>JASKMD010000014.1:6058734-6093863 GCA_030144725.1 Haematococcus lacustris | reverse complement strand
CCAGGCTGACCGTCACCCTTTGCATCCCCCCTCCGCCCCTGACTGCTCCCAACCTGCCTGCTATGCTGCTGCTGCCCACCCCCTGCCTGCTGCCCAGTGCCATGACGCACCTCAGCCCCGACATAAGGGCCAGCGCCCTGGGCTTCTTGGACATACTGGTAAGATCAGCGCATGAAGCGACCGCCTCTGACACAGGGCAGGGGCAGCACGGGTAGCAGCAGCAGGACAAGGCAATGCCGCCAATGCTGCCTCCTGCACGCGCCCTACACCCACACTGCACCGCGGGGCACCCTCTGCCGACACAGCCGGGTGACCTTCTCCCCTCACCCGCACCCAGCCTCGTGTTGTGCACGGCTGCACCATGTCAGCTCCCCGCGCCCCCTGTGTGCCATTTGATGTTGTAGCAGCACTGGTGGCAGCACTGGTGTCCATCACACCATTGTCCATCACACCAGAGTAAGCCATTGCGTTGCTGATGCTGGTGCGGGGACCAGTGTGACGTCACCCTGCCAAGGCCCCTCCTTGGCCAGCGCTCCCCTCCCCTCCCCCCCAGCCTGCAGCCCCCTCCCTGCTGTGGGGCGCTGCCAGGGCGCCGTCTGGTCACGGTCCTGTGTGAGGCCTGGCCTGGCCTGCCTGCAGATGGAGCACAGCCCCCAGCTGGTGTCAGGCGGCTACCTGGCGCCATGCCTCATGCACTTCAACGACCTGCTGTCCTCAGCCTACCGCGGCCGCAGCCTCAAGGCGCAGTCCTTGCCGGCACTCACTAAGGTGACTGCCCCTGCCCCTGCCCCTGCCCCTGCCCTGCCCCTGCCCCTGCCCCTGCCCCTGCCCCTGCCCCTGCCCCTGCCCCTGCCCCTGCCCCTGCCCTGCCCCTGCCCCTGCTCCTGCCCCTGCCCCTGCCCCTGCCCCTGCTCCTGCCCCCAAGTTGGTTCCTGCTCAATACACATGGCCCACATGCTGCAGGCCGTATTGCCCCCCCTGCCCCCTGCCCCCTGCCATCAGCCTCAACCCGGGACCAGCCCCTGGCGCTGCGCACAGCTCACCCCCCCTCCCACTCAGACTCACAGCTGACTCACTGGTCCCACCCCCCTCACCCCTGCAGGTGTTGAAGGCCCTGGTGGCATTCCTTCGTCGAGCCTTCCCCTCCCTCCCCCCCTCCCCCTCCCTTACCTCCTCCTCCCCTTCCTCCTCAGCCCTCCCCCCCACCTGCCCCTCAGCCCCCCCCAGTGCTGCGGCAAGCGTCGCTGCATCACTGGCTAGGGGGGACCCCCACCACCCTGCACACCGCCCACCCTTCACTACACTCAGCAGTCAGCGCTGCTGCTGGCCCTGCCGCCCCCCCAACCTCAGCTGCAGCCCCTCCCCCCTCATGCCCCTCCCACCCCACCACACCCCTGACCCTTCCCACACAACAGGCACAGGGGGCTGGTCAGGGGGCCAGGTAGGCATGGCTGGGGCGATGGGAGGAATGGGAGCCGGGACAGCAGCAGATGGGTCAGGGGCGCCTGAGCAGGCTGCTTCCCAGCTGCTGCTCCTGCTGGCCGATTGCTGGCAAGAGGCAGCCCCTACCCTGGCTGACCCCCAGCCGGACGCGGCTCATGTCAATGTGTTGATGCTGTGCCTGATGGCAGCTAACCTTCTGCTGGCCAGCCTGCCAGGGCTGCTAGCACAGGAGCAAGGAGAGGGTCGTGCTGGGGCGGGCGGGAGGAGCGCCGTCAGTTATGGTGGCGCCAAGGGCAAGCCGGTAGAGGTGCTGCTTGCACGGGTCGCGCCAACATTCCCGGTCGCGATGCCGGAAGTGGCTCCCGCACCCGCGTTGCTGGATGCCCTCGTGGCGTTCAACCTGCAGGCCTCGCAGCTCTTGGTGCGCATGCTGCCCTCTCACGCCAAACGAGTGGCCGCGGTCCCTCTTCAGGCCGGTCACACTTTGGCACGGGGAAGCCGGGCAGGAGTGGTCGTGGACGCGGGCTGGGTGGCATCCCTGGTCACCTTCTACGAAGGCGTGCTCGAGCAAGGGGTACTGGTGCCGGCCGTCGTACCGCTGGCGCAGCCCGCACACATGTCCGCGGCCACCGGCTCCGACCCAGCACCCGAGAATGGGCCCCGACCAAGTCTCAAGCCTGTCATTACCGGTTCCGGACACGGGTCGAAGAACGCGTCGCGCAGCGTACCGCGAACAAAAACGGAGAACAAGCCTGAATCGACAGCTGGCCCTGAGGCGGGGGCTGGAGCTAGGGCCGGCGCCGTCGCGTTTGGCAGTGTCCTCTCTGGCGTGGAGGCTGCGGTTGAGGTCGTTGAGCCGGAGGTCGCAGCTCGCCTGCTGCGCGCGGTTGAGGGACGCATGGAGCAGCTTCCCCTTCGCTCCGCGGTCCGCCTGCCTTGCCTGAGGCTTCTGCACGGGCTGATGCGAAAGTGGCAACAAGGTGGGATCATGGCAGGGGAGGTTACAGGCATGGTTGGCAAGGCAAGGCAAGGATATGATCTGTTGCAAGGGTTTGTTGGCGAGACCAAGGCAGGCAGCACCGGTCCAGCCAAGACCACGGCCTGGTGGCAGAGGCAGACCTGGTAAGCGTTTCAGGGCAGAGGGAGGGTCCAAGGCCATGCTGGGTGGGTCAGGTGGGTCAGGTGGGTCATGGCTGGGTCAGGCTGAGGTGGGTCAGGCTGGGTCATGGGCTGGAGCATTGACCTAGGCCACGAGTAAGCTGCCAGGGCAGCAGAGGCGGCACCTGGGCAGCCATCCATCACCACTAGCTCGCCTTTTTCTCACCTCTACTTTTACCCGCCGCATGCTCTCTGCCTACTGATGCCATCCCTCCTGTGCCTGCTCGCCTGCTGCCGTGCCTGCCTGCAGGGCTGGCCGTCTTGCCTGCAGCCCTGGTGTCGTCCTGGGTTGCGGCCATGCCAAAGCTGTTGTGGCAGCTGGGCACCGCCTCCCCTGCAGCGTCTGCCTGGGCCCTGGCCATGCTGCATGACGCAGCCTGCTTTGGGCTAGGGCCTCCCCTGCCTGCCACTTTGCTGGGCTGTGCAGCAGGAGAGGGGCCACAGGAGGGTGCGCTGGGCCAGGGCCAGGGCCAGGGCAGCGTGGCAGAGCAGCTGCAAGGACTGCTGGCTCCACTGTTCTGCATCCAGCTGCCCCCACAGGGCTCTGCTGGGAGGGGGTCAAACCCACCATCAGCCCCTCTACCAGTAGCTAAGGCCGCAGCAACACCTGGCAAGAGCAGCAGCAGCAGCAGCGGCAGCGGCAGCAGAAAGCGTAAGTCAGGCCCCTCCCCTGCCTCGCCCCTGCCCTCCGCCACACCCCTCCAGCATGATGGGCACAGGGTGGCCTTGCCTTGCAGCCCAGCCCAGCCCAGCCCAGCTCCTAGGGTGTGGAGTGAGTCGGGGTGTGACACTGGGGGTGTGGGGCATTGTGAGAGGCAGGTGCAGCTGGTGGTGGGGCCTGTGCCGCAGCTGCCGCCCGCACTGCAGCAGCTGGCCGTGGACCTGGTGGCGCACCTCGCCCCCCTGAGGGACCCCACACTGCTCAGGGCGCTGGCCAGGACCCTGCAGGTGAGTTAAGCTGCTGGCTGATGCAGCTTTAGGAGGGTGGGCAAAGGGGGGTGAGGGAGGTGGGTAAAGGGGGGCAGGGTGGGTGAGGGGCAAGCTCATGGTGATGGGTGGTGGGGGCGGGGGGCAGGGGAAGGGGCAGGGGAAGGCGGGGGCAGGCGCGGGGACGGGGGCAGGGGCGGGGGGGGGCGGGGGCGGGGGCGGGGGTGGGGGCGGGGGCGGGGGCGGGGGGCGGGGGTGGGGGCGCGGGGGCTGAAGGCAGCTGCACTCTGTGTTTGCTGTGGGGTTGGTTTGGATGTGGAGGTAGCTAGATGGTGACGACTCTATGGTGCAACTGCCATGCAAGCTATGAAGGTCGCACGGTCTCCCCCCCCACCCCCCCCCCCACCCCCCTATTCCCCCGCCTGCCCCACCCCACCCGTTTTGCCCCCTGCTGTTCCAGGCCGAACTGCTGACCCCGCCCCTGGCACTGCGTCTGACCGAGGCCCTCATGCGCCAGCTGCCCAGCCAGGCCCCGGGCCCTGCCGCCAGCCTGCTGCTGAGCCTGCTATTCCCCATCCCCACAACCTTCACCCTCACCCACAGTGGGCGACCACAGAAGGCAGCTCAGCCCGCACTGCCTTCCCAGCCCAGCCCCCAGCTGCTCCCACCACAACTCACAGCATCGGGCCAGCCACCACCCCAGCCCCTGCCCCTGTGTGAGTCGAGTGCAGGTACAAGTGCATCAGCAGCAGTAGCAGCAGCAGCAGCAGCAGCAGCGGCAGGAGGAGGGACCCCACCTGCAGCCCCCCTGTCAGCAGTGGGAGGGGGGGTGGGGAGTGGGGGGGAGGCAGCTGAGGCCGCAGCCGCTCAGGTGGTGTTGCGTATGGTGCAAAGCTATGCCCCGGCATGGGCTGTGCTGCAGCTGCTGGACGCGCCACTGCACCTGCTGCTGCTAGGCGAGGGGCCAGGCCAGGGGCCCAGCAGCGCAGCGCGCACTGAGCCAGCCTCACCTGCTGCTGTGGCAGCCCTGGCGCCAGGCAGCAGGGAAAACACCAAAGCAGGAGGGCGGGTGCGGGAACGGGAGCAGGGGGAGGGAGGGGAGGGCGGGGGGCCGCGCTTGAGCAAGAAAGCCAGGAAGGCAGCTGCTAGGCTCACTGCCACGGCTGCGGCGGCGGCGGCGGTGGCTGCTCCAGCCTGTCATGGTGGTGGTGGTGATGGTGGTGGTAATGAGGCGAGACAGAGTAGACTAGAGTCCCCACCAGTGGCCCTGGCCGGCCAGGCTGCCTGTGCAGACAGCCTAGTAGCTGGGCAGGGGCGGGCCATGACCTGGGCTGCTGCCTGGCCTGCTCTGTGTAAGGTGGTTCCCCTGCAACGCTCCAGCCTGCTGCACTTGTGCCTCATGGCCCTGGAGGAAGCGGGGGCAGGGGCAGGGGCAGGGGCAGGGGCAGGGGCAGGGGCAGGGGCAGGGGCAGGGGCGAGGGGCAGGGGCAGGGGGCAGGGGCAGGGGCAGGGGGCAGGGGCAGGGGCAGGGGCAGGGGCAGGGGCAGGGGCAGCTTCTAAGGCCTTGCCTGCCTGGCTGGCTGCCCACCTCCCCCACACAGCTCTGGCCCACTTAGTACTATGCGCTGAGAGGGTCGCAGGCCAGGCTGGCTCTGGTCTCAGCATTCCTGGCTACGAAGAGCTAGCGAGGCAGCAGGCAGCTGCACAGCAGCTGGTGGTGCAATTTGCAAACACTGATCCGGGCCTGGTCCTCCCGTTGCTGCGGGCCGCGGGGCAGGCATTACAGCACCTGCGTGGCGAAGGGCGGGAAGGAGAGGGGGCGGCGCACCCCACGACAATAGCTGCCGGGCGTGCAGAAGGCGGCGCGGCCTGCTCCCTTCGTGATGTTGCTGGGGCTACCGAGGCCGGCAACGCTCCGTCAGGAGCCCCGAGGCCCCCTCAGGCAGCCAGCAACAGGGACGCGGCGGCGCCTGCCGTCGGCCCAGCTGCCTACCGCGCGGTCCTCGCAGCGGCGCAGCTTATTTTGGCTCTCCCAGCCGTCAGGCAGCGGCGCTTATTAGGAGAGCTGGACTGCCGCACGGAAGTGCAGCTGCTGGCACACGTAGAGGCGCTGCCCGCGGCGGTGGCTGCCGATGCGTGCTGCATGGCTGCGTTGCGCGCGATGGGGCAGCATTTGGATGTGGCAGGAGGTTTCCCCGCAACACGGGATGTATGCGCTGAGGAGATGCCAGATGTAACGCCTCAGCGGACTCCCTCAGTTTGGCTATTCTGTATGTGTTAGTATGTCTTGTAGTCAAGGTCTAGCAAGAATTGTGAGGGAGATGCCCGAGCCTTGCATCAACTATGGTGTGTACCAACCTTCGTTGACTGCAGCTAGTTGGAGGGCACAGTTGAGTGTAAACGTGGCGATAGCAGCTGGCAAGATACGCGTGAGTACGTGCAACAGAAACAAGGGCAGACGAAATTGCATGATGTGCTCCACCTCGTCCAGTTGCTTTCCGTGTGGGTCACGTTCGAGTTGTGCACAACCATCTCAAGTGCATGCCGCCATGGTGCACGAAGCCGCTTTTCATGGCCCAATGGGCACCAAGTTGACAATTGAATGGTGTGAAAACATTGCCACCATGCAACAAAACATCACAATAAGATCGCTCCGTTTCCTGCCATGTCCTTGCTCTACATCTGGCGGCCATAGTATACGCACCCAGCATACTGAACCTCAGGTTCTGCCCTCAAAAATCTCGAGTCTGACACAATGCAACTTGCCACTGCCAGCAAATACGCAGGCCATGGTGCCCCTCTAATACTCTGCAGGCCCTATGCGGCCCATGCTCCCACCTCACTCTTCCCACACTTCACTCGATGTTCAATATGCTTGTATTGCAGCTGCATGTCGCGACTATGCTGTATGGTACGCCTGGTCCTGCTGTGGGCTGCAGGCTGTGGGCACTAGGCTGAGTCAAGCCGTGGAAGTATCCGGCTCTATGGCAGCCTTACAACCCATGCTGTACAGCTGCTGCGCGTAGTGCTCCGCGTGCTCCTTCAGAGCCGACACCACCAGGGCCATGCCCAGGCTCAAGCTGGTGGCGTAGCTGCAACCAGGAGCACACCAGGTCAGCACATGCCAGGCAGCTGCAAGCACAGCGGGCTAGTTAGCACAGCAAGCACATCAAGCTACCAGCAAAGCTGCAACCAGGAGCACACCAGCTGAGCACATGCCAGGCAACCTCATTGCATACTGATAGATGCCACGTGCTGCTGCTGATGGAACAGAGCACACAAATGACTAGCTCTCCACGACCAGCCTGCCTGCCCTTTCTCATGCTGAGTTGCAGCAGTGTGCCATTGCATGATTAATGTGTTGCTTCGGCATGTTTGTGACTCGTTCTCTCCAGGTCATGCTGTCCACATTCACAGTATGTGCCACTTACCAGTTCTTGGCGTGCGCCTCATCTGTGCCTGGCACCACACTGGTGATGGCCTTCACCACGGCCCGCTCCGTGTGGGAGGGGCTGTTCAGGAGCAGCACACGGTAGTTGCCACCTCCCCGCCCTGTGCTGCGCTGCCTGTCTATGCCACCAGACCCAGTCTCTGCGCAAGCATCATCATCAGCAGCACAGCCCTGCCTGGCTTCGTACTTGAAGCGAATGGCTCATTCAAACAATGCACGCCAGCAGTCAGATGAGCTGACACCCCTCAGGCAAACTTCACAAATCACTGACGGGCAGGTCAAGCTAACAAGGGCTGGCGCACACACAGCACAATGCATGATAAGGAGCACAGCAGGGCCTGGGGGCCCTGCTTCCGCGCTGGACCTCACTAGCACCCTACGCCTTGTAGCTGCCTGGAGGTGGGGAGGCATGCTCTGTGAGGCCAGGGAGGCGCGTACCAAGTCGAGGCCGGGGGTCCAGCGTGATATTCCGGTCTGAGTCCCAGCCTCCCTGCTTAATTTGAATGTCTGGCCGGACCAGCACATTGCCTGCGCTCGCAGCAGAAGCCTGCAGTGAGAGGCATGCTAGAAACTTCTACGCCGCACACAACATACCTTGGCCCCCAAACCTTGCGACGATGCGGGGGGCTTGAGGCGTGGGCCTACAACAGCGCGATGGCCTCACTCCTGGCTGTGAGACTGCGGCGACGGTAAGCCTCATGACTGCGACGACGTGGTGTCTAGAAAGGCACTAACGCTGACTTGAAAGATTGACTATGTAGCTACCACAAACACAAACACGAATGTCACACGTAATGGTAGATATCTAACGAAGCAGTTAACAGCGCGTTTCCAATGGACGAAGAAAAGAGAAAAGAGAAAAGAGATATCTTTCTCTCCATCTCTTTTTCTCCATCTCCGTTGGCCCTCCATCTCCATCTCCACCTCCATCACCCTCTGACTGCCGCCAACGGTCCAACGGAGATGGAGATGGGGATGGAGGGCCAACGGAGATGGAGAAAAAGAGATGGAGAGAAAGAGATCTCTTTTCTCTTTTCTCCATCCAAACGCGCTGTAAGTCTCCCGGTCACACACATCCCTTCCCCGTGACAGTTGAGCAGCACCTGAGAGGGATGCCACCTCCAAACGGCTTCCCTTGCGCCGTGTAGCCTAGCCAACTATCGCGCAAGCCATCAGCGTCGAAGGCGTCGCTGTAGGTTTCAAAAAGGCTGGTCAGCCTGCTTCGCGGCTCGCAACCTGTACCCACATCAGCCACAGGTAAGGCAAGCACTGGGGTGCAAGCTTAGCAACATCAGTCGATGGCATCGCAGCCTAGCAGCAGCGGTTGCAGCGGTTACGGTGGCTTGCACGCTGGGCTGGTCTAATCCATGCTTAGGTCAGGACCGTGCTCAGGGTAGGCCCGTTGTTGGCGTAGCACCAATCCGCCCCGGTATCGATAACCCAGCTCCCATGACAGGCCGATAATGTCGTGACCAGTCTCCAGCACGCGCGAGCACCACAACGCAGCGTGCTACAAAGCAGAAGTCAAACGAGCACCAGCCAGAGCAGGAACAGGAGGAGCTACGGGAACAGCAGGAGGAGCAGCAACAAACGCGACAGCATGAGCGCCAGCAGAGGCAAGGGAGTAGTGTTTGGGAAGGCAAGAGCAACAACATGAATGTGCAGGTGGCGATGGCTGGCAACAGCAACATTGGCGAGAAGCGTCTGGAGGAGCCGAAGAAAGAATGCATAGCTTCGTCCAAAAGGGTCAGCAAGTAGCAGGTGCTGCTGCACCCACCGGCACACAGCCTCTGGGTCAGCAAGCAGCAGGTGTTGACGCACCCACCGGCACGCAGCCTCTGGGTCAGCAAGCAGCAGCTGCTGGGTGCACCCACCGGCACGCAGCCTCTGGGTCAGCAAGCAGCAGATATAGGGAAGGTATAGGGAAGGTATAGGAAAGGTGCAACAGCAGGTTCAGCTTAGGATAGAGGGTGCAGCAGGGTGAGTGCCCCACCCCACCCCCTCCCAGCCCTGCCCCACCCCATCCCAGCCCTGCCCCACCCCCTCCCAGCCCTACCCCACCCCCTCCCAGCCCTGCCCCACCCCATCCCAGCCCTGCCCCACCCCCTCCCCTCCCAGCCCTACCCCACCCCATCCCAGCCCTGCCCCACCCCCTCCCAGCCTTGCGTAGCCCCTCCCCTCCCGGCCCAGCCCTGCCCCTCCCCTCCCTGCCCAGCCCTGCCCCACTCCCTCCCAGCCCTGCCCCACCCCATCACAGCCCTGCCCCACCCCATCCCAGCCCAGCCCCACCCCCTCCCAGCCCTGCCCTGCCCCAACCCATCCCAGCCCTGCCCCACCCCATCACAGCCCTGCCCCACCCCATCCCAGCCCTGCCTCACCCCATCCCAGCCTTGCGTTGCCCCTCCCCTCCCTGCCCAGCCCTGCCCCACCCCCTCCCAGCCCTGCCCCACTCCCTCCCAGCCCTGCCCCATCCCAGCCCTGCCCCACCCCCTCCCAGCCCTGCCCCAACCCATCCCAGCCCTGCCCCACCCCATCCCAGCCTTGCGTTGCCCCTCCCTGCCCTGCCCTGCCTGTAGGGCATGAGCAGCAGAAGGCTGCAGTGCATGTGTTACAGTGCATGAGCAACAGCAACAGCAGGCTGTAGTGCATGAGCAGCAGTGCAAGGACAACAGCAACAGTGTTGCAGTGCATGAGCAGCAGCAGGTTGTAGGTGTGTTATGGTGCATGACCAACAGCAAGAGCAGCAGGCTGTAGTGCATGAGCAGTGCATGGACAGCAACAACAGGCTGTAGGTGTGTGGCAGTGCAGTCAGAGCCCATCAGTGCAGTCAGAGCTCATTTGAGAAGAATGTTGCATGGTTCAAAAGCTGTCAAAAGGCTGTCATGAGCTTCCGTTCAGTTCCATGCCACACAACGTGATTTGTAAGCTGTGAATGGTCAAGATGTAATGAAGTAAACGGTGGTGGTCATTAGCCGTGTATCCTCTTCCTCAAATGATACCTACGCCCCTTGTATGGACAACACCACCACGCGGTGATGCGCCAAGGCCGCAAACGTGTTAGCCACCTGTTCCAACCCCCTTTGCATGTATGCATCACGGTCATGCTTGGCAAGTGCAGGCCTGGCAGTGATCCGCACAAAATCCAACCATATGGCACTACGCGGTATTACATCGACGCTGCAACTGGCACGGTTAAGGACGTTAGGTATACTGTAGACACGGATATTCGAGTTGCAATTGCCCATCACCGGGGAAACCGTCTAACACAACCAATGTGGTGTCCATATGCACCAGATGCACAGAGAGGGTAGTGGATGACGCCATGCATTTCATCTTTGAGTGCACTGCCACGAGTTCCATCAGGGAGCAGCCGGAGTTTGCCTTGACTTTACAGAACAACAATGAGAACTTGCATGACTTCATGTTGAGCCCATGTGCACCTTTGTTTGTGCACCTTGCTATGAAGTGCGTTTCAGAAAGTCCCGAACCCCTTGAGGGGGAGGGCGGCCTAGCAGCCTAACGGCTGACGGCTTAAGCGGTGTAAGCCACATCATTCATTCCATATGCGGCTGCACAAGCAATGGCATGGTTGAACAACCACAAATTGCATGCCTTTATTTGCATGGAGCTACTAAGACCACCGCAGACCATGCAGAATTTATGCCTTGAAATGAGCTTCCCTGTCGCAGCAGTGTTGGGTTGCCTCACCAGCTTTGTGCATGCAACCAGACACACACCGCACATGTTGTTGTCCTTGCACTGCAGGTCATGCATTATAGCCTGTTGCTGCTGTCGCGGCCCATGCACTGCAGCACATGCACTTTAGCCTGGTGTTGCTGCTGCGGCTTATGCATTTCAGCCTGGTGCTGCTGCTGCGGCTCACGCACTGCAACACACTTGCAGCCCCCTGCAGCGTGCACTGCCACACACCTACAGGCAGGGCAGGGAAAGGCAGGGCGGGGGAAGGCAGGGCAGGGCAGGGAGGGGCATTGCAATTCTGGGATGGGGTGGGGCAGGGCTGGGATGGGGCAGGGCAGGGCTGGGCAGGGAGGGGCATCGCAAGGCTAGGAGGGGGTGAGGCAGGGCTGGGATGGGGTGGGGTGGGGATGGGCTGGGATGGGATGGGGTGAAGAAGAAGAAGAAGAAGAAGACTACTCCGGAATACACCGGCGTGCATTAAGGGAGGAGCTACCGCCTGGGGCGCGGTCTGCTCCCACCATTAGGCTAAAAGAGACGACCCCCCCTACCCTCCCCCCCCTTTAGTGGCCCTTAGTCTGTAGCTTGTCTTTGCAATGGAGTGGGCTGACTCCACCGCGTGCCGTGTTAGCTTGTTAGATAGTTTGGTAGTGTTGGCTTGTGTGATCCCCAGGGCCAGGAGGTGTTGCCGTGTGTGTGTTTCGTAAGTTGTGCCACCTATGCCCAGGAGGATTGGTCTGATCTCAACCAAGGCCTTCCTTGCGTATGGTCTGAGCTAGATTGGCGTGTTGGTTGGTTGCCCTGTCTAATTGATCCGTCCACCTTGAGTCCGAGCAGTATTTGATTTCTATGATGGTGACCCGTTTCTTGACTTTGCCGCTGTTGCCCGCCTTCGCTTGCGGCGTCACCATGAGGTCACCCCCGCCATTGGCTGCACCCCCATGGCTCAAGACATAACATCTAACTCAGTTTTGCACGGATGAAGCCGCCGATTGGTGCGATGGAATGCTCGTGGCCTGACGAGTGTGCAGCCAGCCCCAATGGTTTGCCGGGTGGCTGGCCCCCAACACGCGACGTGTTCTGAAGCATCGCACACACATTTAGCGACATCTTTAGGCAGCCTGGACCCAGAGCGGCGTGAATGGCGCACCCTGACTGGACATGCCAACTTTTCAGGTTAGCACGCAACAGTGTTGCAACGTCCCAGCACGCATTGAGACCCTCTCTTGAGCTCGCCCGCTGCGTCCCGGCCTGCTCCCTTGCCCCCTGCTCTAAAATGTCACCTTTGGTCATCCAACAACGCCCTGCAGGTCGATGGCATTGCCGATTGGCCAATGGATTGGGAGCGTGACCGCGACGGCGGCTTCTTGCTGAACACAGGTACAGTCCACATGTGGCAGCTATTTCTTGGTTGAACAAGACGTTCTCCGCATTTGTGCCTGTGGCTCCTGAAAAACCACGAACGGCAAGAATTAGTAAAAAGTATGCTGGAACTGAGCTGTTACGAGTGTTTGACACTGTGTAGGCCATGGTTGGCCAGAAAAGGGGAGTGAAGGCTACATGTGCCAATGCCCAGAAAGGGAGAGAGGCTCTGGCACAGCGCAGGGCTGCTGAAGCTGAGGACAAGGCCCAGGCTGTTGCCGCTGAGGCTGAGGCCAAAGCACAGGCTGATGCTTGTGCTTATGAGGCACAGTTGCACTAGCTGCAGGCTGACCTGCAGCAGAGGGAGCAGCAAGTTGCTGACACCCAGCGCTTGCAACATGCACAGCAACAGATGCATGACATCCAGCGGGAAGAAATTCAACGCAAGGAGCAGCAGGTGGTAGAGCAGCAGCACCAGTTGCAGCAACAGCAGGCCGACTTGCACTTGAGGGAGCAGCAGGTGGCTGAGCAGCACCAACTGCAGCAGCAGCAGCAGGCAGACATGCACCTGAGGGAGCAGCAGGTGACGGAGCAGCAGCACCAACTGCAGCAACAGCAGGCAGACGTGCTCCTGAGGGATCGGTAGGTGGCTGAGCAGCAACACCAACTGTAGCAGCAGCAGCAGGCAGACAGGCTCTTGAGGGAGAAGCATGTGGCAGAGCAGCACCAACTGCAGCAGCAGCACCTGGCAGACATGCACCTAAGGGAGCAACAGGTGATGGAGCAGCAGTACCAACTGCAGCAACAGCAGGCAGACGTGCTCCTGAGGGAGCGGCAGGTGGCTGAGCAGCAACACCAACTGCAGCAGCAGCAGCAGGCAGACAGGCTCTTGAGGGAGAAGCATGTGGCAGAGCAGCAACACCAGCTGCAGTTGCAGCAGCAGCTTAACAGGTTGCAGCAACAGCTCGAGGCACAAAGTGCAGGTGAATTGCAACGCCAGGTGCAGAAGCAGCTGGCAGTACAACAACACTTGTTGCAGCAGCAGCATGCAGACCTGCTACTGAAGCAGCAGCATGTGGAGAAGCAGCTGCAAGAGGCTGCAGACCAGCAGGGTGTCAGCACCAACCACCCCCTCCCAGACCATCCTACATGCTCTCCCCTCCGCCCTGGGTCCCTCAGGTCACCCCTCTTCAAGCGCTTACGCCAAGACACAACACAAGCGCCCATGCCAAGGTACGCAGTTCC
Source organism: Haematococcus lacustris (assembly GCA_030144725.1). Lineage (NCBI taxonomy): Eukaryota > Viridiplantae > Chlorophyta > Chlorophyceae > Chlamydomonadales > Haematococcaceae > Haematococcus > Haematococcus lacustris. Next base: position 6,080,581 of record JASKMD010000014.1, on the reverse strand, counting down.
CATGCATGACCTCCCAAGCACCCACCGCCACACCTCCCACTGAAACCATTCTGGGATGCATGTGTGCATGTGCAGGCATCATAGTGTGGCCCATGCATTGCGCATCCCTGGGCTGCCCTACTCAGCTGTGGTGGGTGCCCACCAAAGCCGGTCGCTTGCAACAGCGCCCCCTCCCCCTCAGCCTAGGCCAGCGCAGCAAGCACAGTCCAACCCAACCCAGCCACCGCCCTCCATCCCTACCTGCCTGCCACCACCACCCCTGCATGGGGGCACAGCCAGTGGGTTGGCCGTGAGGGCCTGGGGGCAGGCATTGACGGAGTTCTTTAGCGCATGCAGCATGCCTGGGGATCTATGGGTCCCATACGCTGCTAGTCGTCTCACGGGGGGTGCAGAGGTGTGGTGGTTCCACCAGGTGTTTAACAGCACCCCCGCTGCCACGTGCTGGATGGCCTTTGTGGAGGGCTGTGTGAGCATTACACCCCCGCTAAAGAGCCCGCATGGCTGCCAGCCGCGCACACTTGGGACACACGCTCCGCAGCCCAACAGGTGCACAGCGCAGCCCCCACTGTGTCGCTGACGACCAGCAACAGATTTGACACCTCATGCAGATGCAGTTGTGGCATCAATACCTTGCCAAGCATCAGCGTGCCACCTTTAGGGCGCACTGTGCCGCTGTGCAGAACCATCCGGGGCTAGTTGTCGTGTCGTGTGACTGGTCAGAGAAGCTCACCATCCACCAAGACATAGCATGTCAGGGAGCATATTGGAAGCAGAGGACCATGTCAGTGTTCGTGGCATGTGCACACTACCAGGACATGGCTGGCAACTACAGGGAGGAGTCAGTGTTTGTGAGTGCCGACAAGTGTGACCAGTCCAGAGGCTGTGTGCCGGTGGGTGCAGCAGCACCTGCTACTTGCTGACCCTTTTGGACGAAGCTATGCATTCTTTCTTCGGCTCCTCCAGACGCTTCTCGCCAATGTTGCTGTTGCCAGCCATCGCCACCTGCACATTCATGTTGTTGCTCTTGCCTCCCCAAACACTACTCCCTTGCCTCTGCTGGCGCTCATGCTGTCGCGTTTGTTGCTGCTCCTCCTGCTGTTCCCGTAGCTCCTCCTGTTCCTGCTCTGGCTGGTGCTCGTTTGACTTCTGCTTTGTAGCACGCTGCGTTGTGGTGCTCGCGCGTGCTGGAGACTGGTCACGACATTATCGGCCTGTCCTGGGAGCTGGGTTATCGATACCGGGGCGGATTGGTGCTACGCCAACAACGGGCCTACCCTGAGCACGGTCCTGACCTAAGCATGGATTAGACCAGCCCAGCGTGCAAGCCACCGTAACCGCTGCAACCGCTGCTGCTAGGCTGCGATGCCATCGACTGATGTTGCTAAGCTTGCACCCCAGTGCTTGCCTTACCTGTGGCTGATGTGGGTACAGGTTGCGAGCCGCGAAGCAGGCTGACCAGCCTTTTTGAAACCTACAGCGACGCCTTCGACGCTGATGGCTTGCGCGATAGTTGGCTAGGCTACACGGCGCAAGGGAAGCCGTTTGGAGGTGGCATCCCTCTCAGGTGCTGCTCAACTGTCACGGGGAAGGGATGTGTGTGACCGGGAGACTTAACTGAACGAAGTGACAACAAATTGGAGAGCATGACCGCCACGCTACAGCGTTGAACTCCTACCTAACTAACAGCCCATCAAACCCCGCTCCGCTGGGTATCGTCTGCACATGACCTTCACGCATGCACTCAGCTACACGTCCCGGTCTGTGGGTTACATGCCCGTCACCTGCCGCTACAGACCCCAGCACGACACGCCATCCTCGCGCCGGCCATCTTGCGAACAAGATGCTCTCCTATATTATACTTTTGAGCGTCAGCCATGACGAGAAACCCACCAGCAGAGCAAACTGTTTTTGAACTTTATTATAAACCCGGCTGGATCGGGGGTAAGATCAGAGATTAAATGGCTGAGCGGGGCCCCGAGGCTACATCAGAGGCAAAGACCAGCGGCATAATTGGAGGGAGTGACAGGCGAGTGAGAACGAGACGGGGAGAGAACGTATTAGAGAGAGGCTCAGGGGAGAGGCTCAGGGGAGAGAACGTATTAGAGATGTTGCTGCAAGCTACACTTCTGTGCACTTGTTTGCACGTCATCCTTGCTCCTCTTCCTGTCCCGCGTCCGACAGATAGTCGCGCCACTCGAGGACCTCGTCCGCCTTGTCGGGCTCCCCAGCTTTAATTAGCGCGTAGCACACCGCGGAGAACTGCGAAAAAGATTTGCATACCAGGCTTTTCTTACGACTGGTCTGGGCATGTCGTGTGGTAATGGTGCTGGACCAAAAAGGATGGTGGCGGAGGGCGGCCAGCAGGCGAAACATGCCTACAGCAGCGGTCGTTATGTTTTTGATACGATAGCAGCAGGGACAGCAAGAGCAGGGCAGCAGTTGGTGCAGCAGCTCAGGAGGCAGCCACAGGCACATACCAGCAGCCGTTAGAGGCCTACAAGGAGTGCAGCCTCCTCAGCCCACCCCTTTGCCTCCTGGCCTCCTTCCCCTTTCCCTGGCCTCCTTCTCCCTCCTTGCTCCAGTGGCTGCCACAGGTCGCCTGGCTGCCACTCACCGTGCCCTGCTGCACCGCCACTCGCGACCCCGGCGCCAGCAGGGCCTCTAGCAGGGCGTAGGCACGCGCTGCGTCCTGCTGAGCCACGGCCCTGACCACCACATTGTGCCCGGCTGTGAGTGCCGCCCGGGACGCGCCGCGCTCTGACAGCAGCTGCAGGGGGCACCACAAGGCATGCACATGTAGAGGAGGGCAGGGGCAACAGGACAAGGGAGGGGCAGGGGGAGGCGGGGCCGGTGGGAAGTAGCAGCAGTGGGGGGCACCAGGGGCGGAGCGGGCAGCACTGGGGTCACACTGGTCCAGCCACCAGACTGGCCTGCTGCACAATGTGGCGTCGCATGGCCTGCTGCTGCTGTGACATGTGGGCTGAGGAAGAGGAGGGGGTTGAGCACTACCAGGGCTGGCCAACCTGGCGCCAACCACAGCTTACAGGGCATACACAGCGGGCATTGAACAGGGACAACTGCGACTGGGCTGACTAAGGGTAAACTTCACAAATCAACGACGGGCAGGTCAAGCTAACAAGGGCTGGCGCACACGAATATCTGTTATTGTCATTTATTCCAGCACACACAGTCGATTAACAAAGCGACAGTCAAGCGACAGCTCACATCGTGCTATGGCTAAGAAGAAGCAGAAGGGCGGCGTCAAGGAAAAGAAGGGTCCGTCAAAGAAACATAAAGGTTCGTGTCCCTAGCCAATTGTGAGCTCCGTGAGTTACGCGCTGTGTAATAGCCCGTCGCTCCTGTTCGCAGCGTCTCGTTAGTCGCAGCGTCCTGGTAGTGCCCCCCCGCAGGCCCCCACAGGCCCCACGCAGCAGCCAGGAGGCCACACCGGCAGCAGCCTCAGAGCCAGGGCCCAGCACTCCCCCTCCAGCCAAGCGCACCGAGGCTGAGCCGGCAGCTAAGCCCACCAAGGGCACAGGCAAGGGCAAGGGCAGGGCTGCCAAAGCCAAGCCAGCACCGCAGCCAGGCAGGTGGCTAGACAGGGACTGCAATGCAGCTTTGAACATGCAGCGCATTGGGGAGAGCAGGTGGCGTCCACTGGAGCTGTGCTACTGGCCAGACCAGGGAGCTCTGCCAGCCAAGGGCAAGGAGTACCCAGGCATGGGCTACAAGCGGCTGCGAGACAAGCCACCCAAGGCCCAGGAGCAGCAGCAGCCTGCTGTGGCACAGTAATGTGTGCCCCCCTTTGTTGAGCTGTCATCAGCTTACATTAGCGCATGTTTTGCCATGCCAACTCTACACAATAGCCCTCGTGGTCAGGCAATAATGTAGGTGGTAGGCGCTCATGTGCCATGTGCACTGGGTTTACTCCACACAGCCCAATAACACCATTTGAGTCGGGTCACTATTAGCCACTAGCAGTCCCGCTAGTGGACCCTAGTGGCCACTACTGGTCCGGCTCAATAGGAGGCCCTAGTGAGGGACAAGGGGGCTGGCCTTATGCAGCGTGAATGGTGGGGCATGTCAATAGCTGTCAGCATGTGGAGCAGCTGGTAAGCGCGAGCTGGTGGGGAGGATGGGGAGGAGCAAGTTCTGCGCGGCAGATATGAGAATGCAGCCCCAGGCGTGCTCTTGCAATCCCACCTGCAGTAGTGCCTCAGCCTTGCTGGGGGTGGCGGCTGGGGGTGGCGTGCCCACCACTGACACCATGAGCTGCACTGTGTCTGAAAAGTCAGACCCGCTGAGGTTGAGGGCCCCGTTGGTAACCAGCAAGTAACCAGCAGGCAAGGGTTTGTGTTCATCAAGGGTGCGACCGAGGTTGCTTCAACATGTTTGGAGTAGCTGAGTGAGATTACCCACAGTCCAACATGTTGTTCCTTGTTGAATGAGTTTTGTTGGCCTGTCGATCAGTAGCCAGAGCCACGATGTAACGTGCAGCCTCATAAAGGCGACGTTGGACCGTTTGAACCATATGTAACACTGAGCCGGCCGCGAGGGCACTCGAGCCGCGGGTACTGAAAGGGTCAGCCACAGACAGCCCAGACGACACTAAGGGACTACGCGGAGCGCGCCCTTACACACGAACACCTGGTGCAGAGTGGGGCCAGAGGGCATGGCACCTGCAGCAAGCCTCAGGGCAGGCCTTGGCCTCCACTGCTTGGTAGCTCAGCAGCGCTGTTACCAACAGCCACCAGGCTTGCAGGCCCTGGGTGCGCTGGTGCTACACAGCACTACACATGGCACTACATATGGCACTACACATGGCACTACACATGGTAGACCAGCCTGACTATACACCCGCTCCTGCACAGCCATGGCCTGCACCCTCTGCTAAGCGGCTGACCCAGAGTTGCCCTCCACGAGGCACCCGCTCATGCAGCCTTGACACCACCCAGTAACTGACAGCATACCCAGCCGTGGCTCAGCAGTGACAGGTTGTAGCTATAGTAGGGCAGGTGCAGGTGGCAGGTCAGGTGCATGCCGCCCTGTGCAGCCGGTGCTGCCGCCTGCTGTGAGCTGCTCACCTGTGGTGACGAGCTGCATCACGACATCAGCAGAGCGGCTGGCCTGGCCTCCTGCAACGACATCAGAAAATGGCCTGGATGTATCAGGGTATCAGGGGCCAAACATGAACTTGCTCACACACAGAAAGCTCCGAAACCGTGACGGTGGCAGGACACCATCAATGCCACCATCATCATTATCATGACTAACTCACTAGCCTGGCACAGCAGCCTGACTCAGCAGCCTGGCTGCAGGGCCCTGCCTAGCTACGCAGGCTGTGCTGCACCTCTAGCCAATGTCCTGGCAGCCACCTCCAAGGCTGCGTCAGGGAGCGGGATGTCCAGCACCCGCACTTCCGTCAGCACCTCCAGCGTCTTGACCCAGTCCCCTGACGCCTCCGCTGAGCCTAGAGAGCTCTGGTACCACTCTGCACAGTGTGGGGTACAATGCTTGAGAGAGAGGCTCACACCGTCCAGGCTGTCAGCCGTTAGCTCAGCTGGCTGCTCAGCTCAGCAGTGAATGGGAAGCAGCCATGTGAGGAGGAGCTGAACACACTCAGTGCCACAAGGCCTGCAGGCTGGAAGCCCCCAGCAGGGCAGGTGGAACAGCGCCTGGTGCGCCCAGCATGGAGCCAGCAGCGTGACCAGCCAGTGCGGGGCCTGATGTGGTGCCCGGTAGTGCCCCCCCGCAAGCCCCCACAGGCCCCACGCAGCAGCCAGGCAGCCACACCGGCAGCAGCCTCAGAGCCTGGGCCCAGCACTCCCCCGCCAGCCAAGCGCAGCAAGCGCACCAAGGCTGAGCCGGCAGCTTAGCCCACCCAGCCCACCAAGGGCAAGGGCAAGGCTGCTAAAGCCAAGTCAGCACCGCAGCCAGGCAGGTGGCTAGACAGGGACTGCAATGCAGCGCTGAACATACAGCGCATTAGGGAGAGCAGGTGGCGTCCACTGGAGCTGTGCTACTGGCCAGACCACGGAGCTCTGCCAGCCAAGGGGAAGGAGTACCCAGGCCTGGGCTACAAGGGGCTGCGAGACAAGCCACCCAAGGCCCAGCAGCAACAGCAGCAGCCTGCTGTGGCACAGTAATGTGTGCCCCCCTTTGTTGAGCTGTCATCAGCTTAGAATCAGCGGATGTTTTTCATGCCAACTCTACACAATAGCCCTCGTGGTCAGGCAATAGTGTAGGTGGTAGGCACCCATGCACCATGTCCATGTGCACTGGGTATACTCCACACAGCCCAATAATACCAGTTGAGTTGGGTCACTATCGCCCACTAGTATATTCCCACTAGTGGCTGCTAGTGGGTACTACTGATCCGGCTCTAATGGAGGCCCTAGTGAGGGACAAGGGGGCTGTGAAGAGGAAGGAGCCACATGGTCACCCTTGTCTGGCGGCAAGCCCATGATGAAGCTTGCACACCTGCGCTGGATGTAAGCTTGCACACCTGCGCTTTTCGCCGCGCGGCTCATGCTTTGCCTACGCGGGCCCGGTGCATGGCTGTTGGCCAGGGTATAGTGGACATTCAACCTTGGCACCGGGGCGCGCACATGGAAGTTAAGCGTGAGTGTACGCAGATTTGCGATGCTTGATGGCTGCGCTACAGCTTTACACATGACGGAAGGCAGTGCCGCGAGAAGACTGAGGCTAACAAAGAATGACAGATGCAATCATACATGCAGCATGCCCTCCACTGTTGATGGCCCTGCAAAGTGATATACAACAGTGATCAGGGAAGCACAGCAGGCTCTGATTTGCGCCCAAGACTGGCATTACTGTACGACGTCTGTCCTCGCGACACTCGCAGCTGGGTCGCTGGCCGCAGCTTGAGCCGAGAGAGTTTTGTAGTAGTGCAAGCTGGCCGCGAAGCGCTCCAGCAGATTGATCAGCGCAATGACTTCGTTGCGCTCGAGGGACAGGCTGCCTCCCAGCTCCGCTCGTCCGGGCGCCGCGCCGTCGCAGTCCGCTGACGAAAACAAGACTTTCAGTGCCGTTGCGATGCCTGCGATTGCCGTAGGCGGACAGGGAGCAATGAGTGCTGGAGCCAGCATAAGCAGGGGCAGGGGAAAGGGGAGCTGCAGGGGGCAGGGGCCAGAGGCAGCGGGCGAGGGCAGGGAGCATGGGCAGGGCCCGAGGCTTGGGCCAGAAGCAGGGGGCAGGGCAAAAGGCGATGGCAATGGTAGTGCCATCATTACCGAAACCAGGGGCAAAGCCTTGCGCCACAAGTCCTGCATCCTGCATTGTCCTGCCCTAGGCAATGCCCAGCTGTGACGAGCAAGGGAGCGGCTGGCACCTAGCCACGTGCATCAACATGGGCCCCATCATGTCCAATAGCAGCATCAGCTTCAGGGCTAGCGCTCACCCAACGTCTGCAGTTTGCCCCACAGCTTGCATTTCTCACAGCCCACACAGTCCATGATGCGGGTGATGTTTCGGAAGGCTGCCTGCATGGAGTCCAGCAGGGCGGGGCCCTGGCCCCCCTTCCACAACCGTCCCTCGTCAAAGGGCATAGGGCAAGCGGCTTGCGCCTCCTCCTGGGCCAGCTGCAGTCAGGCAGGGCAGCAGCAGGCAGCCAGCGGGTGAACAAACCACCAGGAGCAAGGGGGACCAGGGACAGCTCATGAGAGGAGAGGCAGGGAGAGTGGTGATGCGGCATGCTTCACTGCATGCAAACATCACACCACCACACCCATGTGTCACACCTTCAACGGTGCTGTCTCACAGCCACGCTAAACAGCAGCCAGCCAGCTGCTGCACGCATTGAGCTGGGCTGTGCTGATATGGTTCAAGCTACTGCTGCTCCTAGCATAGCAGAGCTGCACATGTGCAGCGGGCAGAACAGCAGCGGGATGCGCTGCTGCATTCAATGCCGCAGCCGCCATGGGCGGAGCGCTCACCAAGTCCGCCATGAGCTGTGAGGTGTGCTGGTCAGCCTCAGGCTCGCCTGTGGTGTACTCAAACTGGGCCAGCAAGCTGCGTGCCTTCATCACTGCCCGCAGCACAAAGAGGTAGGAGAAGTAAAGGTTCTGAGGCAGGCAGCAAGGCAGCAGTCAGGGATTGGAGTCAGGAATCAGGGAAAGCATGGCGCCCATGTGGGCCTGTGATCAGTGTGGAGTACAACCACAGGCCCACAGACACAGTGTGATACAGTGATGGCAACAACCTATTGTATTGATTTCATTGATTTGTATGGCGACCTGTCCTCTTAAGGAACTCAGCCTCCCAACCATGATGGCCGATCGCAACATGAGTCAGCCCCCTTGCCCCCCCTGCCTGACCCCTGCCCAACTCTGCCCCTCCCCCTGCCTAACCCTAACCCTAACCCTGGCCCCTGCCCTGCCCCTGCTCAGCCGTGCACCCGGCCAGGCTTCCCTGCGCTTAGCCCAGCGCCTGACCTGCACTCTGGGCCTGGCCTCCTGACTGCCCAGCCGCAGCCTGAACTGCTCCAGGGAGGGGCCCCACACCCCGGCCTCCTCATCCTGAAGATAGTGCATGGCGATGTGGGCGCTGCAGCAGCAGTCAGGGGGCTTGCATGTCAAGGTGGATGCCCGGGTGTGAGCAGCAGGGACAGGAGGTGGCAACCCATGAGCAGGGAATAGCAGGAGGCACAGGGGTAAGTGCAGGTGGCAGCCGCAGGTGGCAGTTGCAGTTGGCAGTTGCAGACGGCAGTTGCGAGTGTCCATTGCGGGTAGGAGTTGCAGGTGGCGGCAGCCCCTGGTGAGGTTATGGCTACAGTGGGTGGCGGCTGCTACCACACGTAGTGTGACCTTCATGGCAGCGGTGATGGTGGTGGTGGTGGTGGCGTGAGCCCCAGCAGTGCGCATGTGAGCAGCATGAGCAGCGGTGTGCTCACCTGATGGAGGTGTGCATGCCTGACACCAGCCGGTAGAATACACGCTTCTCTGCGCAGTCCAATGGACCGGCCAGACAGCTCTGGCTGTAGATGGAGGACCAGATGCGGTGCGCGTGCTCCCCCTGTAGGGCCAACGGGGCAGCAATGTCAGGCGCAACAGCAGAGCGGACACACAGCAGCAAGGGTGGCGGCAGCAGCAGCAGCAACAGCAATACAAAGCACACAGCGGCAGGGAGGGCAGTGGCGGCGGCAGCGGCAGCAGTAGCAGCAGCAGCACTGACATCAGCTGTCAGAGCTCATTGCTCCCTACTGCGAAGCCTTGGCGTCACCAGGGCTGGAACTGGTGTGCAAGCTGGTGGTGGGAGCGGGGTGACGGCATGGGGTTAATGGTCCCGCTGCAGGGCCAGTACTGCTGGGGTGCTGGGGTGGGTGGTGAGTAGCAGGCGGGTAGTTGGTGTAGGTGTTGGGGTGACGGTGAGGGCGGCACCAACGCTGACGTGGCTTAACCTTCCGCCTACCCAACCGCCCAGTCCCCTGCCTCCACCCACAATGCGCTGAACCCCCCACAGGCATAACCCTGGCCAGCAGGAACACCAGACAGAGACAGGCACTGGCAGGTGCAGGCAGGCAGGCAGGCAGGCAGGCAGGCAGGAAGGCAGGACCTTATAGCCTGTATAGCGCTCAGGGTTGGCCAGCAGGTTGATGTACAGGTACTCCTCATCCTCATCGCCCTCAGCCATCCAGGGGTTGTTCAGACCCCGCCAGCCCTGCAGCCCACAAGGGAGGCAGTCGGCTGCAGGGGCAGGCATGAGGGGAGCGGTGCAGGGGCAGGGGTGCAAGGGGCGGTGCAGGGGCAGGGTACAGGGTAGTGGTGCAGGGGCAGGGGTCTCTAGATGCAGCCGCCGGGCCTGGCAGCCTGAGTCTTTGCGGCCTGGCAGCGCACCTTCATGTGCTGCAGCTGGCGTGCTACAAAAGGCTCCAGGCCGCGGTCCACCACACTGTCAGCCTCAGCAGCACCTGCAACGGCAAGGCAGCAGCCAAGCAGCTGGTTCGTCATTAGCCAGCCAGTGAGTCCGTCACATGCATGCCATATAGGGCTGGACTAAGGCAGCAGCAGCAGCCCCCCCGCCCCCGCCCCCACCCTCGCCCCGCCCCAGACCCTGACCAGGTAGGATACCAACCACACCAACCATATCACCCTCGCCCCTCCGCTCTTCTCCCCTCCTCAACTTACAAAGGGCTGAGTTGCAGCCCGGCGCTGCTGCTGGCCCGCTGCTGGCCCACCTCCCTGGCTGGGACCCCAGGTCAGCGCCGCTGGGGCTGTTGCCGGGGCTGGGGCTGGGCGGCAGCATGCTGCAGCTGGGCCCGCTGCTCAGCCCCTCTGCCAGCAGCCAGGGCTTAGGCACCTCATGGGGCTCGCACTCGCACACAGAACAGGCGCGCATGGCGCACATGGAGTCATCGGGCCACAGGGGGCAGTCGCACCACAGGTTGACCTGCACCAGCCCAGCACCGCATGCGTGGGACGATAAGCAGCAGGCAGGGGAGGGCTGGGGAGCTGGAGGGAGGGCCACTGGGGGGCTGCAGGTGGAGGGGCTGCGGGTTGCGCCTTGCTGGTGGCCCCCCACCTTGAAGTAGCGGAAGAAGGGCGTGCGCACCAGCTGGCGCAGTGTGGGGTACACTACTTGCTCATTGATGTGGTCAACCGCGCTGTACGTGCAATTGCCTGCAGCCAGTCAGCATGGCCAGGATGTGACGGCCATGTGGCTAGGCTGCTTGCAGTCAGGGCCCTGGCAGCTCAGTGCTGCAGCTGGAGCAATGGCTGAGCCAGGTCACAGGGTGAGCCATTGCAAGGTGTCCCGGGCGTGCTGCAGCACCGCCCACGCGGCTGTGCTGTGCACACAAACGCGTTGCAGTCAAAGTCCTGGCAGGTTCCGTGATGCTACGCCCAGCTGAGCCGACGCTTAGCCACGCCCCTTGAAGAAGGTGAGCCAATGCAAGGCCGGCGGTCAGGTGTCGGCAGCTGGATATCAGCTGCTAATCATCAGCCCAGGCTATGCCGCACCCCTGTCCCTGCTGACAGCGTGCACATTGTGTGGAGGGGCGCCACTCACAGCATTCGTCCACGTCGCCCTTCAGGTGGCAGGTGGCCCCGTCATCCAACCCAGGCGTGCCAGCTGCAGGGGCCAGCACCCCTCCTGGGAACACCTGGATACCTGGTACCAATGGCTGGGTCTTTTTCTGCCTTGCTGGCTGGCTGGCCGCACTGCTGCCTGGCACAAGGTGTCTGACAGCGTCGGAGCTGGCTGCAGCTGTGGCATCGGTCTCGAAACCGACCGCACTGGCTACGGGGCCAGGGGGTTGCACTGGGCCATGCAGGTTCACAATGTTGAAAGGGTTGAGTGAGGGTGACTGCAGGGGTGATGCACAGGAAGCGCATGTCAGCAACTCGGGTGAGGGTTCTCGAAGCAATTTTTGTAGCACATGCATACCTACACACCTGGCACTCCAGGTCGTCTTCATTGCAAGAGGTTGAAATCGGTGCTGCACGGCTTCCGCACGCTCTGTCGTACAGCCAAGGGTCTAGTACTGCATGTACCTTGCTGCCCAGGTGCTGCCGTAAGCTCGGGCGAGTAATGCCAAATGCACACAAAGCCAGCAACGCTGCGCAGCATAGGCTACGAGTGATATCAGCTGTTGCTGTCCTCTGCTGGCTTCGACCCATGGAAAAGGCCGTAGCTTATGCTAGCAAGCAGGGGTTCCCCGCTGCAAACCCTTTTTCGGGCGATCGTGACCATGATAACGACTCATGAAACTTCGTAAACTAATGTAACTCTCCGGGACTCCCCGCGGGTCCTGTTGCACGGCAGGTTCCAACGGAGGCAGGTGCAGTGCATTAGACACTGTACAGGCTGTTGTGGGAGGGGGATTCCTGATTAATCATCAGGTCCCACAAGGTCTGTTTGGCGAAATGTGCCGTGATCCGTTTGATGCCGCGTTTACACAGCCGTGATCAGCGTGCCTTTCCGATATGCCTACTGCATCAAAGGGCCTGCACGGCCAGGACGCCCACCATCCCTTGCCAAGTGTCCAGGTGGCAAGGTTGATGTAGATGAATGCGGCGTTCCTTCTAAAGCGGTGGCTAGTAGGTACGGTCTACAACAACGCTAGCGCGAGGGCCGGCGGTTATGTTCGGTAACGGGGTTGCTCGCATCTCGCATCGGGCTGTCGCAGCTTGCTCGCAACATGACTAAGCCCTCCTCCACCAAATTACAGCATATACTATGAGCTGCAGGCAGCATGTCCGAAGTGTCTTTCGACGACTTATTTGATAGGGCAGATAAATGTATGTCGGAGCAGCAGAAAGAAGAAGCCGTTGCAGCTCAAGCAGCACATGTGGCAAGGTTCACATGGAGAGGACATCGCGTCATTTCTGCAGCTTTCAAAAGGGAACCACGACATACGTGCTAGGTGAGTGGGTCTGGCAGGGGTCTAGGCATGCGCCGTGAACATGTGTTTGACACAGGCTGCTACAGCCAGCAACAACAGACTGCATAGACAGACATAGTGCCCCTGGTTGACACTACTGCTTGCAATACTCCGCGATGCGCTCAAGTAATTGCCGCCTGTTCTTACCCACGGACCCCACCCCGAACTTCTGGCTCAGATGCTTCAGCTCCTCCACCGTCATGCCTTTGGAACGCAGAACAGGCAAGGGTGGCTCAAACCTGTTGTACACCCCCCTTGCTGTATCCTCCAACTCCTTTAGCCTCTTGCTGCCCACTTGCTGTTGCTGTTGCCGGGCTGTGACACTGTCTCTGACAGCTACAGATGCTGCTCGTTGCTCATCTGAAGGCATGCTTACTAAGCACCTAACACGCTTTATAACCCTCTCCGCCTTGCTTTGCCCTTGATGTTGCCGCTTCCCTAGCCTGGTCTTGTTGGTAGCAGGAGCCTGAGTGCCCCCAAGGCTGGCAGCTGTGCCCCCAGGGCTGGCAGCTGTGCCCCCAGGGCTGGCAGCTGTGCCCCCAGGGCGGGCAGCTGTGCCCCCAGGGCTGGCAGCTTCACCAGGGCTGGCAGCTGTGCCCCCAGGGCTGGCAGCTGTACCAGGGCTGGCAGCTGTGCCCCCAGGGCTGGCAGCTGTACCAGGGCTGGCAGCTGTACCAGGGCTGGCAGCTGCACCAGGGCGGGCAGCTGTGCCCCCAGGGCTGGCAGCTGCACCAGGGCTGGCAGCTGTGCCAGGGCTGGCAGCTGTGCCACCATGGCTGGCAGCTGTACCAGGGCTGGCAGTGGCCCCATGGTTTTGTAGGGCTTTGCGTTCTGCCGTTGCTGCCACCATGCCTTGCTGGGTAACCACGCTATCTGCCACCCATGCAGTGGTGTCCTCCATTGCAAGCTTGGCTCGCCCGGACATCCCCTCCGCATTCATGCATAGCACGCTGTCGTTGTTGAGCTGCTTTAGCATGGTTTCTGGCACTGCGTTGGTCATGTGCGTTGCCCTGTAGTAGCGGCTGAGAAGCTGCTCCATTGCTGGTGTCAGCATGCCGGTGTCTCTTGTGACCTGCACGCAATGGTATAGCTGGTGTGAAATTAAGGCCACCACTGCTTTCTGCTCCCGCCACTTGCAGATCGCTCACCTCCAGGTCAGTCGTCATCTTGTGCAGCTCCAGGGTATGGTATAGCTGGTGTGAAATAGTTTTAGCAACATGGTATCAATGTAACTTTTTGGCTATCATTGTAACTCACCAGATTGATGCTTGTGGGCCTGATGACAGATGTCATCCATGGCCCGCCGCAGGGTCATGCCGCAGGGTACCCTGTCCTCCAGCTGCTGGCCTGTAAGGATGTGCAGCCCCAAAGTTCTCACGATGGTCTCTTGCACCTTCTCGAATGACAGGTTGCAGTCCACAAGCAATTGCAGAGCTGCTAGCGAGTACTCTACGCAGTAGCGAGCTGTGGAGTATCTAGCGACCTGTGTGTGGCGCAGCTGGACAGTTGCCAGCTCGTCTTTGTTCTGCCGATGCTGACCTGCCCTGGGCTTGGCTTCCCAATCTGCAATCAAGCGGCGTAGGACATTGATGGAGGGCCCCCTGTTTTGCACCAGCCTCATCCGCTTGTCCTGGCTGGCAGGGATTGACGACTGGTAGGGAGTAGGGGCAGTAGGGGAGGAGGGGGGTGCAGTAGCTGACAATCTGAGACACTCGGCTTGCTGCTCGTGGCACTCAATCACAAAATCCTGACATTGAGCTTCCAAATCCAGACAACGAGCTGCTGCCTCGTCACCCTTTGCCGCCCTCTGCCGCAATGCCACGGCCTCCTCTGCCATAACAGCGTTGGCATGCTGGAGCAGCCCTAACTGCAATGTCAATGCATGGGCAGTGCATGCTGCCAGGGCAGCCCTCTCCTCTGCTGCATAAACTGCTCCAGATGCTTCTGCCAGCACTTGCTGCTGCTGCTCCTCCAGCTGTTGCTGCTCCTCCAGCTGCTGCTGCTGCTCCTCCAGCTGCTGCTGCTGCTCCTCCAGCTGCTGCTGCTGCTAGAAAGAAAGAAAGAAAACTACTCCGGTACAAACCGGCGTGCATTAAGGGAGGAGCTTCCGCCTGTGGCGCGGCCTGCTCCCACCTCCAAACGTTGGACACAGGCTGGACATGTCCCCATCAAGCTGCTCTAGCTGTAGCCACAGACCACAGCTAGCACCCAAGGCAAACAAAGAGGCATGAGAGGAGCAAAGACTAGTGCACTCGGCAGCTGGCCTTATCTCTTCTCCTCGTTGACGAGAGCAATTCCAGCCTTGTCCGCCGGATGTCGCACTAAAAGCTGAAGTTCAGGCTCCAAAAGTCCAAACTTCAGCTGTCAGCCAACGTCCCGCGTTGAGGTAGCTCTGCTCCCTCCTTGACGACGCCAGCAACTCCACAACAGCTCGATGACCCGCAGCGGTCGTGTGCGGCACCCGGACCTCATTTGTATTCCGCTGGACAAAGCGGTGCCCGTTCAAGCCTGGGAAGGCTTTCCCGTTGCATCCCAATTTATAAACCGCTGGGTGCGGTGGTGAGGTAGCTTAGCCAATCCGTGCGACCGAAGTCAACGCGGATTGTTACCAGGGCCACCGCGTGGAGGTGCCTCACCGCCAGCCCCGCTGCTGCTGCTCCTCCAGCTGCTGCTGCTGCTCCTCCAGCTGCTGCAGCTGCTCCCCCAGCTATATTTGATGTATGTGCCTATGTTTGCTATGTTTGCTGTATGTGCCGCAGCAAGGCCGGCCTGAGATATAGCAACACTTCATGCACACTTGTCAGCAACTGTGATAAGCAACAGCTTGCTACATGCCATCACTGAAAGCATTCCAGGACACACCTGTAGGTCAGCAATCTCCTCAGCCGCAGCATATGCTGTCAACCGCTGGCTGGCGTTTTGTTGCTGAAGCTCCTCAATCTGGGCCTGCAGCTGCTGCTCACGCTGCTGTGTAGCGAACGGCTCCTCGAAGCCTAGCTCGCCTCACGGTACTTCTGTACTGCAGTGTGACATGGTGGGCGAAAGGGGCAGGTGGGCCTTCGTGCACACCTGCTTCAGAGGTTCGACTCCTCGGGGGAAACGTTCTAAACCCTGGCCGTGTCATGCTGTGGGAAAGAAGGTAGTTATCGGTTCTCGGCGGTGTGCCTTAGCACGCTACATTTTGGTTTCCGACCGACGTTGTACTAACGCCACTTTCCCTCTGAGCAAATGACTGCCAACAAGGAGCCTCCTCCTGGAGGCGATAAACGACCGGAGCGTTCTGCTCCTGGGGGCCAAACTCCTGGCTCCCCGCCCCCAGCGACTCCGAACGCCACTACTGGTGCTCCAGCAGGAGTCCCTGCTGCGACTGGGGTGCCAACTACTGGCACGGTGGTATCTATTACTGCCCCCGTTCTTCCTATGCCTATCACGAGCCCCGCCTTCGCGGAAATCGAGAGGGTTACTGGTCTACCCCCCGCCCAGGCAATGGATCTGCTGAAGAACGTGCTGCAGACTCTGAACGCCATGACCTCCGCTCAGCCTCCAGCTACCACGGCGCCCCCGACTGCGGTGGTCCCTGGAGTTGGACCGCTGTCGTATGCAGGAGCCCTGACAGCTGCCCCGATCTTGCCTGAAACTGGCACCTCTGCCGCAGCCGCGCAAGCTGATGAGATCCAGAGGCTGCGCCAGCAGCTGGTGGGGGCAAACGCAAATCTGCAAGCGTCCCAGAACGAGGCTGTCAGGGTCCGAGCCGAACTCGCTGAGATGGAGCGCCTTCAAAGCCTGCAGAACGCGTTGGTGGGTGGTGAGCCAGCTATATCTGCAATCCGCAACCAGTACTCACAGTCAGCCAGACCTGCTGTGAATGGTAGTAGTGGCATTTCTGCTGCCCTAGTCGCACCTGTTGCACCTGCTTCGTCGGGCACTGCTACTCCTGCCGCACCTACTGCGCCACCTGCAGCACCAGCAGGACAACTGCCGTTGTCTCAAGTTGCTGTGCCTGTCACTGTGCCAGCCTCCCTGCCCAGGATAAAGGTCCCAGGTCCTGACAAATGGACAGATCAGTGCCTGGCCACATCCAGGGTTGCAGAAATCTTCTGTGAAGACCTTGAGGTTCATTGTGCATATCTGCGCATTGATCCTGCTGATGCATTACCCAATTTCCTGTCTGGCAAGGCACGTGAGGTGTGGTATCCTGCTACTAGGAATGCCCACATTCTTGCCCATGGCACTAGGCCAACCTGGGCCCACCTGCGTGTTTCTTTCAAGGAGATGGCTGGTGACGATCTGCGTAATGAATCAGACGTGCACCGCAGGAAGCTGTTGGATCCTGGTGCCCTACGCATGTCAGCAGGTTCCACCCTGAACTCCTACATCACGGAGTTCCGGAACACTTTGACAGTGGCCGGTGCCACATGCATGGCGCCCTCCATGCTTGTTGCCACTTTCATCAGGGGCCTCACCCCTGAACTGCAGTCTCGTGTAGTGCATGACCTTGCACTTATGCCTGACCCTAACCTGGCTGATGCCATTCAGGCTGCTGTGAATGCACAGAAGGTTTTGTTTGCAGTGGCCACTAATCAAGTGGGCCGTCGTCCACCTGCACCTGTGGCTGCCTTCGTGCCCCGTAAGCAGATGGACCGTATTCGAGGCTTCACCGCCCCTGCTGGAGGATGTCTTCCTGCGGCCCCTCGTGGCCCCTACTGGGATGTCAGTAGCAGCAGCAGCAGTGGCCACCGTGGAAGTCGCCACAGCAGCCAGGGTGGTGGACGTCCTCCACGGCCCCCTCCTCCTGCTGCCCCTGTGTCTGATGCCCCTCCCAGGCCACCTCCTGGCCACGCCTGCCACCACTGCTGGAACCCCGCCCATTTCAGGGACTACTGCAACCTGAAGCACCTGTCCGCTGAGGAGGCCCGCCGGGTCTCTGGGTTCCCCCGTCCCTCCTCCCTGGGTCCTCCTTCTGGTCATGGTGCTGGGGACCGTCCTCCCCGGGGCCCAGGCAAGCGTGACCGCAGCCCCCCAGGCAAGGGTGGATGGAAGCAGCAGGGCAGTAAGAGTGACCGCCGCCGTTGATGTGTTGCCCAACCAGCTGGCCAGGACTGTGTTGGTGCCTGTTGCCCAGTGCCCAGTGATCAGGTTGCTATGCCTGAGGGACGAGCAGCAGACGATGGTGTGTTACACTTCTCGTTCCCTGGTAGAGTGAATGGCTTCGCATGTACCATGCTGTTTGACAGTGGTGCAGCAGCCAGCTTCATTAATTGTGCTGCTGTTGAGCAGTATCAGCTTGCCAGTTATAAACTGAAGCAGCCCAAGGAATTCCTTGTGGCCAATGGACAGCCTGTGGTTTGCACGCATGCATGCAGCGTACAGTTGAATGTTCAGACCCTGAGCTGCAGGGTTGAGTTGCTGGTGATGCCAGAGATGTTCTCTGCCTTCGATGTGTTAATGGACAGTGACTGGTTACAGTCAAATGGTGTGCTGCTAGACTACCTGGCCCGTACTATTACAGTACAGTTGGCAGCTGTGAAAACGGTGCTCAAGTGTGAGCCAGCAGCGCCCATTATGGCTCCTCATTGTGCCCATATCCTGGCTAAACACAGGCAAGCTACTGTATCAGCAAAAGTGGCTTACAGGTGGCTAAGGAAAGGCGGCCAGTCTCTGGTTGCCCTCATCTCGTCTCAGCCCATCAACCCTACCCCAGCAAGTGTGCTGTCCGTACACCCTACCTCTACTCCAGCTAATTTGCTGTCCAACAATCCTGACCCTCACTCCCACTCAACATCCTTACCCTCTTGCCCACTTTTCCATCACCCAACCCCCGCTCCAGCTAATCAGCTGTCCCCCAACCCTGACCCTCACTCTCACTCAACATCCTTACCTCCTGCTCCCTCTATCAACTACCTTACCTCTATACCCCCTGCAGTTGCAGCTCAGCTGACAGCACTCATATCTGAGTACGACGATGTCTTCGCGCCCTTTAATACCCTACCCCCTCAGCGCCCAGTAGGGCACACCATCCCTCTTCAGCCTGGCTGTAAGCCACCAGCCTTACCATCATATAAGATGAGCCAGCCAGAGCTTCTGGAGATGAAGAAGCAGGTTGCAGCCTTCTTGGAGCAGGGCATCATTGAACCCTCCTCTTCTCCCTACGCTGCCCCTGTCCTCTTTGTCAATAAGAAGTCAGGTGAGTTAAGGATGTGTGTAGACTATCGTCAGCTGAATAAGATCACACTTAGGGATCAGTACCCACTACCTCGAGTGGATGACCTGTTTGACAGGTTAGCCGGGTGTACAGTGTTTTCGTCACTTGACCTGCAAGCTGGTTATCACCAGATCAGGATCCCTGATGAGGATGTCCCTAAGACAGCCTTCAGGACACCCAGTGGCCTATATCAGTTTAAGGTCCTATGCTTTGGATTAACCAATGCACCTGCCACGTTTCAACGTGTGATGAACAATGCTTTTGCTGACGTCATTAATGACTGTGCCCTTGTGTACATAGATGATATCCTCATCATGTCCAAAAACGTACCAGAACACTTCACACATTTGAGGAGGGTTCTGGAGTTATTACGTAAGCATCAATTCAAAGGTAAATTATCTAAATGTGAGTTTCTTAAAACTGCACTTAAGTTCCTGGGTCACATTGTGAGTGACCAGGGCATCGCTGTTGACCCTGATAAAGTGAAGTCTATCACTTCCTGGCCTGTGCCACGCAGCCTGACTGCCATGCAGCAGTTCCTAGGTGCTGCAAATTTTGTGCGCAAGTTTGTACACAACTTCAGTGCTATTTCAGCACCTCTCACTGACCTGACTGGTAAAGCAGGTGCTGATTTCAATTGGCACAAATGGCCTGATGATAAATTAAAGGCTTTTGATGCTCTTAAGCATGCTATTTCGAGAGTACCTTTACTCAAAATCCCAGATATTACTAAACCATTCCAAGTTTACTGTGACGCCTCTATGCAAGGCGTAGGGGCAGTACTTATGCAGGAGGGTTATCCTCTGGCTTATTTAAGCAAAAAGCTGATTCCAGCTGAAAAGAACTATACCACTGGTGAACAAGAATTACTTGCAATCATCACTGCATGTAAAGAGTGGCGTTGCTACCTGGAAGGTGTACCCTTCACATTGTACACAGACCACAAACCTTTGGTAGCTTTAAAAACACAGAAGGTCTTGTCCAGACGCCAAACCAGGTGGTTGGAGTTTCTCTCCCGGTATGATTTTACCATTGAGTACCTACCTGGTGATACTAACCCTGCTGACCCTCTGTCTCGCATACCTGATGCTCCTGTCAGCAATCCTGTCATGGTTATGACCAGGAGCAGGAAGCGCCTTTTGGAGGGGGAGGAAGCTGGTGTGGTGCAGCCTGCTCAGCCTGCCATTCAGCAGCCGCAGCAGGAGCCACAGCCTCAGCTGGTTTTGGAACAGCCCTTGCCCCCACCTCCTTTACCTGTGCACCCTTTGCACGCTGTCAATATGACAGAGCAGCTCCTGGCAGCGTATGCAACAGATGAGGCCTTTGCCAGCACTGTGGATCAATATGATCTAGACAAGCATGGCCTGTATCGTACCAAGGGCAAGAATCAGATAGTGGTTCCCCACAACCCAGATCTCAAAGCCAGGATATTGGTGGAGATGCATGATGCACAGTTTGCAGGTCATGTGGGTATTACCAAGACGCTGGAGCGTATCTCCAGGATATTCTGGTGGCCACGCATGAGATCTGAAGTGCGGCACTATGTGAGTAACTGTGATGCGTGCCAGCGCAACAAGTCTGTGAATACCAGACCTGGTGGGTTGCTTACACCACTGGCCATACCCTATGACAGATGGGAGTCCATGTCTATGGACTTGATCACTAAACTACCACCTGGTGATCATGGTTTCGATGCCATTGCTGTCTTTGTGGATAGGCTATCTAAAATGGTACACTTTGTTCCATGCCGTGAGTCTATGAACGCTGAGGGCTTTGCCCGCCTGTTTATTGATAATGTGTTTAAACACCATGGAGTGCCCAGAGAAATAATCTCTGATAGGGGCTCTCACTTTACTAATCATTTCTGGGCGTCAGTTATGGCCATTCTTGGTGTAAAAGAATGTAAATCCAGTGCCTACCATCCTGAGTCTGATGGTCAGACAGAGAGGTATAATCGTACCTTGGAGGAAATGCTTCGACATTACATCTTCCCTACCCAGTCTAACTGGCCTTTCTTCCTGTCACTAGCTGAGTTTGCTGTGAACAACAGCTGGCAGGAATCCATCCAGTCCACGCCCTTCCTGGTCAACACTGGCCAGTCACCTCTGACGCCCACTCGTGCAAATTAAGGCCTGACTGGCTTGAAAAACATGAGAGTTGAGGTCTGAAACTTGGTATGTGGGCTGCTGTGACCTAGGGGATGACAAGACTCTCTTGGGCCAAAGTGTAATTCTCACTCGGTGTCGAGTTGCTGGGCCAGGTGTGGGGCTGTGACCCTGATATTGGCTAAGGGAGTTGGCACCGTGTGACCAAAGTGACTTTTAATGTGATGTGAGTATAAGAGGTTGTGGAGGGTGGTTACAGCTGCCTAACCTAGTAGGTGGCATGCTAAAAGTCCCAGCCAGTGATGAGTTATGGCCCGTGTCCTAGGACCCTGTACAGGGTCCTAGCGACATCATGGTCGTAGGACCCTGTACAGGGTCCTGCTGACCCTGTACAGGGTCCTGTGTACCCTATGAGTGTTGATATTATAATCATTCTTTGCATCCCTATGTGATAGAACCCAGTTAGGATTCCTACATAGCCGGTGGTTGGTCATGTTGACCCCGTTTGGATGCTTTCGACCATGTGTGCCAGGACCCTGTACAGGGTCCTACGATGAGTGCCTTTCTCCACAGGGTCCTGGTACCTCACCACAGGGTTGTGGCTCACAGGGTCCTGGCACCACACCACAGGGTCCTGGCTTACAGGGTCCTGGCACCACACCACAGGGTCCTGGCACCACACCACAGGGTCCTGGCACCTCACCACAGGGTCCTGGCCTACAGGGTTCTGGCACCACACCACAGGGTCCTGGCACCATACCACCAGGTCTTGGCCTACAGGGTTCTGGCACCACACCACAGGGTCCTGGCCTACAGGGTCCTAGCACCACACCACAGGGTCCAGACACCACAGGGTCTTGGCACCACACCACAGGGTCCTGGCACACAGGGTCCTGGCACCACACCACAGGGTCCGGGCACCACATCACAGGGTCCTGGCACCACAGGGTCCTGGCCTACTGTGTCCTGCTGCACACCCACAGGGTTCTGGCACACAGGGTCCTGCGACGTTAGTCTACAGGGTCCTGCCGCACGCCTACAGGGTCCTGCGACGATTGGCTACAGGGTCCTGCCGCACGCCTACAGGGTCCTGCGACACACGTCTACAGGGTTCTGCCGCACGCCTACAGGGTCCTGCGA
>JASKMD010000014.1:6035734-6058234 GCA_030144725.1 Haematococcus lacustris | reverse complement strand
ATGCAAAACACATCCACGTAACGGATATACACGATGCGAAGCACACACCCATCTTGTTGCCCACAACTTTGAATGCCACAACCACATGATCCACTCTAGAAGTCTATGGCCCACATGAGTAAGCTTGCAACCCTGGCCCTAGCGTGACTACAAAAGGAAGAAAGAAGGACTACACCGTCGCCGTCGGGGCATGCCTTTGCTACTCTCGCACCAGACATGGGTGGGGGTGTGCGGGGGAAGAGGGTTGCCAGACTACCTGGCGCACCCAGTGGCCATCTTCACATCTTCCCTCTCGTGTGACTACACTCCAGAAGCCGCCCCGCCAAGCAATCAATCTCTACTCCGCCCAGCCACGCCATTTCGTCCGCCAACGGCGAGGGGCTCGTCAAGCATCCGTCGTTCACCTACAGCCGTCAAATAGCATTCAGCGCACAACCCTCAAGCATCATACGCGTCGACAGCGCGCTTATACTGGCATACGCTGCTTACCGCGGCGGAGCACAAGGCCGTGGTCGTCAGCGTCCACTATGACCGTGTCTTCCTCCACAAACTCGCCTCTCAGCAACGCCTTGGCTAAACTGGTCTCCAGCTCACGCTGCACTACGCGCTTCACAGGCCTGCGCGGCATCAGCAAGATCCAACGCTCATCACCGCCAAAACGACACCCTTAGAATAAGGAAGCGCGGGCATGCGAGGCACGTGCCGAACATACAGCAAGGGCGTGACAGCTGAACGGTGCAGCAGCAGGGTCGGGCGCAGGGGCAGTTGTGGTGCGCCGTTGGCCAGTGTGTAACTGACCGTGCCCCATACGCAGGGTCGTAGCCCTGCCGCCCGAGGTACTCCACAGCTCCATCTGTCATTTCAAGCTTCATCTTTTTGTCCGCCAACCTTTCCGCGACGCGCTTGACCTAGCACACGCAGGCCAGCCATGCAAGAACGTCAGCGAGCAGAACGGGGGTTAGGGGAGTACCCTAACCCAAAGCCAACCCCTACCGTAATACTTATATTTCAGCGACAGCACACCGTACCGCAGAGCAGGAGCAGTAGCAGCCCAGGTGCGAGCAACGCCCCTGACTCCGGTGATTAGTGGTTAGGTGGTTATGGTTGCACTACCCAACCCTGCTGCTTTCCGTTGTGCTGTTACCTCCCCACCCCTCAGCAAGCTGTTGCTCCACCTGCCACACAGCCCTTCCTGGCCTGCTGACCATCGCTAGCCTGCCGCCATATGCCCACAAGCAATACACTGATCACCCTATGCACACACTCCCCAGGCCACGCAGGGCAGTGTGACCAGTGGCCAAGGGTAAGAGGGGTCTGCGGGCTGCCTCAGGGCTAGAGCTCACCTGGAGGCGCACAATGGCATTGATCTGCTCTTGGCCCAGCGGGTCGAACAGGATGAACTCGTCGATGCGGTTGATGAACTCAGGGCGGAAGTGGCCGCGTACCTGCACCACCACAACGCTCGCCATGGGTCACGCAAGTGGTGGCGCAGCTGTGCAACTGGTGTGCTGCCAGGCCTGCTCTGAGCCAGTCACCCTACGCTCATGGCTCAGTGCAGGCCTGATTGGCTGGGAAGATATGGCAAGCATAACATGACCTCGCTTGGATAAGCTTCAGTGTGACAACAAGGGGTGCTAGGCAGCACGCCCTGAGCATGACATCAATGACTGCCAGGGCAGGCAAGGAGCTGCCGGACAACAGGTTGCTAGGAAACCCCTGGCTCACCTTCAGCTGCCATGGCCCTGCACCCACCACCCTGATGTGGCCACCACTGCCCTACTGGACATGCAGCAGCCGGCAGATCCTCTTATGAGGGTGCTGGCTAGGGGAGTGTGGCTGTGTGCAGACCAATGATTTATCTTTTGGTGTAATACGTAACAATCATTACCAAAAGCTCGTTTTCTAGGCCTGGCTTTCGTTACCAAACAGACCCTTGCTGTGGCTGGCCTCTATATAAATGATTTCTGGCATAAGAAAATGCTGCGATACTTGTTTTTCGTAACCATTCGGGACCCAATGCATAACCATGGTCCTGGATGGTCCGATGGTCCTGGACCCTTTGTGACCAGCGTCAGCTTGGCAGTTTTGAAAAAACTGGTGCAGACCCCCCTGTTCACCTGCACCCTGCATAGCGTGTGGCTTTTTACAGACAGCAGCAGCACGGCCTGCCCACCACCCTCACCCCCGCCCCTTACCGCTG
The DNA here is from genome assembly GCA_030144725.1 of Haematococcus lacustris. NCBI lineage: Eukaryota > Viridiplantae > Chlorophyta > Chlorophyceae > Chlamydomonadales > Haematococcaceae > Haematococcus > Haematococcus lacustris. Next base: position 6,056,034 of record JASKMD010000014.1, on the reverse strand, counting down.
CCATGACCATGCTGCGCATCAGCTGGTTGTCCCCGTCAGCATCCATGATGGCGGCGCTGCCCAGGTTGCTGGTCAAGATGATGATGGTGTTCTTAAAGCTCACCATACGACCCTGGACACACGCCCAGAAAAGGCAGCCGCAGCAGCAGCAGCAGCGACAGCAGCAACAGTAGCAGCAGCAGATAACAGCTACAGCAGCAACAGGTAGGCAGGGGGCGGGGGGCAGGCAGGGGCAGGCAGGGGGTAGCTGGGCAGTAAGGAGTAAAGGCTTTCACAAGTCCAGGGGTGGCAACTGGATGGCCTAGGCCCGGGCCCCACTTGCTATATGACAACAAACACCTCAAGCGAAACAAGTGTGCAAAGAATATCGTTGGGTCACACCTGGGAGTCGGTCACACGCCCGTCGTCCAGGACCTGCAACAGCACGTTGAAGACGTCCGCGTGCGCTTTTTCAACCTCGTCGAACAGGATCACCCTACAGCCACAGCGTCCGAAAGCATCAATGTTTCGGGCTATGACCCGGCCACATTTCGCGACGCAACTACCAGCTAGTCGAAGGATCGCTTTACTCACGAGTAAGGCCGCCGACGCACAACCTCCGTGAGCTGGCCGCCCTGCAAGCACGACAAGCACACGATGTCTGAGGACAAAGCAACTTTAGCAGCGATCAATGACTTTGTCTCGCGGTGATGCACTTCCGACCGATGGCCAGGGCGACACAGTCTTTGTAGGAACCTTGCTGTGCTGATTTGGCAAGCCGCGGGGCTGCCAGAATGGTCACTGGGTCACACCTCATCGTAGCCAACGTAACCGGGAGGCGCCCCGATGAGGCGGCTCACGCTATGCTTCTCCATGTACTCACTCATGTCGATGCGTACCTGGACCACACAACGCAGACAGCACGGCTCAGACTCAGGCTCAGCGGGCTAGCGGGCAGGCGAGCAGCGGGCTAGGGCTAGCGGGCTAGCAGGATATCGGGCAGCGGGCTCAGACAGGCTAGCGGGCAGGCGACAAGCTACGCTCCCGACGGACGAGCACATTTGAAAGTAAAAGAGTAAAGAAAACATGAGGGTCTAGCTAGCAGGAGAGCAGGCAGGGTGGCAGGTGGAGACATGAGTCGGGCTGCATCAGGGTGGAAGGGATTACGGGACAAGAGGTATGAAAGGACCTGGGGCAAGTGTGAGAGTGCGCAGCATCGAGACTACAAAACTGCACTCTTAGAGGATCAGACAAAGCCACCCACTGCCACCCTACCTGGACACACCAAAAGGTGATGCAGCAGGCACAACAGCCCTAGCAAGTACCATCCCCACCGCCTTTCCCTCCCCCTCCCCCTTCCCCTCCCCCTCCCCCTCCCCCTCATCCCTACCATGGCCTCTTCCGTGTTGAACAGGAAGGTGGCCAGCGTCTTGGCCAACTCGGTCTTTCCCACGCCTGCAGCCATCACCAGCACCAGCCGCTTAACCTAGTCAGTTCTTAACTGCGGTGGTAACGGAGGCAAGGCAAGGCTAGAACCAAAACTTATCCCGTCTCGTCACATCCCATCCCACCCCCTTCCCATCCCCCACACACCCCACCCCCACTCCCCACCTCCCCCCCATCCCCCAAACACAGCCTTCTCCCCCACCCCCCCTCCCCCTCACCTGTAGGGCCCAGGAACATGAAGCTGGCTATAGGGCGCTGCGGGTCACTGAGTCCTGCGCGGCTGCGCTGGATAGCGTCCGCCACCGCCACCACAGCCTCGTCCTGCCCTATCACGCGGCGATGCAGCTCCTCAGGCAGGTGCAGCAGCTTCTCACGCTCGCTCTCAACTAGCTTGGACACGGGGATGCCTGACAGGAGGGGAGGGGAGAGGGAGGGAGGAAGGAAGGGGGGCAGGAGGGCAGGAGGGGTCAAGGACAGGGGGCGGGGCCGGCATGAGCTCCGGGGCCAGCCAACAAGAACAGCCAGCAGCAGGGGCAAGACAACTGCACGGCGGCATGGTTGCGTGGGCAGCAGGTGGTTTGGCAGTTGGGGATATATATCAACAGACGGCAAGAGGTGGGGGTCAGGTGGAGGGTCCAGGTGGGGGTGAGGTGGGGGTGAGGTGGGGTCAAACCAGCAGGGGGAGGGAGTAGCACCAGTGTCGCCAGGGGGAAAGGGGGAGGAGGGAAGGAGGGGAGGAGGGGAGGGGGTGTTCACCTGTCCACTTGGAGATGATCTCTGCGATGTCTGTCTCCGTCACCTCCTCCTTCAGCAGCTTGGCACCTCCAGTCCCGCCTTGGGCCTTGGACTTGGTGATCAGTGACTCCTCAGCTGCCTGGACGACCAGGACCATGGCAGCAGCAGCAGGGGCTGACACACAGCCTTGAAACCATTGGTGGCGGCGGCAGCAGCAGTAGGGGCAGCGGCAGCAGGGGCAGGGGCAGGGGCAGCAGCAGCAGGGGCATCAGCAGCAGGGGCAGCAGCAGGGGCAGCAGCAGCAGGGGCGGCAGCAGGGGCGGCAGCAGGGCAGCGACTAGCTTTGGGTCAAGTAGACGGCCTTGTCACCTGGTTCTCAGCCCTCCAGGCCCATGGCAGCCCCCCCCTGCCCTCCTCCTCCCCCCTGGCCTCCCCCCCTGCGCAGCGCACCTTAAGCTGCTTCTGCAGCTCTATCAGGGTGCCGTACTTGAGCTCTGCAGCGCGGTTGAGGTCGTAGTCACGCTCCGCCTGGGCCACCTCCAGACCCACGCGCTCAATCTCCTCCTTCAGGTCCTGTAGCCAGGGGCAGGGCCAAGGGCGGCAGCAAAGGGGTGGGGGGTGGGAACAGGAGCAGAGGGGTGGGGGGTGCAGAGTAGCAGGGCCAGACCAGGAGCAGCTGGGCGGGGGAGGAGCAGCAGGAGCACTGAGGGGCGGGGCGGGGGCGGGGGCGGGGGCGGGGGCGGGGGCGGGGGCGTCACCTGCACTCTGCTCATCTCTCCCTTCTCCATCTGCCATCGCTGTGTGATCTGGGTCTGCTGCGCCTTCAACGCCTTGAGCTCAGCGTCCAGGGTGGCCAGCCGGGCAGCAGCGGCACGGTCCTTGGCAGCGGCCTTGCCCAGGGACAGCCGCTCCATCTCCAACTGCAGCACCTGCACACCCGCAACAATGGCGGCAGCAAGAGTGAGGCAAGCAGCAGCAGCAGCAGCAGCAACAGCAGTCACGGGCCAGCAGCAGCAGGGTCGGCTGCTGTCATAGTCCCCACACGAATAGCAGTAGCAGAGGTACGGCCAGGGGGCTGAGGGGCTGAGGGGCTGAGGGGCTGAGGGGCTGAGGGGCTGAGGGGCTACCCCTGCCTGCTCCCCCACCTTGCGGTCCACCTCGTCCAGCACCTCCGGCTTGCTGGTCATCTCCATCTTCAGCTTGGCTCCAGCCTCGTCCACCAGGTCTATGGCCTTGTCAGGCAGGAAGCGATCAGCGATGTAGCTGCAGGGGCAGGGGCAGGGGCGGGGGCAGGGGCAGCAGCTGCGTAAGATGCAGCGGTAGAGCAAACAGCAGCAGCAGTGCAGGCAGTGCAGTCACTGCAGGCAGTGTAGTGGCAGTGCCAAGGGCAAAGGTGGCAGGCTGGCAGGCAGGCAGGCAACTACCGATCACTGAGCATTGCCGCTTCCAACAACTGCCCCTGCTGCCCTGCTGCCCCTGCTGCGGCCGCTGCCCCTGCTGCCCCTACCGGTCACTGAGCACTGCCGCCTCCACCAGCGCGCTGTCGCTGATGCGCACGCCATGGTGCAGCTCGTACCGCTCCCTGAGACCCCGCAGGATGGACACCGTCTGCGCCACACTGGGCTGGTCCACATACACCTGCAGGGAGGCAGGGCAGGAGGCAGGCAGGCAGGCGGGCAGGCAGGCAGGCTAAGGAGGGAGGGGGAGCAGCCAGGCTGGGCAGGGTGGAGGTGGGGGGTGAGGGGTGGACATCATGGCAGGAATGGGTGCAGGGTGGGTTAGGTGTGACAGGGATGGTGGCTGCCAGGCCTGGGTGGCTGCACCAGGCTGGGGGCTACTGCTGGCTTGCATGCTGCCTGGTGTGATGCGCATGGTGAGTGCATGGTGAGTGGACCTGGCTTAGCTGAGCAGCAAAGGTGTGCAGCTCATGGGGATGCACCTGCTGGAAGCGACGCTCCAGAGCTGGGTCCTTCTCAATGTACTTGCGGTACTCATCCAGCGTCGTAGCACCTGACAGCAGCAGAAGCAGCAGCAGCAGTAGTCAGGGGCCAGACAGGGCCAGGCAGCCAGTCAGCATGATAGCTGGCACTGGCACTGAATCCTTACTCCAACGTGGGACTGCTGGCATGGCTGCCTTCTATTTGCTGCCGCTACTGTTCCCGCTGGCAACAGCAGGCAGGAACTCACCGATGCAGCGCAGCTCGCCCCGCCCCAGCATGGGCTTTAGCAAGTTGCCGGCATCCATGGCCCCACCTGCTGCCCCTGCCCCCACCACCTGCATCGACACACCACACCTCTCCTCACCATACCAGCCACGGTAGTAGAGGCCATTGCAATCTACAGCTCATCACGGCTGCTGCTGCTCTAGCTGGCCCACCGGGCACGCCCCCCTCGCCACTGCTGCTGCCGCCGCCACCGCTGCTGCCAGTGCTGCCGCTACCGCCGCTGCTAGCCTTGCCAACGTCGCTGCCGCTGCTACTGCCACTGTTACTGCCCCCGCCGCCGTCGCTGCCCCTGTTGTCGCTGCTGCCGCCGCTGCTCCTACTACCCCTGCTGCCCCTACTGACAACTTACGGTGTGGATCTCATCGATGAACAGGATGATGCGGCCGTTAGAATCCGTCACCTCCTTGATCACCGCCTTCAGCCGGTCCTCAAACTCCCCGCGGAACTTGGCTCCTGCTCAACTCAGCAGACCAGCATCGCAGCCTAACAAGTGTGCTGAGATTCAACACTGCTGTAAATTTTTTACAAATGGAATAGAATAGGATTATATGGTTATATTTTTACTTATTATTCTCGCATGGCCAACTTGACAGCAACATGGCTCCTTGTCGCACCCTCGTATCCTGGCAACACACACGGTGTGTATCAGGCAGCAGGCACCTCACCAGCAATCAGAGACCCCATGTCCAGAGACATCAGGGTGCGGCCTTGCAGCGCCTCAGGCACGTCGTTGCTGACGATGCGCTGCGCAAGACCCTCCGCGACAGCCGTCTGCACAAGCGGTCAGTGTCAAGAGTGAATCCGGACCGGCATCTGCAAAGCGCTCGACACGGTGCAGCCGGTCGCCACCCACCTTTCCCACGCCAGGCTCGCCAATGAGCACGGGGTTGTTCTTAGTACGCCGAGAAAGGATTTGGATGCAGCGCCGTACTTCTTCATCGCGTCCGATGACGGGATCCAGTTTACCGTCGCGAGCCGCCTGCGTCGCAGCCCACCGACATAGGGTGTGGGTAAGTGTATATGAGCATGCAGTGCCTGCTCATCGCGCAGCTGAAATTAGGCCTCGGTACGTCGAGCCTCGGCGCCCAAGCACACCTGCGTCAAGTCGCGTGCGAACTTGCTCAGCGCCTCGTACTTGCCCTCCGGGTTCTGGTCCTGGACTGTGTTCTTGCCGCGCACTTCCGTGACAACCTGCGACCAGCATCGCGCACATCAAACGCCCCTGACGGAGTCAGCATGTGTGAAAATGTAAGAGTGATGTGCAGGTGTACATAGAACCTGCAGCGAGCAGTACACACGCAGTGCCTGATGCCATGCCACAAGCAAAATGCCAAGCTTCAATTAGCTGTCAACCACATCGGTCAAACAGACATTCGAAAGGTTGAGTTCATCATTCTGAGGGCCGCGCAGGTGTATTGCGGAGGAGGGGGAGCTGGGGCACTGAGCTGGTCTGCCACCCTACCTCCTTAAGCTTGTCCGCCACTATGCCCTCCGCCCTGAACAAGTGAGACCCGAAGCGCACGTCCTCAGCCAGCGCCAGGACCAGGTGCTCTACGCTGACAAAGGCGTCGCCCATGCTGCTCTTGAGCTCCATGGAGCGGTTCACCACACCCTCCAGGTTACGCCCCAGCACCTGCAGCACAAAGCGGGGAGGGAGGGGAGGCGGGGAGGGGCATGCACCAGGCAGATGACAGCAAGAGCAACAGCACAAACCTCACACACCACAGGCCCCTTCACTGTTCCCCATCTCAGCCCATGGCACCATCCACCCGCCTCAGGGTCTCTCCCCCCGCCCCCCTTCCCCCCTTATTACACTTTGACCTGTGCGGAGGCCCCTGCCACCCCATGAACCCCTCACCCCTCCCCGCCACCTCCCTTCCCCGCTGCCCCCCTCCCGCCTTCTGACCTGTGCCGAGCCTCCTGACACCACCGGCTGGCGGCGAATGAAGGCGTCCGTCTGGTCCAGCAGCCGGCTGGGGTCGCTGCCCGCCTTGGCCACGATGCGGCGCGCCAGGCCGTTGGGCTGCTCCAGCAGCGCCTTCATCAGGTGCTCCGTCTCCACGATCTGCTGGGAGTAGCCCTTGGCTACCTCAGGGGCCGCGACTATTGCCTGAGGGGGTGGGCAACAGGGGTGAGCAGAGGCAAAGGGGGAGAAGTAGCCAGGAGCTGGAAGAAGGGGGAGGCAGCAACCGGCAGCGGGCAGGGGGGTGAGGCAGGGAGAAGGGAGGAGGGGTAAGAAGGCTTTGCACCGTGCAGAGACCTAGGCGGCACCTAGCAAAGGAGCCATGTGTGGCTCACACGTCTAAAGTACAGTCACAAAAAAGATCTGCTCTGTTTGCCTGCTCCATGCGCACCCCGCCCCCACACCCGCCTGGCCTGGCCTGCCCCGCACCTGCCAGGCTTTCTCAGTGAACTCGTTTTGGGTGATTTTCTTCCCCCCGCCTGGCTGACTGGCAGCGCTGGCGGCGCACACCACGCGCACATTTCCCCTGTGGCTGGGGCTGCGAGCAAGCGAGCATGACGGCCAGAGGTGGCAGGCAGGATGGGCGGCAGGCAGGATGGGCGGCAGGCAGGGGGCTGAGGGTGAGGGCAGGGGACTATGATAGTGAGGGGTGAGGGCGCAGTGAGTTCAGCAAACACAAGGCACCCCTGACAGGGCAAGCCACCTGATGCATTGTCGAGCTGAGGCAGAAGGAGAGAAAGAGAGGCGTGGCCTGATGTTACTAGCCCTCAGGCGCAAGCCGCTGCTTCATGATGCTTGTCCTGTGCCTGTCTAGAGGCACCAGTTCAGCTGTGCTCACAGAACTGGCGCGCCAGCATCCCCTGCAGTGGCTGCTGCTCTTTCTGTGGTTGCTCCTGCTGCTGCTGCTGCTGCTGCTGCTGCTGTCTACTCGCACCGTGGGGCCCGCAATCTCAGTGCTGGGCTGCTGTTGAAGGTAGCCAGCTCTGCTGGTGAAGGACCCAAACCATAACGAGGTCCAATGACGTGAGCACACACCGAGCTTGCCGCCGCTGTGAAGGGAGCGACTCGGCGAGCACCGCGTGATGCGAACGTGGTGCCTGCACCAACTCGCCCCGCACGTAAAGCTTGCAACAAAAGTGCGACAGCGCGTAGTGTGCGGACGACGCTACTCACCTTGCATACGCTGCCCAAGCATCTTCAGTGGGATAGCGTGAACTAGACGTACGACGCGGATCAGCTTGGAAGGGTGTCGAGGTCTATGAGTCTATGTAGAAGCTTTCGACAAGTGTGAGAGAAGCAGGGATGAGGCGAAGCCGAACAAACGCGGAACGAATCGTAAGTCACATTCAGTCATCCAGTAACTTCCGGTGCATGTGTCCGCCGGCCCCAGCTCGTACCATCAATGGGGGGGCCAAGCCCCAGCAAAGCCCGCACATATTCAGGGCCCTGCACCAGCAAGCTGGAATGATGTCGTGTGTTTACCGGCCGCTCCCTCACACCCGAACCAGTTAGAACGACCCTCAAGCAGCGTAAGTTCGATACCGTTCTAGCCAACTTAGCGCAGCAACTCCCACGCGCGGGCAGTCAATACAGCCAGTGCAGCGATGAAAACGATGCATTCCAAGATGGGCTTTGAGAAATACATTGCTCCTGCATTGCTAAGTCCTTTGGCCTTCTTGACTTCTCTTCTTGACTTCCGCTGCTACCATTTTTAAGGAGAATGTCTCACAAGCCTCCCACTGGTGGTTAGAGCGCGACTGGTTAGTTTAACATCCTGATGTTTTGGGTTTAACCACATCTTTAACCAATCTTTAACATACCCGTTTTGCTACCCTGGGACTGCTTCTCACTGGCTACTTCTGCCGGCATAGTGTCGCTGGGTGCATTGCCGTGTCGCGACCAGAACGACAGCAAAAAGGGACTCGTATCGCGACCAAACGGTCAACTTTAACAATCGGTTTAACACTAACCTTTAACCAGTCCGGTCGTGCTCTACTGGTGGTCAGCCAGCTCACACGTCACACGTCAAACGTCGCATGTCGGCCCGGGCGTCAAACGTCTCACTGTTATTTCTTGGTTCAAGATCTGGTTCAGCCCCCCCCTACAAGGCCAAGTCCATACGGCCTACCCTCATTCACCCACTTATTCACCTGTTGATGCTGCCCTGCCCTTGTGGCGATGCCCTGGCCCGGCCCCGCTGCTGCAGCGCGTTGCTAGAGCCTCCCCACCCCCACCCCACAGCGGCACGTCAGTGAGGGTGGCAAGGGAACGTGCTGTAGGAGCCCTGGTCGATGTCGGGTGGATGAGCAAATGGCGGGGCTGTGGATAGGGTCGGGCGGCCCCAACATGGGGGTGGTAATGTTCATGCAAATACTCTCTTAAATCTGCACCGTTTTCGATAGCGTTTATCACATTGGTAGCTGCAAATCAATGCGCGTCATTTGACCATCAGCGCAAGCCATTGGAGTCTTTGCTCGCGTACTGCCACATGTGCCCGCGAACAAATAACAGCGGCGAGACGGGTATCCTTGGGACGGTGAGCCACATCCCTGTGGCGCCATCTATCTGGCGCAGTGAGCGGGTTGTGCACACATGGAATGTCCGGCAAACACCCAACGCGATGCCTGCTGGGCGTGCAGGGCACCTAGACGGGTTGATTGAAGCATATGTTCATACTCCCTTCCGTCGAATACACCATTTGGGTCGGCGCACACTAAGGTATCACCGGGTTACACCCCCCCTCCTCTACTGTGTCATCCACTGCATTGCACCCGCTGCACTCACAAGAAAATGGCTATGAAATGTTTGTTCTTGACCCCTTGGCGCTTTTGTTAAAACAAACCGCACGTTAAACAGCCCAGGCCTCTATCAGTTTGACATCTTCCAAGTGACATCATGTTCTCCAAGCAGAATCAGGGCCACGGGGCTGTGGGGTGGCAGTTGAGCTATGAAACTTTGCACGCAGGTGGATGGCATGTAGGGGAGTGTAACTCTCAGAAGAGCCGAGTCCAAACTCGGTCATGGTGTGGAGTTGTGCGACTGACTGCATGGCTCTGGCCCTGAGATCGGCTAAGCCTTAGGCACATTGCCCCTTCTGGCAGGTCTGCATAGCCAGCTGCAACACATGGTGCCAGCAGATCAGCGCGAGCAGCAGAAGCAGCTCCTTGCGACCTATTTGCAGGAGCACTGTGGTGCTATGTGGACTTACTACCAGCATCATGTGCAGGCTCAAATGCAAAGAAGATGACAGGAAAGCAGCTTCAATCATACCTCCAGTTTCACAAGCAGGAGGTACACACGAGCTGGAGGGTACCCAAGCTACTGAGCCACGTGTGCACCCACATCAGTGGGAAGCTTGCCGCAGCTGCGCCCCCTCAGCAGCAGCTGACACCTGCAGGCACCACCCCTGAGCTGGCTGAGCCTGCTGGTGCACCCCCTCAGCAGCAGCAACAGCTGGCAGCGGCAAGCACGTCCCGTAAGCGTGGGGCACCTGCAGCTAACAAGTCGAGGGCAGCAAAGCAAGGTGAGACAACACCACGTACTGCACCTAGCACCGTGTTTAAGCGTAGTAGAGCAGCCGGTAATGCACTAGCGCCAGCAGCAGCTCCAAAAGCTCATAGTGGTATCCAGTCGTCACGACTGCCGTCGTCGCGTCCACATGCCAAAAGCAAAACATGTTCCGACTGCAGGTGCCACTCACAACAGCGTGGCGAAGCGTGCTAGTGCGGCGCGTCTCGCATGTGGCGAAATCGCATGAATTCAAATGTGCATCTTTGGACAGGCACTGAGCACCGCTTAGAGCGAGATAGTTTTAGCTGCGTCGGCCATTTCGTAGATATGACTCTCCTCTGTTCGAAGCACTGTTTACATATATTTTTGACTGAGTGGCTGCGGAGATACGGGCTTCGTATCACAGGGGGGTGGTTTTCAGGTAGTTGGGAACGCCTGAGCTAAGGATGTTGGGGGTCACAGACCAAAGTGAGCTTTTGCCTCATCTGAGTATGAGCGTTTGTAACACTGTCGTAGATGAGCTTAACCTAGTAAGTAGCATGTTGTAAGTCCAAATGGTCGAGCTGTGGCATTGCCCTCCAGGTATGGGGGGGAGGTGGGCTCATTGCCACATCCTCGCTACCGCTTTCCGATCCGATTGCTGCCGCCGACGCGCATGCTCATGTAGAGCAGCCTGAGCGACGCGGGCGGTCGCAGCGATGACTGCATGCTCCGCTACGGCTCAAATTTGAATCACTAACTTTGACGCATTGTTGTGCACGGCCTACTGACTGCATTATTATTCTGGATGGGGAAAAGGTAGCTGGCCGGGCTGGCTACATTGTGAGCCAAGTAGCATAATATTTGGCGTAGTGAGTGCAGAGTTACAGCCGTCCTACTACCAGGGGTCGGTTTCCTGTCATTTTTTGAATGTTGGGGCCGCCTGAGATAGGGAGCAACCGGCCCCAGGAAAGGATAGAATATAATGGCCATTGGATGGCCATTGGAATGGCCGTTGGGGGTCCAACATATGTATTTACATCCGCATATGGCACGCATATGGCACGCATATGGCACACCATTCGGACATGACAGAGACAACTTAAGTCGTATGGGCGTTATGACTGTGGTTGGGAAGGGGTTGGGGGGTTGGGGGGGCGACTCTGGCATACATGCCTGCATGCCTGGTCAGCGTACAGGCATGCTGGCTTACACCGCTGCAGCCGTCAGCCATCCGGGTTTAAGGGTTCAGGCGGGTTGCGGGTGGGTTGTGAGGTATAGGTGGAGGGGCGGCAGTGGGGGTGGCTGAGGCGGTGGGGAGGTCACGACAGTGTTCCGGGTGGCTCAGTGGGTGAGCCAGGGGCCTATCTGAGCCGCAGCCTGCTGCCAGGGTGGTCTCTGTCCCAGCTGGTCGAGGTGGGCAGCCCCCAGGTCTAGGCGCCCAGCAGCAGAGGATACAGCAGCAGAGGGTTACAATGTAACTTACATGTAACTTACTTGTAACTTACATGCCATTCTCCGGCATTGCTCACCTGCCTCTCTTCATCTGCCTTTGGTTTGAGAAACTTAAGAAGCTTAAGAACACTAAAGCACCGGCAGATTTGATTTTGCTGCTGGGTGAGCCATGACGGCCAGGGCAACTTCAGCGTGCATTTCAAAGTGCCTGATGTGTATGGGGTGTTCAAGTACGTGCTCACCTACCCAGGCACACCAGGCCAAGAGTGGGTGCACGTGCGTGACAAAGGCCTGCTGCGCAAGTGGCAGTGGCGGACACAGCGGCAGCTATAGTATCATGTGTATTATCCCACACATTAGGACACCCCCCCACACACATTGAGCGCATGCATAGGTTAGGGCTCGAGCACTCCTGGAGTGATAGCTAGGGCTCAGGACCACCTGTCGCTGCCTGTTGTGAAGAGGCTCCTCAGAATAGGGATACATGTATATTTACTGAAGTGCTGCTGGCTCACACCTAGTGCGATTATTGTATCGCGCGTCACGCAAGCGCACAGCCGCATCGATGAAGCTCATCGGGCTCATCTGTGCACTCACAGCGGGTGTCCTGGTAGCTAGCATCACTGCAGCCCCTCTGGGAGGCAAGCGAGTGCTGGTCCTGCTGCAGAGCGAGGCGGACAGGGACAACTACAGCCAATTCTTAGACAGCCTAGCTCAACTAAACTTCGACATCACGGTCCGCGGTCACAAAGACAAAGGCATTAAACTCAAGGAATACGACCATTGGAACTACGACCATTTGATCCTGTTCGCACCCAAGGCAGAATGTGCGTTAGGCGGGTCCGCATCAACAGCTGCGAGCTGCGCGATCAAGATCTCACCCTGATCGCACCCTTCCGCAGCATTTGGAGGCTCAATTGACGTCCCTGCCCTGCTGGACTTCGTCGACAGCGGCAGGAATGTCATCTTCGGCGCCAGCAGCGACGTGTCAGACACCATGCGGGGTTTTGCTGCAGAAGTGGGGGTAGACATGGATGAGAAGGGCAGCAAGGTGTTTGACCACTTCAACCACGCCTCCATAGATGGCAGAGCCGACCACACCCTGGTCATCAGCACAGAGTACACCGCAAGCAGTGCAGGCATCCCAACGCAGGTGTGTGCTGCCTCGCACCAGCTGCCCTGCCAGCGTACATGTGCCACATCAGTGTCTGATAGCCAGCCAGTGGCCTTGAGACAGCATTAGCAGCAGCAAGCACTGCGTGGCCCTCATTTGCTGACCAGGCGGCAGCAGGGTCACGTAGAGCAATCACCCGTCCCCCATCGTGTTGTGACTAGCAACCTCCCCTGCTCAGCTTGCCTTACATGCACTTTACATGCCCATGCCTGCATAATATCCCTGCTCCTGCCAAGCTCCTGAACATTTTATTCTCAACTCCCTAAGTAGCTGAGCAATTGTTGAGATACAGGAGAGTGACAAAACTATATTGCTTGGTTTTCCAGTGGTTGCACATGCTGGCAATACCCAGGGCATCCTGCATGCACGCTTGCTCGCGCTTCTCATGTAGCATGTGCAGCAGCAGCCATGCACCTACATGGTGCTCCTGCATGGCATGGGCACTTTCTGCAGGGCCCTATCTTGTACCGCGGAGTGGGCTGTTCGGTTGCCCCTGACTCAGAGCTGGTGAGCCCCTCCTTAAACATGTCCACCAGCTGCTGGGGTGCACGTCAACAATCGTCACCAACCACACACTCGCAGCGGCCAGGCATAAACAAGGTCAACCGGCCAGGGCATGGGCAGGGGCAGCCACCCTTCACTGCAACTGCCATGTGATAACGATGGTTTTAATAGCTTGAAGCAAAACATCCCAGAGCCTTGCAAATGCAAAGGCTTCATGCAGCAGGTGCTGCCCTGCAGAACCCCTGGAGATGAACAATTCCACTCACATCTGAACAGCAGCAGCAGTAGCAGCAGTAGCAGCAGTAGCAGCAGCAGCAGCAGCAGCAGCAGCAGCGGCAACTCTGGCCCCAAGTCTCCCAAACTAGGTCCTTGCGTATTACTGAGACACCAAACCTTGACTGGAACTGGAATGAGACTCACTCTGCGTGCCCCTGGTGCTGGCAGGTCGCGGTTGCGCTGGGGGCGCCCACAACTGCCTACTCCTTCAACCCCCGGGGACCACCCCCGGAGGCAGGCGAGCTCATGGCTGGCTCTGGCCTAGCGCTAGTGGCCCTGGTGCAGGTGCGCAGGCCCTAACCCAACTCATTCTCCTGCACCATCCCCTCTCCTCCTGCTGCCCTTGGCCCAGCTCTCAGCCCCCGCCTCTGTCCATGGCGGCTGGTGCTGCAGGCACGCAACAATGCGAGGGTGCTGGTCAGCGGCTCCATGGACCTGTTCACCAACCAGCTGTTCAACGCACAGGTGGTGCGCGGCAGCGACGGGGCAGCGTGAGTGGCTGGCTGCGTGGCACAGGGTCAGAGGGAACAGAGGACTGCAGGCAGGCAATGACGTGCAGGACGCGCAAGGCGTGCAGTTACTGCTGCAGCCTGACTAGGGATGCGCAGGCACCGGGCTGTGCCTGCCATGGTGGGTAGGACTGGGGGTGGAAGGAACCTACCAGCAGGCACCCCACTAACAGGAAGGCACCCCACCACGCATCCCACCAGCCACTGGGCAGATTCACGCAGTGGTGGTAACAGGCACATAGTTTCACAGGCAAGGCATGTACATCCTGGTGGCAAATGCAGCGCTCCTCAGCCTGCCACACCCTCCACCAACCCCTCCTGCACCACAGCCCGTCATTCCCCGCCCCTTCCCTGCAACCTGCTGTGCTCACAGCCTGGGCGCCTCGGGCAACGCAGCCTTCGCCCTGTCGGTAGCGCGCTGGGCGCTGCAGGATCGCGGCGTGTTGGAGGCTGAGGGGCTGCAGCACCGCCTGGTGACTGCGCCCCTGGGCAGCCCAGCCCCCAGCCACTACCGAGTGCTGGACGACGTGGAGTTCTCAGTGAAGCTGTGGGAGAGGGAGGCGGGCGCCAGGCGGCCCTACCTGTGAGTGGTGTCGCCTAGGAGGGGGAGCGTCCACCCCGACCCCAAGGGCCGAGTTGGCTATGGTCTTGGCTGCAACAGCCAGGTCTTCAGGAGCGGCTCAGGAGCGGCCCACCAGAGGTTGTGGGTGTGCTGCCACAGCCAGTGCTGGCAGGGGGCTCACTGGTGGCAACCGCGCTGTAACCCCTGCCCCAAGGGCCCTGTGCCAGGACCACTGCTGCTCCTGCAGCGGCCCCAGCTGTCTTTGCTGCTGCTGCTGCTGCTGCTGTTGCTCCTCCTGCTTCTGCAGTCACCGCTCCTGCCCCTGCTGCGGCTGTCATTGGTGCTGCTGCAGGGCTGATGATGTCCAGGTGGAGTTCACCATGCTTGACCCGCATGTGCGCCTGCCCCTGAGCCATGACGGCCAGGGCAACTTCAGCGTGCGCTTTAAGGTGCCTGATGTGTATGGGGTGTTCAAGTACGTGCTCACCTACCGCCGCCCTGGCTACAGCTATGTGGACCTGGTTCAGCAGGTAGGTGGGCAACACGGCTGCAGGGGATTGAGGGGACAGCTAGGGGTTACAAGTGAGAGGAGGGGCAGGGGCAGCTAAGGGAGTCTGGGCTGTGCCTGTCCAACACCTCTGTCTCTGTTGATTTCTGTCTTAGCTTCCCAGTGGCCAATGTTGGGAGAGCGGCGATAGGGGTCCTGTGGGTTTGGCTGTTGGTGTGGCGTTCTTGAGCAGCTGGCAATGTGCAGCTCCTTTACTGGCCTGGCTGGTTGCCTGGCTGGCTGCAGGTGCCAGTGCACCCGTTCAAGCATAACGAGTATGAACGCTTCCTCACCTGTGCTTACCCCTACTATGCAAGCGCTCTTTCCAGCATGCTGGCATTCTTTGCGTTGGGCTGGTTTTTCTTGTATCACAAGTGAAGGGCCATGGACTATGTGGGATGGCACTACGTGGCAGGCAGTATGGCAAGCACAATCTTGCACTCCTCTCACCAACCGCCCTCCACTGCGTGTAAGCACTGGGTTTGATTACTGAAGCCCAACCAGTAGCAGTTAGCTATGAGTTTGTTGTAGACGCGCCCGTCTAGGCCAGTTCAGTCAAGGATAGACACTTGCAACAAACGTCACCCTGTTTGTGTGAGCCTACGTGATTTGCGCTCTGCACTCCGCCGATTGCATCTCACCTAGAATGTCTCTTCTATCCAGCATCGTACGCATCGGCAGGCAGCACAGCAGGCACTCGCAAGTGCTCCAGGCTGCGCTGCGCCCAATCCAACCGCATCCAGCGCATAGCCTGCGTTCAATCTACGTATCAGTGGGAGCAGCTGCCGATGCCTCCGCAGCAAAAGGCCCAAACCCTGCTAATGTAATGTTTACAGGCATACGACCAATTGGACGTTGCGGCGTTGATTGCAATCGCAATGTTTGCAATCCCGTTTCGTACAGGTTGTTCGGTTTCTACTCTTCGGGGGGATTCTCACTGGTGGGGTGTTTTCGTACTCCCTGTTCACCTCCAAGCTGCAGCAACAAGGGGCGCTGATCACCACCCCGGTGAGACAAACCATCATTATGCAAGCAAGCAGCTTTGCTGCACCCTCTACCCTGTGGCTGGCTTCGATATGTGGCGTGCCTGTGGCATCCGTAACATTGGCTAGAGACATGATGCTGGGGCATGGGTGGCATGGAGTCAAACAGCCACCTGCATCCAAGGATCAGGGTAGGGCTGATGTTGAGCTTGCCCCCTCATCTGCGCCAGGTGCAGCGTCCATCATGACATGTGCAGCAGTGCTCATGGCAGCCTGTGGAGCGGAAGTCATAGCAGCATATGAGGTGGTGCGCAGGCCCCTGCGTCCACTGAGGGCGACTACGGTGCGGTGCGCAGTGCAGTGGCGAACATCCTGGACAAGGACGACTACGACGACGGCTCCTATGGCCCAGTGCTGGTCAGTGCAGCCGGGCTGCTGGGTGCTGCAAGGCATGCAGGCAGCAGCTTGGCTGTGAGGGCAGGTGCCACCTGGCCAGCAGTGCTGCCAGCAGCAGTCACTAGCACGACCACCACCCACCCGCCCGCCCTCTACTCTCCTGGCTGCAAACATGCAGCGCACACCCCACCGCTGCCTCACTGCGCACTGGCACCATAGTGTGCATGACACAGCACGCACCTGCAGCCTCATCAGTCTTCTCTGGCTGTCACTCTGGCTGTGTCCGGCTGGCCTGGTGGCGCAGGTGCGGCTGGCCTGGCACGCCTCCGGCACTTATGACAAGGCCAGCAACACTGGCGGCTCCAATGGCTCCACCATGAGGTGACCAGGGTGACTGCCGGCAGCAGTGAGCAGGGAGGCGAGCAGTGAGGGACAGCTGCCAGCAGCGCTGCAGCCACAGCTGTAGCCACAGGGGCAGCACCTTATGGGCAGGCCAAGCAGGGGCAGGCCAAGTAAGCAAGCGCCTCAGGCAACATGTGGCGGCAAGCTGACGGGCGGGCGAGCAGGCGGGCGATGGGCGGGCGGGCGGGTGGGCGACGGGCGGGCGGCGGGCGGGCGGGCGACGGGCAACGTGAGGGCGGGCAGGTCAGCCAGGTGCTTGCTGTGTGTGCCCAGGTTTCCCCCGGAGTGTGAGCACAACGCCAATGCCGGCCTCAAGGTCAGTGGCTCCAGCTGCCCATCAGGCTGACCTCAGCTCACAGCAGCACGGGCTGGTGCTGTCCTTGCACCCGCTCCTGGTCTGTGGGCCATATGGCTCAGCTACTGAGCCAGCCAGCCAGCCAGCCAGCCAGCCAGCCAGCCTGCAGGTCATCTAAATGACAGGTTGCTGTGAGCTCGTTGGCAACCACTGGCTGCACGCCTGGCCCTCCAGCACCAGCAACCCTCCTGGCTTACAAGCCACACCGCCATACCACCCCTTGCACCACCTCGCCCCCCCCTCGCATGCACCCCTTTTATTTTACATCCCTACAGCTGCTATCAGTCCCCTTGTCCCTCACTAGCCCACCCCAGCGCTTCCACCCTGCCATGGCCTCACCGCTGCAGGTGGCCCGTGACCTGCTGGACCCAGTGAAGGAGCGCTTCCCCTGGATCAGCTACGCCGATCTCTGGACCCTGGCGGGCTGCGTGGCAGTGGAGGAGATGGGGGGTGGGTGCCATCATCACCTCGTCATCACCTCCACCATTACCATCACCACCATCACCACCACCATCACCAACACCATCATCACCACCATCATCACCATTACATCATGGCATTTCTGAAACATGGCTATGCTGCAGATACTCCATGCCAACAGCATGAGCGCAAACATCATGTCACTCCCAGCAAAGGCAGCTGCAGCCTGTTTCAAAAGCCTTGATAGGGGGTGGGTGTGACACCACCGCATTCTATGTGCCCGTGCGTGGGGGTTGGTGCACCTGTCACGCACCCTCAGTGCGAGTACCCTTCCCTACCGAGACCTGCCTCCACCCTGCCCCCTCTCTCCCTCCCTCTCATCGCACCCCACTGGGCTTTCCGCCCTTTAGCCCCTGCGCCCTTCAGCCCCTGCGCCTTTGCCTTCCCCAGGGCCGCACATCAAGTGGCGGCCAGGCCGCAAGGACCATGTGGACGCCAGCAGCTGCCCGCCTGACAAGCGTCTGCCTGACGCTAGCCAGGGCGCAGCCCACATCAGGGCCATCTTCAACCGCATGGGCTTCAACGACCAGGAGATTGTGGCCTTGTCAGGTGCAGGCAGGGGCAGGGGCAGGGGAGGGTCAGTTGAGGCTTCAGGGAGGGGCCTAGCCATGGGCGTGTCAGGGGCAGGGGAAGGTGCAGGGGCGTGGTAGGGGCAGGAGTTTTGGCAGGGGCAGGAGCAGGAGCAGGGGCATGAAAGAAGCGAGTCTGGATGCGTCTGCCTCCATGTCGTTGCTCCCTGTAGCTGGGCTGTTTACTGCTGTTTACTGTTGTTTACTGCTGTTTACTGCTGCTGCTGCTGCTGCTGCTGCTGCTGCTGCTGCTGCTGCTGCTGCTGCTGCTGCTGCTGCTGCTGCTGCTGCTGCTGCTGCTGCTGCTGCTGCTGCTGCTGCTGCTGCTGCTGCTGCTGCTGCTGCTGCTGCTGCTGCTGCTGCTGCTGCTGCTGCTGCTGCTGCTGCTGCTGCTGCTGCTGCTGCTGCTGCTGCTGCTGCTGCTGCTGCTGCTGCTGCTGCTGCTGCCGCTGCTGCCGCTGCCGCCGCCGCCGCCGCTGCTGCTGCTGCTGCTGCTGCTGCTGTCCTCTGCCAGAGGTGGCTGGTGGGCCTGCCCCTGTCCCTGAGCCAGCTGGCTGCTGTGTGCCCACTCTCAGGGGCGCACGCCTTAGGCCGCTGCCACACCGACCGCTCAGGCTACACAGGGCCCTGGACCAATGCTCCCACCACCTTCTCCAACCTGTACTTCCAGGTGTGCAGAGCCGAGGGAGGCTGGGAGGGGGCAGCAGCTGCACCCAGGGGGACCTGGGTAGAGGGGGAGGGGCAGGGGCGGCAGCAGCAGCAGGGGCTGCCATGAGACTGTGGACGAGGTTGTGGAGTGCAGCTGCACCCAGGCCCTACACTAGTATAGCCCACAGCGTCCTGCTCAGCACCAGAGAGCTCAGTAGCTGGGCAGCTGAGGGGAGGTGTTGCCTGCTTAGGCAGTACTGGGTGGCTCGCTGCCTGTTGCCTACTCAGGAGCTCCTCAACCGGCATTGGCGGAAGAAGTCCTGGTCAGGGCCCTTGCAGTATGAGGACAAGGAGAGCGGCAAGCTGATGATGCTGCCAACTGACATGGTGAGGGGCCACAGCCTGCACCACTACACCACTTACCCCTACCCCTGCCCACTACCTAACCCTGGCCCAGTAAGTAGTGGGCCCAGCCTGCAAGTAGCCCTAGCGTCAAGCTGACTCTCACGCTGGTGTGGGCCCACCTGCTCCTCGACCTCCCTCAGACCCACCTTAAGGTGCTCAGTCTGACAGCCTGCCTACCCTGCCAACCCTCACCCTTACCCTACCCTACTCCTCATACTCATCACCTCGCCCTGGCCTTCAGCAGCCATGAAGCCGAGCCAACTCTCGCACAGGTGTCGTCCCTTACGTGTTCCTGGCTCTCAGCCTAACACTAAAGTGCCCCAGCCTCCGCCCACTGAGTCCAACCCTGACTCACCCACTGCCCTCGGGCCCTCGGGCCCCTCCGCCTGACCTTGTGCCTCACAGGCGCTCATCCAGGACCGGGCGTTCAAGAAGTGGACGCAGTTGTATGCACAGGACGAGCAGCGCTTCTTTGATGACTTTGCTGCGGCATTTCAAAAGCTCCTGGAGTTGGGGGTCAACTTCCCCGTGGACGGCCCCCTGGCCGCCTAAGCAGCTGACGGCCAAGTGCCTGGCAAATGCCGGGCAGCCTATAGCCTCCCTTGTTCCTCCTGTCTACAACCCACAGCCCCTCCCACAGCCCCTTCCCTGTTCCTCCCACAGCCCCTCCCACAGCCCCTCCCCTGTTCCTCCAACAGCCCCTCCCACAGCCCCTCCCCTGTTCCTCCAACAGCCCCTCCCACAGCCCCTCCCCTGTTCCTCCAACAGCCCCTCGTCTTTTCCTCCCACAGCCCCTCCCCTGTCCCTCTGTCCCAGCCTACAGCCCCCCTTGTCGCAGACTGCCCCAGGCTAACTGCACAAATCCGTAGCAAAAAGACCCCACACCGTGTAGGTGCTAGGTGGGTGCCATGGGGCTGCATGTAGTGCAAGCATGGCTTGTTAAATCAATGAGCTGTGAAGCTGTTGATAGTGTTGCGTTGCACTTAATGTAGGCGACCACTTGAATATTGTCAGATAGGCTAGGACTCAGGTGTCCCCAACTAAGTACCCCTGGTAACCAAAACGACGCCGCGTCTCAGCCACGTGGCTTCTGATTATGTGCCGCACATCCCCGGATAGAAAATTCTGTCATCTATGCGGTGCAACTTGTTTTATTACGAGCACTTTGCCATGCTTCCTGTATGTGCAGCCATCAAGT
>JASKMD010000014.1:5915734-6030734 GCA_030144725.1 Haematococcus lacustris | reverse complement strand
GGCTAGGTTGGCTAGGTTGGCTAGGTCGGCTTGGTTGGCCAGGTTGGCTACGTCGGCTACGTTGGCCAGGTTGGCTAGGTTGGTTAGGTTGGCTAGGTCGGCTAGGTTGGCTAGGTTGGCTAGGTTGGCTACGTTTGTTGGGTTGGCCAGGTTGGCTCCAAACTGAAACTGGACAGCTGCGTCGGTACCTACAGCAGCTCAAGTCTGGGGTCTACCGGCTTAGGTTTGTAGAGAGCTGATGTCTCTCAACCGTCAAGGGGCAATGATTGAGAAGCGACTACCTGGGACTACTAACTTTGGCCCTTCTCTTCAGCTCTCGCACGCACCGGCAAGGCGCATGAGAACTGGTGGCATCCTGCTTGGATTCAGCCCACCCTGCAAGGGGGAGGCGGGCCAGGCTGGGGTGAAAGGCTGGTGCGGCAGGCCAGGCCGGGGTGGCAACTAGGGTGGCTGCTTTGCCCCGGGCAAGGTTTAGGGAGGTGGGCCAGGCTGGGGCAAAGGCTGGGGTCACAGGACAGGCAAGGGTGGCAACCAGGCTGGCAACCATGTCGAGGGGGGAGGCGGCCGCTCACACACGGGCAGCCGGCCAAGGCGGGGTTCTTGCTCTTGCCAAGGCAGCGGCATGACGCAAGTCATAATGCTCCAAGGCAGATGATGAGATATGCCGCCACTGCCAGCAGCAGCAGGAGGACCACGACTTTATAAACTTTATAACTTTATAAGGTTTAGTGCCCCATGTGACGTGGTCAAGTGATAAGGCCACTAGAAGAGAGACCACGACAGTCGACAATGTCGATCATATGATTTCGATGCGAGATAATTGTGGTGGGAGGCTTGATTATTTCTATGCACGAAGACGCTCTTAAAACTAGCTTTCGACGTACTTTGGCCATCGGGGAACTTGAAACAATAAAAACATATGGCTCGGGAATAATAGTTTAACTATAGTTTCCGAGGCCTCGGGAATCAAAAGGGAGAGTACGGTAGTTTACCTCCATTTTTGGTTTCTACACGCCCTCCAGCCCCCTTGTCCCTCACTAGGGCCTCCATTTGAGCCGGATCAGTAGTACCCACTAGCAGCCATTAGCGGGAATATACCAGTGGGCAATAGTGACCCGACTCAAATGGTGTTGATGGGCTGTGTGGAGTAAACCCAGTGCACATGGCACATGAGCCGCCTACCACCTACACTATTGCCTGACCACGAGGGCTATTGTGTAGAGTTGGCATGAAAAACATGCGCTGAGTGTAAGCTGATGACAGCTCAACGAAGGGGGCACACACTACTGTGCCACAGCAGGCTGCTGCTGCTCCTGGGCCTTGGGTGACTTGTCTTGCAGCCGCTTGTAGCCCAGGCCTGGGTACTCCTTGCCCTTGGCTGGCAGAGCTCCCTGGTCTGGCCAGTAGCACAGCTCCAGCGGGCGCCACCTGCTCTCCCCAATGCGCTGCATGTTCAAAGCTGCATTGCAGTCCCTGTCCAGCCACCTGCCTGGCTGTGGTGCTGGCTTGGCTTTGGCAGCCTTGCCCTTGGCCTTGCCCTTGGCCTTGAGGGGAACGAGACGCTGCGAACAGGAGCGCGACGGGCTATTACACAGCGCTGGGTGGGCTAAGCTGCCGGCTCAGCCTCGATGCGCTTGCTGCGCTTGCCTGGAGGGGGAGTGCTGGGCCCAGGCTCTGAGGCTGCTGCCGGTGTGGCTGCCTGGCTGCTGGATGGGGCCACCAGAGGGCACCATATCAGGCTCCTCACTGGCTGGTCACGCTGCTGGCTCCAGGCTGGGCGCACCAGGCGCTGTCCCACCTGCCCTGCTGGTGGCTTCCAGCCTGCAGGCCTTGTGGCACTGAGTGTGTTCAGCTCCTCTTCACATGGCTGCTTGCCATTCACTGCTGAGCTGACCCGGGTGGTGCGGTGCTCATCCACTAGCACCACCCTGCCCCGCCGCTGGCCTGCGCCCCTGGGCCTCCACACCACCTTGCAGCAAGCACGCAGCACCGCATCAGCACCCCACCCTCCCGCTGTGCCAATGCCAGCTGCGCCAAAGAACACCACCAGCTGCTTGGCATGCCCATGGCGCTCCATGGACACCTCCGCCATGTCCTCCTTTAACTGCAGCCATGCACACAAGGCACACACATGGTGGCTGACATGGTGGCACCAGGTTAGGTATGGCACAGTCAACTACCTTTTCACGTTATGCCTAACCCACCACCTCCCAGTCCCTTACCCTCCCTCCCACCCACCCACCCTCACCTGCTTGAAGAACTGCTCCAGCGCCCGGTCCTGGGCTCCTTACAGCCGCAGCCGCTGCCGTGCCTACTTGGGGTCCAGGTACACCTCCCACACCGCATCCCAGGTGGCCAGCGTGACAGTGATGTGCTTCAGGTTATCCTCCAGGGAGGTGCCGGCTGAGCTTGCTGCTGCCATCCAGCCCCACCATCACCCAGCCCAGCCCAGCCACGCCCAGCCCCATTTTGCCGCATGTAAGAGTGGGAGGGGGTGGGAGGGGGGATGGAGGGTGAGGCTGGGGCTGGGAGGAGGTGGGAGGAGGTGTGCGGGCCATGTTGGGTCTGGGAGGGGGTGAGGGTGCGGGGGGTGCGAGGGGGCAGGGTCCAGGCCGTCAGAGTGGGCTCGTCATTTCTGCAAGGCAAAGCCGGGTCGCGCCAAGGTCATTTTTGGCGGGCCTGGTTGATGAATTGCCGTGCATTCTTTTCCAGCAGCTGTGTCGTTGAGTAACTAACAAAGTAATGACTCGAAATTCCAATAAGTCAGAGTGGTCAGCTCACAACATGCCGATTTGGCAAAGGGGGTCCCCTTTTTTGTATGGTTGGCTAAGAGAAACGCACATTCTCGCACCTCGCTGCAATGTCGAGTTATTTCTTGCCCAACGATGGTCTACCGACACCGCCTTCACCAGTAAAAGGTTCGCGAAGCGAACCTGGCGGGCAGAAATGTGATTGTACTTCCGGCTCGATAGCAGGCGCAGTTCAATCACTGATGCCTCTACATACCGCTAGAACAGTCGGTTGTGAGCAGCTGAGGTGTGTCCGCGGTCGCTTGTGCTTGAGTAGCTACTACTGGCTTTGTCAGGACATGTTAGTACCACAACGTTGTTGGAGAGCATGCAATCGGAAGGCAGCGTGCATTGAACTGAGGTTGCGTTTTGGGCTGATCCTGTGTGCCGAGCTACACGATACTGCACCCTGCATCGCTCTTGCTACTACAATATATTGACAAGTATAACGCCTATTGTGTGTGTGCCTCCATGACTATTGAGTTTGAAGCCCATCCAACATGTTCCAAAGTATCGCTTACACGGTTAGATGCTGAGCTAAGCTAAGCGCGCCTTATTGGCAGTGAGTATTGGTTGGCCGAGACGGCGCACCAAAGCATAGCGTGGTAAACATTACAATGCCCAGCATTCCTGCGCATCTCAACACCGTCGCCTGCGTAGTCGCCCGTCCAATCATACGCACAGCTTGAATCCGAGGCTTGCACGAAAGGCTTGCACGCACAGCTGTCAAACTCAATCTCTAGCCTCAAGCTCTAGCCCCACTCAAGCTCAGGTGTGTCGGCGTGTGCCGCCATTCGTCTCAGTACTACCACAAAGGAGAACAGCCACACGCAGTGCTCTTACTGATCCGGCCAAGTACCCCACACCCAGCTGCACCCGGTAGTTGGCACAGGCATGGACTGCTCTATAGTTTGCACAGCCGGTGCAGCGCAGCCACACTCCAGTACCTCCCGTGCCCCGGGCCCCAGGACAACAAGCGCATCCCCAGGCGAGCTGCCTTGCTGCCCCCCTCCACCTCTTTCCAATGCCAGGGCAAGGCCAGCCTGGCCGGGCTGATGGACGCACAGGTGTCCCCCCAGCATCATCACCTGCATCCTGCCTGAGCTCTCGCAAACCCGTTGTGGTCCTAGGGCTGGAAGCTCGAGGGGCCAGGCCAGCTTCCGGCCAGCTTCCGGCCAGCTCCCGGCCAGCTTCCGGCCAGCTAGGCAGGGAGCCTGTTGGGGTAGGCCAGACCAGGCTGGGCTGAGCCAGGGGTCCTGATGGCCTGAGACCGGGGGCTAGGTGGCTTCTCCTGCTGCTGAGCAGGCTGGTCTGCACTGCGCAGGAACCTGTGCTGTTAGCAAGGAGGCTCCCTGCGGAAACATCCAGCCCCCCTTCCCCCCTCTACCCCCCTGCCCCCTGACCCTGCAGCCTGCTGACTCCACCCCAGAGCCCCCAATCAGCCGCACCCACTCAGCTGAGCAGCAGCCAGCAGCGCCAGACAGCAGGCCACACCTGCCCAGCCCCCCCCTGGCTGTGCGGGGCCTGTCTGACACCATCAGCCTGCCCTCCACTGCATGGACACTGGGCGTCCCGGCTGCTGGCAACGCCCAGCTGGCTGCCACGCTGCCAGGCCCAGCCCAGATGCACAGCTCGTTGATTGTGCCAGGCAGCCCACAGCCACCACCCCAAACCCATACCCAGACCCAGCCGCTCCCCCAGACTCAGACTCAGACTCAGACTCAGTCTCAGACTCAGCCTCAGTGTCAGACTGAGACTGAGACTGAGACTGAGACTGAAACTCAGACTGAGACTGAGAGCCAAACACAGACTAACCTCTGCAGCGTCTTGCCGTCTCATGAGAAGCCTGAGGCTGAGCATCATTCGCAGTCTTCCCTGACACGAGTGCAGCCACCAGCCCAGCAGGCCCCTCACCCACGGGGTCCCCCCACCTCCCCTGGACCCAGCCCGGCCTGCCCCGACCCAGCCCTCCCACCCTCTGCCTGCCCCCAGGCGGCCCACAGCTGGGAGCAGTGGCAGGCCCGGCACCTTGCGCACCTCATCACTGTGGCTGCCGCTGCCACGGCTCATGCCGAAGGGCTGCAAGAGCAGCTGGAGCAGCAGCAGCAGCAGCAGCAGCTAGCCGGGCAGCTCAGCAGCCTGGCCTTGGCCTGCCCCAGCAGCCTGCTGCTGCCTGTGGTTCCCGAGGGGGGCTCAGCATCCTGGTCAGGGTCCCTGCGCCAGGCAGCTGGCAGCCGGACCTACTCGGCTCAGGGGGCTGCCAGGCCCTTGGACTGCATGGGGGACTGCATGGGCGTTGCTGCTGAGAGGGGCTGGCTGGCTGAGGGGCGGGCTTGCCTCCAACACGCTGTTGACAGTGGGCCGGGGGGGCGGGGGGTGGCTGCCTGGCAGAGCCCTGCCCTGCCCTGCTCCCCACCCCTCCCCACTGCACCCCTCCCCGCCCTGCCCTTCTCCCCTCCTGCCCACCGTCCTGCTCCCCATGCTGCTCCCCGGCCCCACACCCCTCCAGCCCCTGGGCCCCGCTGCCCCCTCCTGGGCGTTGAGCCTGCATTGCCTGGTAAGGCAACGAGGGAAAGAGGTGTGGAGCTGGCCTTGCCTGCAGCACCACAGGCTACCCAGCCAGCTAGCCACCCGCCTCAACCTGCAACAGAAGCTCAGCCAGGCTGGGTGCCAAGCTGGGACAGCAGCAGCGCCAGCCCCCTCCCCTCCTCACTGGCCATTCCCTTGGCATTTAAACCAGGGGCGCCCCTCTCTGACCCATGCCTGCCTTCCCCTCCCGCTGCCCCTCCCGCTCAAAGCATCAACTGGACGCCCCCAGCCTGCACTGCTCACCACAGCAGCAGCTCCTCCCCTCCCCCCTCCCTCCCACTACCCTCCCCACCCCAAGGATCAACCCAACCCACCCCCACCCCAGGCTGCACATCACGCCTGGACCCACACCCAGCCCAGGCAGCTGCCGCCCCCCCTGCCGCCACCCCCCACCCCCACCCCCCCGGCCAGCAGCACCAGCCAGGCCAGCCCCTGGCAGCCCAGCGCCTTGCGGCCAGAGATCATCATGCTCTGGCCCTTGTGCCTGACTGCTGGCGCGGGCACAGCCTGCATGTCGGTGTGTGTGGGGCGAGGCACCGGCAGCAGCTCCCGCTCCAACACCTCCAACACCTCGGGCGATGCCAGCAGCCGGTCCCCGGGGGGGTGGACCCCCCCTGGTGTCAGACCGGGGGCGTGGGCAGGGTTGGGGGGCGGGGTGGGGCAGGGCGCAGCCCCTGAGGCGAGGCCAGGCTGCCGAGCCACGGGGGGGCAGGCTGATCGGGGCGGCTCCAGCAGCGCGTACTGCAGCAGCAGCTGTGACACAGCCCACCACCTTGAGCAGAGCAGCCCGAGCGCCTGGCGTGTGGGGGGCAGGCCTGGGGCAGGGGGGGCTGGAGGCGCCGCCCCCACCACTGTTCAGAAGCAGGGGCCTGGGGTAGTGGTGAGGGCTGATGTAGAGGCAGCCAGGGCGGCAGTGGGTCCAGGAGGACCTGAGGCGCCAGGGGCTGGGCTGCTGGGGCAGCAGCCCCACCCGCGAGCTGGCCTGGCCTCTGTGGCTGCTGCTGCTGCTGCCGCTGTTCATGGCCTTGACGTCAGGTGCTCTGCAGCGGAGGTTGCGGCTGTCCCCCCTGGGGGTCAGGGGGAGGCTGCGCTGGGCCAGGCAGGGCAGGGGCAGGCCCCCCACCTGGACAAGGGCCTGGGGCCAGTGCTGGTGCAGGAGGCCCCCCCCCTAACCCCCTCACCTGGGGTGCCCCCCCCTGTCGCCCTGCCTCTGGGTCCTCACCCCTGCAGCCGTCATGCCCACCCCACTGTGCAAGCTACCCCTCCTAAGCCACACTCCACCCCTCCTTGCCCACATCCCTGCCCTGGCACTCGCCATGGCAGCCTTCAGCCAGCCCCTGGCAGGTCCAGCAGCGGTGAGAGCAACAGCCTGCTGCCCCTCCCTCTGCAGCGGTGGGCGTTGATGGCGCCTGCCAGCAGCAGCAGCAGCAGCAGCACAGATGTGGGGTCGGGCGTGGCGTTGAGAGGTCGGGCGGGGCAGGAGCAGGCAAGCTGCAGCTGCGGCCCCCTCCCCTGGCAGCAGGACTTGCGAGAGACGGGGCAGGCCGGGCAGCAGCAGTCACACCGGGCTGAGCCCACCAAGCTCACTCCGCCTGGCAGGCAGCTCAGGGGTGTGGGGGAAGAAGAGGGGAGGGGAGGGAGGAGGGGAGGGGAGGGGGAGGGGGAGGAGGAGGGGGACAGGGAGGAGGGTGGGCGGGGCGGAGGCCCCCAGCTGTGCGTGTGTGTCATGCTGGACGACATGCTGGTGGCTGAGCTGGCAGTGGACCCCCTCACCTCCACCGCCCAGGGTCCCGTGCCCGCCTGTGACCCCACCACCCCCCCTCCAGCTTCCGCCTGGCTCCCCCCCACCCCCGCCCCCCAGAGCGTCTCCAACCCCAGCAGGCCCCCCCCTGCAGGCCCCCCAGCCCTGGGCGCCCCACCTGCTGCCCCTGCCCCTGCCTCCAGCCAGCTCCATGTGCTCACCACCTTTGCTGTGGCTCACCTGCAGCCAGGGGAGTGGGAGGGGGGCCCCTCAGCCCACCGGCGCTCCTCCACGTCTCACACTCGCCCCGGCCCTGGCCGCCGCCCCAGCCTCCTGCTGCCCCGCCCCCCCTCCCACACCAGCCTCTACCAGCTGGCCCACGCAGGGCAGCCAGGGAAAGCGGATCAGCCGGGGCAGCAGGGGCAGCAGGGGCAGCAGGGGCAGCAGGGGCAGGGCAGCCAGGCACAGGGGAGCGGGGAGGGGGAGGCCCAGTCCACCACCTCCCTCAGCCGCCACCTCTCAGGGCTGCAGCGGGGCTACACTGGACCGCTGCCGCTGCTGGACGCTGCATCAGGCAGCTGGGCGGCACCTGGGGCTGCGGTGAGCCTGCTGTCAGTGCCGGAGCTGGTGGCGCATGAGCTGCACCTGCTCTATGGTGAGCCCGGGGTCGGGGACGGGGCGGGATGTGGCGTGGCGTGGCGAGACGGGGGGTGAAGCAGCAGGGGTAGGGGGCGTCAGACTGCCTGTTGGTCCTCATGGGCACCCCTGGGTCTGTTGGTGCACACCGCTGAGCCGTCAGCCTGGCTGGGCTGGCAGCCCTGGCAAATCACTCAGTGGGAGTGAGAGCACTGGGTGGGTCTGTGTGAGCCAGGTCAGCAGGGGGGATCACAGGGGCTGGGGGAGGGGGCACCATGCAGCACCATGTGGCTCCTTCATCTTCATAGCCTCCACCCGACTCCTTCCCCTTCCCCCCCTCCTCTTGTGACCCTGCCAGTGCCCATGCCAGCCTGCCCTCACACTCCACCTGGGCTGCTGGCATGCCCCCGCCACTCCCCACCTGCTATATAGCTTCCTACCTAGCTTCCTACCTAGCTTAGTGCCATGCCCCCCTCACCATGGCCACATGCTCCAGCCCTCCTCCTATGCACACCCCTTGTTTCCAGCCCTCCTCCCCTGCACCCCCCTCGCAGCCAAGATGGTGGGCCAGCTGCTGGACCTGGAGCAGGACCCCAGCCTGTCACACCTGTGAGTGCCGGGCATGCCCTCCCCCCCCTCCCCACCACCCCCCCTCCCCACCTGCCCTCCAAGTCGGCCCCAACATTGCCTTCCCTCCCCCCCCACCCCACCATTGCCATCGCTGTTGAAATAAAAGCGGCTTTCACAGCGTGCATAGCAAACGCATAACACCTAGCCTTCCTCAGAACCCACCCCATCATGGCCCCTTCCTGCTGCTACACCCCTTGACAGACTTGGTAAAGACTTGCCAGGGGGGGGCAGTGCTGACTCAGCTGAGCACCTTGACACATGGCTGAGAATGAAGGTCAAAGTGAAGGTCAAAAATGGAGGTCAAAGTGTACGCAACATTGCCAGTCAAAGGTCGCTTTTCATAGCGCGCAAAGCGACCATTTCATGCTGCATGGCGACCTTCAAAGTTCTCAAGTTGGCATTTCGTAGCGATGCTTTCTATAGCGCACAAAAACCCACTGGTGCTGAGTCAGCTGCTCAACCACTGCTGACTCAACCACTGCTGACTCAGCTGAACATCAGCTTGAGCGTTCTAACCTGCCTGGCACCATCTGCTGCCTGCCACCACCTGCAGCTACTTAAGGGACGTGTCAGGCTTCCTGTTCATGCCAGGCAGTGGGCCAGCAGCTGGTGGTGGGGTAGGAGGACATCACGGCAGGGAGGGGGCCGCTGCCACTCCACCAGCCACGCTGGCAGCCAGAAGGGCCCAGCTGGCCACTGCTGCCCCTGAGGCGATCTCCACAGACCACACCCTGACCTCCCAACCCCACCACCACCCCTCACCACAGCCAGCAGCAGCGGCCACACCACCTGCCGCTGAGGAAGCTGCCGGGAAGCTGGAGGGTGCGGCCAGGCCAGGGACTGGGGGCCGGGTGACCCACTCCCGCAGCAGCAGCAGCCCCCCCTTCTGCATGGAGTTGTGGAACGTGGGTGGACGTGGTGTGGGAGTGGGGGGTGAGACGCTTGGGGCCGCCAACCCCAGCCTGCGGCCCACCTGGTCCTCCCACCCTCAACAAGGGGCCGCCTGCTCTGCTGCTACCAGCCCTGGCCCAGCTGCCGCTGCCAGCACCACGCATGGTGGGGTCCAGGCTGAGGGGCAGGGGGGCCAGGGGCCTGCTGCAGATGAGCCCAGGGAGCAGCTGAGGCAGCCACTCTCCCCACCTTTGCCCACCTTGGCTCAACCCGTCCAGGGCAACGCCATCAACCACACCGCCCAGCCACCCCAGCCCACCGCACAGCCCACCCCTCCACCCACGCCCATGGCTGCCCACCCCCCTCCCCCTCCCCCTCCCTTGCCGTTGTCTGGAGCAGCCACGGCGAGCCTGCTGGCGGCATACGAGAGCTGCCCACCTCCCTGGCTGCTGCCGGGCCCAGTGGCCAGCAACGCGCTGCGGGCCTGGGCCAAGCTGTTCCACCCGGTCGTTCGCGACCTGGCCTTCCTCATCCTGTGTGTGCCCTCCACCTTTGACCACGTGCGCGTGAGCGTGTCTGGCCTGATGGCCGGTGGGGTGGAGGAGGGAGGTCCTAGGAGCAGAGGGGGGGCCCCAGGGGGGTGGGGGGGCCTGGGACGCAGCAAGAGCACCTGGTCGCTGGCTGCTGGATTGCAACCAGATCAGTCCTGGGACCGTCAGGTGGGAAGTAAGGCAGGGGGGTGGGCAGGGGTGCAGGGATGAGGGGACGAGCAGGGGCAGGTGGGGGTCAGGGCAAGGGAACGGGGACGGGGACGGGCAGGGGCAGTGAAGGATTGTGGCGAAGGGAATAGGGACAGGCAGTGCGCATGGGTAGGGAAAGGACAAGGGGAGGGGAAAGGGGACGGGTAGGGGGCAGTGGGCAGGGGAAGAGGCAAGGAAAAGGTTGCATGAGATATGAAGGGTCAGCACTGCCCCCCCCCTTCTCCCCCTCCCCCTCCCCCTGCAGACCTACTGCGCCTCCCTAGCTCGCATGGTCGGCTACCTTGAGCACCATAAGCTGTGGCACACGCTGAGCGCCCTGCTGCAGCACACTGCCCAGCATGGCGTGAGGTGGGTGTGGGGCCGCAGGCAGGCAGGCAGGCAGGCAGGCAGGCAGGCAGGCAGGCAGGCAGGCAGGCAGGCAGGCAGGCAGGCAGGCAGGCAGGCAGGCAGGCAGGCACTGCTCCGTCCGACGTGCTCCTCACTCATGTTGCTTACCCTGCTGCTCTTGCTGCCCCGCCTGCTGCTACTGCTGCTGCTGCTGGGGTGAGCGCAGCATTGAGTACCAGGGCGAGCGCATCAGCCGTGGGTCCATCACCCCCCTCAGGGTGCGAGTCCTGTTGGAGCATGCGGCAGCGGCAGACATACAGGTGACCCACCCCACCCCACCCCACCCCACCCCACCCCACCCCACCCCACCCCACCCCACCCCACCCCACCCCACCCCACCCCACCCCACCCCACCCCACCCCACCCCACCCCACCCGACTCGACCCAACCTGGCTGCAGGTCAGTTATGACCCTGACGATGCTGAGCCTGAGGCACTGCCCTATGATCTCTTCCCACCACCCCAGCCCTCCTTGCTGGGGCTCAGCAGCAGCAGAGAGTCACCATGCTTCCCAGGGATGGCGGGTGTGTGGTCAGCCTCCAGGGTGGCCATGGGACTGAGCCCTAGCTCACAGGGACCGCCAGATGGGGCCGTGGTGGCAGCTGCAGCTGTGGTGGCGGCGGCGGGGGCGGCGGGGCTGGCGGCCGCAGCGGCCACCGTGGCCACGTCCACAGCAGCAGCCATGGCAGCAGCAGTAGCCAGCCTCCTGTCGGCTCGCCTGGTGGCCAGCAGGCCAGGACAGGCCAGGCTGGACACACCCCCTCCCACTCCTAATCACACGCCACACCCCACACAGCAGCAGGCGGGGCAAGGGGTGAGGCAGGAGGGGCAGGAAGGGCAGGAGGCACAGGAGGGGGGGCCGGGAGTTTGGGTGTTACCATGCAACCTAGTTGGCCGGTGCATGGAGAGTGGGAGGGAGGGGAAGGAGGTCATGGGGGGGCGCCCAGGGTCGCGGGTTGTGGGGGGCCTGGCTGCTCGCACTGCCTTTGGCCTGGGCACCTTTTTTCGCTGTCTTGGGGTTGCGGCAGCGACAGCAGTGGCGGCAGCAGGCAACCAGCAGGGGGCGCCCACCCACTGCTCCCACTCACCCACCCACTCCACACCACAGCAGCCGCAGCAGCAGCAGCAGCAGGCTGTGTGTGCAATGGGCGGGTTGCAAGCTTCAATAAACTTCCCCATTGAAACCTGTGCCCACCCCCCCACTGCCCTTGCGCCCCTCCCCTCCTTGCCCCCGCCGAGCCTCCGTCATGGCACTGACAGCAGCAGCAGCAGCGTGCCCCACGACTGTCAGGGTGGGCCCACACCCACTCCCACCACCCTGCCTGCCCACCTGGACACCTCGACCCTGCTCGAGCACCTGGCCGCCCACAGCCTGTACGGCTCAGCCGGGTCAGCCATCATGCACTACCGCCCAGCCGCCTCGCCCCGGCAGCCTGGTCGCTCTGCAGAGGGCTGGGACATGAGCCCACTGCAGGCTGCTGCCCTCTGGCTGGACAGCTTGGGGTCGGGCCTGCCTGCGACGCAGCAGCAGGGGCTGGGCCAGGGGCTGGGGCCAGGGCTGGGGGCAGGACCTGGCTGCCAGGGCTTCAGGGGGGTCCCTCCAGGGGCAGTCAGGGCTGGGGTGCTGAGTCCTGTGAGGCGCAGTGTGGAGACCAGGCCTGGTCAGGGCTTGGCAGACCAGGATGAGGCAGAGAGCACTGTGGCAGAGTCTGAGGCTAGCAGGGGTCCAGGGCAGGAGAGTCAACTGCAGCGGATGGCCGGGGGGCTGGGCTGCCAGCAGCTAGGCCCAAGCCCCTGCCCCTGGCCTGCCCCTGGCCTGCCCCTTCCCCTGCCCCACTCTCCCCTCCAGCCTCAGCCCATCATGACGGCAGCTGCCATGTCAGCCACGCACCAGGGCAGCCTGCCAGCGGGCAAAGCTGGGCGGCTGGGGCAGTGCTTTCCTCCTCTACCGCCAGGTGTCCCAGCGGTCCCCCAAGCTGACTCACACAGCAGTGACTCACACAGCAGCTTCGTGTTTGCTGCGGCCAGCACCGCCGCCCAGCAGCTGCCCCCAGGCAGCCACCCTCCTTGGATGCTGCAGCCCACCCCCTTCCCTCACTCCCCTCCTCACCGCCCCCCACCACCCTCCCCTCTTCCGACCTCCACACACCTCCCCCTGCAGCACCAGGCAGCTGCCCCTGGCGCCCCTCAGCACCTGCAGCCGCAGCCAGGGCTCCCTGCCGCCCCCATGCAGCAGGGCAGCCAGGGCAAGGGCTGCAGCATGCCCAGTAGCCCACGTCAAGGAGCCCCCCTCGCCCCCTCCGCCAGTGCCACCCCCTCCCTCCTCCTGCTGCCGTCACTCTCGCACCCGCACCCGCACCTGCACCATCTCCTTACGCATGCACAGACAGGGTTCGGCTCTGAGCTGAGCAGCCACCGGGGGGGCAGCAGCAGCAGGGGCAGCGGGACGGCCACCTCCCATGCCACGAACCCCAGCCGCCATCAGGCATGGTCAGGCATGGCGCCAGCTCTGCTGCACTGTAACCTGGGGCAGCTAGCGGGGGGGGAGGGGGGGGAGGCCCTGGGCAGCGAGCAGGAGGGCAGTGAAGGGCCCCTCACCTGCGGCAGAGCCAGCATGGCAGGCAGTGCCAGCCACCAGACAGACCCGGCCCTGACCAGCGCTATCCAGGAGGGGCTGGGAGGGGGGGGACCCCTGGTGGCCGACAGCTGCGCCCCCCACCCCCCTCCCGCTGACTGCCCTCCTGGTGGTGCAGGGTTAGGAGGGAGGGAGGGGAGGGGGCAGTGGGCGGTGGGGGGCCCAGCGCAGCAGCAGGCTGATCTGGATCAGCAGGCAGGGGGGCGGGGGAGGTCATGGGTGTGGTCAGCTGCCCGCTGCAGATTTGAACCCACGTCCCCCTCGACCCACCCTCAGGCTGCCTCCCCCCGCCGTCAGCCGGGGGTGGGTGGTGCTGGGAGCAGCAGGACAGCTGTGACCCCCACCCTCTTGCCCCCGCCTGCTGCTGCTGCTGCTGGTGCTGCTGTTGACCCAACCCACCTGCTGGTCAGGGTCGCAGCAGCCACAGTGCAGGTGGCCTCTGCCGTAGTGGTGTTAGGGGCCAGTGGGGCCGGTCAGCTGCTCCGCTGGCTGGGTGAGCCCCTGGGAGAGGCCCTGGAGGAAGCAGGCCTGGCAGGCGGCAGCAGGGGGGTGGGGGCGCACCCAGGGGGGGTCCCAGGTGCTCCTGGCCGGTGGGTTCATGGGAGCCCTGCCATAGCCAGTCGGAATCTGGTGCAAAGCAAGCCACCAGTTTCTAATCCTTCGAGGTCAAACTGTGGTGCGGGGGGCGGTGCAGGGCAGGGCTGGGGTGGGGGTGGCGGGTTAGGGGGGGCCGCCCTGCCCCCCACACAAGCCATGCAGCCGGGCACCTTCCTGGACAGCCAGCTGCTGCGGCTGCAGGCGTGCCTCAGGGTGCTGCAGCTGGTGGCACATGAGCTAGGGCTGTGGGGCGGCAGGGACGTGGCAGGCCAGCCGCTGCAGGCCAGGGACGGGCTGCCGGGCCCTCACAGGGGCAGGCTGCTGCCGTCACCCCCCCGGATGGCTGTGACTGCCATTGGGGGGGGGAAGGCTGCTGGACCGCTAGCATACCTGCATGGTGGGTAGGGGGGGAGGTCGGGGGGGAGGGGCGGGTGAACCTGGCAGCAGCAGTCTGGCATGAGCAGGTCTAGGTCAGGCTGGAGGCCACAGTCCCCTTCCCCTGTACCCTGAGGGAAGTGTGAGGGAAGCCATGGGGTGCAGGGGATGTGCTGTGCCTGCTTGGAGTCATGCTTCTTCACACCAAGAGGTTGCCAGCTGTGGCTTCTACTGCTCGCACGTCACACTGCCTGCTGTCACACTGACTGCCAGTGACGGAGTTGGGATGCCACACCACAGCATGGGAAGCAGGAGGGTCTTCACATCCCAGGAGTCACAGTGTTTCACCCTGCCCCCCTAGCCTCCTGCACCCTGATCCTGACCCCTGCCCCCCTGCCCCCTGCCCGTCAGCCCCTCCCCCCTGCCTGCATGTCATCAGCTGCAGGCCAGCCCCCTAGTCCCCCATGGCTTGTGTGCTCCCTGCAGGAGTCGATCCCAATACCTGGTTCCTGCGCATGGTGCTGGAGCAGCTGGCCATGATTGCAGCGGGGGTCATCCTGCTGCTCACCCTGTATGCCTGACCCTGTGGCCCTCCCTCTGCTGCTGCTGCGGCTGCTGCTGCTGCTGCTGGTGCTTTGCACGACTGAGCCACCACCTAAGAGAAAGCTAAAAAACGCTAAGCAGACGTATAGAAATGTGAACAACTGGCCAGGTATGGCCCTTTAAGCGTGCATTACGGAGGGCAGTACTTATGTATGGAGGCTGGTCCGCCTCCCTTCGCCACCCCAGCCAGCAGTACCCAGGGCTTGCTGCCTTGCTGTGCTGCTCGCCTGGCACACCCCCTGGCACTGCCTGCTGCACCCGGCCTGACTGAGGCGGCCTGCGCTGCTGAGCTGACTGCCAATGCTGGGCCACGGCAGCCTGCTGTGGCACCCGTTGGCAGCGTGGCCAGTGACAACCCAGCCGCTCCTGTGTGGAATGTTTCATGCTCACTGCAACAGAGGAGTACTTGCACGTTGCCATCGCAACAGGCGGCCTGCTCCACAGTCTACTGGGAGGCAGCGGCTCGTGACGTCACGGCCGAACTTGGCTCAGCACAGCCTTGACTGAAAGCCTCAGACAGCATTGAGGTGTACACATTGTAATGCTTGCTTGCATCAACAGCCTGGCCTGGCCTAAGCTCGTCTGGCCTGGCTGCGGAGGTGGGGTAAGACTGCATGCCCGGTCTGGGCATGGACGACCTTGAGCATGTTCATTGTTTGCTGCGGCATGCGCTTGTGCCTTGGTGATCCCTCGCCGGATGCTGCTCCTGCTCTTGCCTCGGCTGCAGCTGCTGTGTCAGCAGCTGGCTTATGCGGCTGGTTTCCCAGCCTGTCAAGACTTGGTAGGGTGAGGCTGCATTGAGCGGCCCAGGTTGCCAGGTTTGATACCCCTTTGAACTGCTGGGAAGTAAGCAGTTGCAATGGAAGTGGAGGGCTGCTGGGAACATTCTGTAAAAAAGTAATGTAATAATAGGGCTGCTGTCAGTCAGGTTAGACAAGCAAGCCAAAAAAGGCCCATTTTTCGGACGGGCCTAACTAACTTTATACACCGCCTCACGATGTAAGATTGGCACGCCTTGACGCAGCGCCGTACAACTTAGCATCGGCTCAGAGGAACAGGCCTATGGTGATCGGCTGGTCCGCGACCCCGTCCAATGTTCAGGGGCCCCTACCAGCACACAACGCCAGGGGCGCTCCATCGCTGTTATTTGCGCCCTTGAGGATGCGTGCTGTTGCGGCGATGTCCTCGGCGATGTCCAGGTGCCTCCTGGGTGTCTACAGTGTGTGCCACATGCTGCTTGCTAAAGGCTTGTCTCATGGCCGGGTTGAGGGGGTACGCCGTGAGGCTTTGGATCCGAAACTTCTTCAGCAGCTAGCTGTATCACACAGCTCGCACCCTGGCGCTGACTTGACCTCAACATGCATCAGCTCGGTCTATGGCGAGTGGTGGTGTGGGACACACTGGAAAAGCTTCAACTGCATGCCAAACGTACAAAATGCCTTGCACTGAGCCCCGGAGGAACCACATAGGACATCTCCACAAACGGTATCGTCAGTAGGCGGAATGGAAATGCCAGCTGGTACTTATACAGGTAAACATGAAACACACCAAAAGTTTGGCCATGCCCGGGGCTTTCGTCAAAGTGTAGGCGCTTCCAGCCGCCACAACGATAAGACTAGAAGCGACGACCCTTCTCCACCCGTCGAAGCCGTCGGTCGACCTTATGGGCGATGGCAGCCGCACTTGAAGGATTTTAAGTCATGCCCCATCGCTCGAAGCGAAGCCTAGCCGGGTCTGCGCGAATGGCCGAGATGATGCCCTGGGAGCTGCAGCCAGCCATGCGGGTGCCCTGGGTGGTGCAGCTAGCCATGCTGGTGCACTGGGAGCTGCAGCCAGCCCCGCGGCTGCCCGAGGAGCTGCAGCCAGCCCTGCGGCTGCCCTGGGAGCTGCAGCCAGCCCCACGGGTGCCCTGGGAGCTGCAGCCAGCCCTCAGGGTGCGGCAGGCACTAAGCCTGTGCAGGCAGCCAAGCAGACATCACAGGCACGCAAGGTGTTGCGGGCTATGCAACGCATCACCCTCCCGGTGAAGTTGCCCACAAGGGAGGAGTACAGCTCAGCGGCAAGTGCAAGGGATCAAAACAATGCACGACATCAACGACTGGCGGGCATCACCAACAAACTGCAGCATCTTGAAGACACAGCTAGGCAGGTATACAGCTGTCAGCAACCACACCTACCATCCTTGCCACAGAAGGGCATCACGCTGAGTCACCTCAAGCAGCTTTGCGTCCGACTGAACCTAGCTACCAAGGGTGCCAAGAGTAGGATCCAATGCTTGGAAGCAATCTCACAGCATCTGCAACAGCAACATCAGCAAGCACCAGCAGTGGCAACAATCACCCCTTCCAAGCGCCATGCTCCCGACAGCGTTATGCGATTGCGCTGACAACAAAGCTTGCCTTTGTTGCCGAGCCCAGCCCTGCCCTGCCCAGCCTTACTCAGCCCCCTGGTGTTGACCCTGAGCCTATCCCTTCCAAGTGCCAGAGCCCTAGCCCATACCATGCATGCAGTGAATGCCACACAACACAAGTGACTGTTTACAGAGAACACAAGTGCCAGCTTACAGAGACACAAGTGCCAGTTTGTAATGATGTAGGTTGGATGTTATAAGGTAATGATGTGAGGTTGGATGTAATGATGTATGGTAGAGGGCAGGACGGGCCGGCCGCAAACAGCTTTTTAAGCAAAGTCCACCGCACATGTTATGAGATAGGATGGTTCGGAGCTGGAGTTTGTGGTTGCGGGGCAGTACTAACATTCACAGCTTTGCGGGAGCTAGGAAGCCGAGCTACCCAGTACAACCGACTGAACGGACCTGGCTAGCGAGAGAGACGGGCCCCGGCCTTAGACTTAATATGTATGTATGTAGCTACCTACAGCGACCTTGTTGCGTGGACACAACTTTAGGCCAAACAACCATGTTCAGCCTGCGGGCCTGCGCTTCGAAGCCGCTAACTTTTCTAGCACGCCGAAGCTAGCGGTGCAATCGCGGTAGCAAATGGTGGTCTGAATGTGGAGAACAGCATGGTACCCAGTTTTCCCCTTGCTTGTCTAACCTGACTGTCAGGCGCTCCCAACATTCAAAAAATGACAGTAAACCGACCCCTGGCAGTAGAACGGCTGTAACTCTGCACTCACTGCGCCAAATGTTATGCTAAATGATTCACCATGTAGCCAACCCTGCCAGCTACCGTTCACCCATCCAGAATTATTATGCACGCAATAGGTCGTGCACAGCAAAGCATCAAAGTTGGTGATTCAAATTCAAGCCGTTGCGGGGCATGCAGTCATCGCTACGACCGCCCGCGCCGCTTTGGCTGCTCTACGCGAGCATGCGCGTCGGCAGCAACAGTCGGATCGGAGAACGATCACGGGAATGTGGCACCGGGCCCACCTCCCCCCCATACCTGGAGGGCAATGCCACAGCTCAGCCATATGGACTTACAACATGCTACTTACTAGGTTAAGCTCCTCCCAGACAGTGTTACAAACGGTCATACTCAGCTAAGCCAAAAGCTCACTTTGGTCGGTGACCACCAACTCCCTTAGCCGATTTCAGGGCCAGGGCCATGCAGTCAGTCACACAACACCACACCATGACCGAATCTGGCCTCGTCTCCTCTGAGAGTTATACTCCCCTACATGCCATCCACCTGCGTGCAAAGTTTCATAGCTCAACTGCCACCCCACAGCCCCGTGGCCCTGATTCTGCTTGGAGAACATCATGTCACTTTGAAGATGTCAAACTGATAGAGGCCTGGGTTGTTTGATGTGCGGTTTGTTTCAAGAGATCCGCCATTGGGTCAAGAACAAACATTTCGTGTCCGTTTTCCTCTAGGTGCAACGGGTGCGACACAGTGGAGGACACAGTGGAGGAGGGGGGGTGTAAGCCGGTGATACCTTAGTGTGCGCCGACCCAAATGGTGTATTCGGCGAGAACCGAACACGAATATATGTTCCAATCACCCCGTCTAGGTGCCCTGCACGCCTGGCAGGCATCGCGACGGGTGTTGGCCGGACATTCCATTTGTGCACAACCAGCTCACTACGCTAGGTAGATGGGTCCACAACGATGTGGCTCACGGTGCCAAGGAGGCCCATATCGCCGCTGTGATTTGTTCGCGGGCACATGTGGCAGTACGCGAGCAAAGACTCCAATGGCTAGCGCTGATGGTCAGATTACGCGGACTAAAACGTGGCTGCCAATGTGACAAACGCTATTGAAAACGATGCGGTATTCAGAGAGTAGTCGCATGAACATTACTAACCCCATGTTGGGGCGGCCTGAGCTGCTGGGAACATTCTGTAAAAAAAATAAATTGTTCCCAGCAATTAACAAAGCGAAGAAGAAGCGGAAGGGCGGCGTCAAGGAAAAGAAGGGCCCGCCAAAGAAAGGTTCGTATCCCTGCCGATTGTTACGCGCTGTGTAATAGCCCGTCGCGCTCCTGTTCGCAGCGTCTCGTTCCCCTCAAGGCAAGCAACGACAGCAGCGTCGGGATGGCTGGAGCAATCGCAGGCAAGCGCACCAAGGCTGAGCCCACCCAGCCCACCAAGGGCAAAGGCAAGGGTAAAGGCAAGGCCCAGGGCAAGGCTGCCAAAGCCAAGCAAGCACCACAGCCAGGCAGGTGGCTGGACAGGGACTGCAATGCAGCGCTGAACATGCAGCGCATTGGGGAGAGCAGGTGGCGCCCACTGGAGCTGTGCTACTGGTCAGACCAGGGAGCTCTGCCAGCCAAGGGCAAGGAGTACCCAGACCTGGGCTACAAGCGGCTGCGAGACAAGCTACCCAAGGCCCAGGAGCAGTAGCAGTCTGCTGTGGCACAGTAGTATGACCCCTTTTGTTGAGCTGTCATCAGGTTACAATCAGCGCATGGTTTTCATGCCAACTCTACACAATAGCCCTCGTGGTCAGGCAATAGTGTAGGTGGTAGGCGCTCATGTGCCATGTGCACTGGGTTTACTCCACACAGCCCAATAACACCATTTGAGTCTGATCACTATTGCCCACTAGTGTAATCCCGCTAGTGGCTGCTAGTGGGTACTACTGATCCGGCTCTAATGGAGGCCCTCGTGAGGGACAAGGGGGCTGCCAAAGCCAACCCAGCCAGGCAGGTGGGTAGACCGGGACTGCAATGCGGCATGCAGGGTTGAGCGGCGTTGCTGGCTCCTTGTCCCGCCAATATGTGTGGGGAGGAAGGATAGGGTCGGCATATTCTTTGACACCTGATGTTGAGAAAACTTAACGGGTAAGCACTCGCATCTTGCTTGACCGCATTATCCCCACTTCGATTCAATTGAAAGGATTCGACTGATACATAGGCATGCTGACTCCTAACCCATCAACATCACTAGGCTACGGGTTTGAACTACAAGCACTGAAGCACAAGGTTGGGCATGTGGTTGAGAAATGAGACCTTGATCCTTAGCTGTATACAATGCCCGGATACAAGGCCATGCATAGACATTACCTGCCGTTGTGTTCTGCACTGTGAGGTCCAATCCGAGCTTTGTTCAAACCTCTCCTCTCCTTCCTACCTAGCACGCACCCCGTGACAGTTGTCTGACCAACAAAGGGCAGCAGGGGTGGACAGGGGGCAGCAAGTCCCTACCCATAGCTTCACCCCTGCCTCCAAGTCCTCCCCCGCCCCCTTGCCATGAAGCACAGATGCGGATGCTGCTCATACTGGTGGTGTTGGCCATTGCAGTGTTGGTGAGGGTGCCATGAATAGCATCGCTGTCTCCAGTTTATGTGGAGGCTCAGCAGGGCGGGCGGTACTCTGGTGCATACTGCACCTGCCTGGGTACATGGGCCATGCACTGGCCTGTGCATAGTGTGCTGCCTGTGGCGCCGCTGATCCAGCTGTCAGGCAATCCCACCTGGCCGCAGTGAGAGCACTGGGCCACCACTTCCTTGCGTCTCAGCCAGTAGGCTGTCCGACGGTTAGCACGCCGCTGTATGCTCAGCTGCATAGCAAGGATGCAGGGCGGGGCACAACCTGGCTGTTGGTCAAGCGCAGAACAATGCAGTCTAGACGTGCAGCTTACCCTCTTCTTTGGCACTGCACACAGCTGCGGCAGCTCAGTGTTGCTTCTATGCAGGTCAGTGGAGGCGCATGGAAGAGATTGCTTCTGTGGCGCACACTGGTCTGCTTCAAAATCACAGAAGGTGCCCGGCTCACTACTGAACAGGCGCACGCAGACCGATGCCCGCTGGGTGCGGATGTTCTGTAGGCAATGGCTAGCGAAAGTCCGTAGCATGCCGTGTGCGCAGTGTCAGATGTCGTGCGCAGATGGGAGCATTGTGTTCGACATGGACGCAAATAGTTTTACAAAAATATCAATGCAGGCCACAGAGCCGTGCCATTGCGCGCACACTGCTGGTTGCCCATGGCAGCAACGCAAGAAAGCTTGAACACAGCCGGGAGGATGCTGGTGCCATGTCTTGATCATGGGCATTGTGACTACCTACACGTCATTTTCAGCAATGCATCACACAGGATTAACAAAGGACATGTGGCTGCCCTGATAGAGGAGGCCGAAACGACCTGACCTGACCTGCAGAGCGCTTTGTCAAGCTGTACGCCAAGGCAGCCAGGGCCAAGCTAGGCTGGAGCGGGGAGGAGGCGCAGCTATTCATCAAGATGGCGTGCGGGTATGGCATCAACGCCCGGAGCTCAGAGCTGCAGGCCGCCACCCTGGACAAGGGGCGTGTGGCTGCCCTGATGGAGGAGGCCGACACGCACCGCCGCCTATTGGGCATGAAGAAGCAAGGCTCCTTGCAGGACCCCCTGCCCCTGCCCTGCCGCATGCGACATGCAGTGCATGTGGGCCGGTGGCTAGAGCAGTGGCAGCAGCCCCCCACCCCCCTTGAGCCAGGGCAGCCAAAGCGCTGCAAGAGGCGTGGGGTTGGTCCACGGACCCTGACCTGCCCGCCCCCCTTCACCCTCACCCCCATGGCCAGGGTGGGGGTGCACTTCATCAAGGTGGACAGCAGGGTGCTGCATGGGGTGTGCAAGCAGCTGGGTTTGACCAAGGAGACCAAGGCAGCATTCACCTCAGAGCCAGCCCTGAGCCAGAACTGGGCCAGGTGGTTCAACACCCACAAGCTTCGCAACAAAAAGTTTGCTTTCGAGAGGACGGTGGAGACAGACGGTGTTAGCGTGTGCGTACACTACACGCCCCCCCTCCCCCCTCCTCCAGACCCACCCCCAGCTGCCAGCAGCAGCAGCAGCAGCAGCAGCAGCAGCAGCCCAAGTGCAGCAGCATCAGCGGCCCATGCAGTGGGACTCCCCCACATAGGCAGGGGCATAGCTGAGACGCGTGAGTACGTGTTTGACCCAGACACACAGATTGGGGTGGGCATCGACCCCGGCGTCACCCAGGCAGTCGGTGCAGCCTCAGGGGTGTGGGATCCGGCAACAGGCCAGCTGCTGGCAGACCAGCTCCGCCGGTGGAAGCTGACCAAGGGCCAGGTGAAGCATGCCAATGGCCTGAACAATGCCCGCTGTGACACCGAGCGGTGGCTAGCACCAATCAAGCCCCACCTCCAGCACCTGGCAGCAGCAAGCTCAGCCGGCACCTCCCTGGAGGCCAACCTGAAGCACATCACTGTCACGCTGGCCACCTGGGATGCGGTGTGGGAGGTGTACCTGGACCCCAAGTGGGCACGGCATCGGCTGAGGCTGCACGGAGCCCAGGACCGGGCGCTGGAGCAGTTCTTCAAGCAGGTAAGGGAGGGTGGGAGGGAGGGAGGGTAAGGGACTGGGAGGTGGTGGGTTAGGCATAATGTGAAAGGTAGTTGACTGTGCCATACCTAAACTGGTGCCACCATGTCAGCCACCATGTGTGTGCCTTGTGTGCATGGCTGCAGTCGCAGGAGGACATGGCGGAGGTGTCCATGGAGCGCCATGGGCATGCCAAGCAGCTGGTGGTATTCTTTGGACCAGCTAGCATTGGCACAGCGGGAGGGTGGGGTGCTGATGCGGTGCTGCGTGCTTGCTGCAAGGTGGTGTGCAGGCCCAGGGGCGCAGGCCAGCGGCGGGGCAGGGTGGTGCTAGTGGATGAGCACCGCACCACCCGGGTCAGCTCAGCAGTGAATGGCCAGCAGCCATGTGAGGAGGAGCTGAACACACTCAGTGCCACAAGGCCTGCAGACTGGAAGCCACCAGCAGGGCAGGTGGGACAGCGCCTGGTGCGCCCAGCCTGGAGCCAGCAGCGTGACCAGCCAGTGCGGGGCCTGATGTGGTGCCCTGTAGTGGCCCCACGCAAGGCCCCACAGGCCCCATCCAGCAGCCAGGCAGCCACACCGGCAGCAGCCTCAGAGCCTGGGCCCAGCACTCCCCCTCCAGCCAAGCGCAGCAAGCGCATCGAGGCTGAGCCGGCAGCTTAGCCCACCCAGCCCACCAAGGGCAAGGCCCAGGGCAAGGCTGCCAAAGCCAAGCCAGCACCACAGCCAGGCAGGTGGCTGGACAGGGACTGCAATGCAGCTCTGAACATGCAGCGCATTGGGGAGAGCAGATGGCGCCCACTGGAGCTGTGCTACTGGCCAGACCAGGGAGCTCTGCCAGCCAAGGGCAAGGAGTACCCTGGCCTGGGCTACAAGCAGCTGCAAGACAAGCCACCCAAGGCCAAGGAGCAGCAGCAGCCTGCTGTGGCACAGTAGTATGACCCCTTTTGTTGAGCTGTCATCAGGTTACAATCAGCGCATGTTTTCATGCCAAATCTACACAATAACCCTCGTGGTCAGGCAATGATGTAGGTGGCAGGCGCTCATGTGCCATGTCCATGTGCACTGTGTTTACTCCACACAGCCTATTAACACCATTTGAGTCGGGTCACTATTGCCCACTAGTATATTCCCGCTAGTGGCTGCTAGTGGGTACTACTGATCAGGCTCTAATGGAGGTCCTAGTCAGGGACAAGGGGGTTGTACCAGCACTTCACCCCCTTTCAATTGTGTGGCGATACATGTTGGCATCTTATGTAAGCAACCACATATCACACAGTGCCTAGTGCACACACTAATGGTCACCCCTCCACGTAAGGGACATTTGATTTTGCGGGGCGCCTGGTGAGAGTTGAGTTGTCATAAAATCATGATCATAAAATGAATAGGGTTATACAACAGCTTTAACGACTGCGTCTCACTGGCCACTTTCGCCTGCATAGTTTCGCTGGGTGCAATGCCGTGTCGCGAATAGAACGATAGCAAAATATGACTCGTATTACGACCAAACGGTCAACTTTAACATAACGGTTTACGTCCGGTCGCGCTTTGTACCTGACCTGCTGGGGGCATCCAGGCTGCAGGATGGTGGGCGTGACACGGTTCAGCCGGTTTCAATATGGCCGGGAGTTGTTCATAGCTGAGCTGAGATGGCTGGTGCGAAACTCATCCACTGTCACCACCTTGCCAGGCAGCCTGATTTGACGACCAGGATAACCATTCTTAGTCCGCCAACAGCA
Organism: Haematococcus lacustris; assembly: GCA_030144725.1. Classification (NCBI taxonomy): domain Eukaryota; kingdom Viridiplantae; phylum Chlorophyta; class Chlorophyceae; order Chlamydomonadales; family Haematococcaceae; genus Haematococcus; species Haematococcus lacustris. The sequence goes on along the minus strand of JASKMD010000014.1, from coordinate 6,006,636 downwards.
GCTGCAAGAGGTAAAGGGGCAGCAGGAAAGGTACAGCGACAGTACACCTCACACCCCATTCAAGTGTAAACCAGCTCCCCAATCTCCCTCAATCCACACCACACCGCGGTTTGCCCTCAGTCGCCTTCTTCACCCAGATGCATCCCTGCACCGTCTCGCTAGCCAGAGGCGTCAACAGTTTGCAGCAGCTACACATTATGGTGGCCACTCGCAGTTTCTCTCTAGACAATGTCGTGATTCTCACACCACGAGATCACTCCTTCTTGCCGAAAAAGTTGAAAGTCGCCTTGATGGCGCCCCAGTTCACTACCGGTTCGTCGTACTTGTCCATCAACACCTGAAACTTCGGGCTTTTTCTCAGTGCCTCGAGGTTCTTGTCCCGGCGAATCTGCGAGCACACCACACGGACATGCCATGTCAACATGTTCTGCCCGGCAGCGTAACTAAACGGGTCGTGCACCCTGACCAGAGCCCCACCTGGTCATAGCTGTCGAAGCCTGCAGACATGGCGGCCTGCAGGGACTTCAGCCCCTCATCCACCTGCACAGCGCAGACCCCCACACAAGAGTGATCGAGGCCATGGGCCTCCACCCAGTCCATACCTGGTGTGGCACCTGACTAGGCCATGGCTTTTACAACCTACATAGCCCACTGTGTGGAAGAGAGGCCTGCCCGACAGGGCATGTGTGCAGCCGCTGGTCCAGCTCGTGTGATAGCGCACCTGGCCCAGCATTGCGTAGCAGCAGGCCACGTTGTACTGGGTGACTTTGTAGATGGGTGTGACACGGCTGAAGTTATCCCCAACATAGTTACGGGGCTCCAGGGCGATGATGTTCTCAAAGTCAAACAGCGCAGACTGCACACGGCAGAGGCACACAGCCATGAGTGGAGGATGGTGCGCCCCTCACAGCGCCTCAGCCTCCGCTAGCCTCCCTTCCCCACCTCGCTCACTCAGCTCTCCTCTTCCTCCCTGGCCCCCCTGCTTCAACGCCCCGCTCCCTCACCTTACCTTCTTACCTTATGTCGTCACCGTCGGCAACACCCACTGCAGCATAGCGCACCTCCCTCATGCTCCCTATCAATGCCGGCACGTGCTCCACGACCTGGTCTGACCCAGCCCACCTGGATGTCCCCCGACTTGAACTTTGCCAGGGCATCATCAAACAGCTCCCGTCGCTTGCGCTCCGCCTCCTTGCGCTGCACCACAAAACACACAGCCCAGGGTGGAGCAGGCCCTGGCCATCTGCCAGCAAGCTACTGCTGTTCACACGTTGACCCCTGATGCAACATGAGCAGCAATGCCCATGCAAGCCAGTCGCCTACTTGAGCTTGCTGACTCAATACAGTAGCTGCTAGGAGGGTGAGGTAGGGTGGGCAGGCTAGGTTTTGACATGCTCTCCCCTCATCACAACAGCCAGCCCCACTCGCCGCCCAGTGGTGGTGCTGCTACAGGGCGACTGCCTAGCAGTCTGCCTGCAGAGGGACACCATTGCAGCAGCCCAACCCTCTGCTCAGAGCGGCTGTGCCCCACAGTGCCAGGGGCTGCAGGACCCCACTGAGCCCTAGACCACCCACCGCTACGTAGTTGCGCTGCTGCACCTCCTTGGTGCCCACACCATAGTTGCCCCCTGCACGCTCAGCCTTCCACTGCTTCTCTGACTCCACATCATCCTGGCAGCAGTGAGACAGCAACGACAGTGAGCTACACAGTGACACGGGATATCATGATCTGTGACCTCTATGAACGTGCTATGGACAACGGCAAATAGTCTGATACTACCACACGCATGCTTGTGTCGACAGCATGGTTGCCAGCTGCTTCTGAACACAAACCCTGCAGGCCCCTGCAGGCGCTCCCCTACTTATGTGCACGCCTCCACCTGGGCCTGGCCCCCCACCCATACTCCCACCCCATACCGCATACTCCTCAGGGTGCTGTCTCATAGCTGCATACCCCTGACGCACTGCGCCCAGGTGTGGGTGAGGGCCTGAGTCGTGAACTTTCATGGACTTTTAAACCTGAGCCGTGAACTGAGCCAAGTATGGTCGAGCTATGAACTTGAGGGTATGAACCTGACCCGTATCAAGTTGCGCTAGGCGAAGGTGTGGGCCTGATGGCACCGTGGAGTGGGTGGTGGCATCCCTCTCCTCATCACCAACACAACATGGTATTTGCCTGCCGACGTTGCTGCAACATGGGGGCATGCCTGTCACTGTCAAGGGCTGCGAGGCCACCCACCTCCAGAGCAGTCATATCCCCAAAGTTGCGTTTAATTTTCATGTAGACAGAGCCTGACCGGGTTCGAATGGCGTACATGATCTGCAGGCGGGGAGATGGCTCAGCCATCAGGCTGCAAGCTGGCGCGCAAAAGCAGAACTCAGCTGCACAGAGCCCTCTCTCAGAATGCAAAACTCAGGGAGACGCAAGGGAACAACACATGGGCATCTTGCCACCCTGGGCGCTGTGCAAGGGCATTGGCTTGACATGGAGCTACTTTGATGCATGAGTGCGGGGGAGGTCAGGGGCTGCCATGCCACTGCCTGCCATGCCACAGGTGCCCCACCTGGCCATAGTTTTGGGCATCCCACACATCTTCACCGAACGAAGCTGAGATCTGTGTGATCTTGTCGCCAGGCTGCATGGAGCAGCGCAGGATGTGATGAGTTGCATACGGTAGTCATGGCCCCAAGGGGGTCACTCCCAGCCCTAGCTAGCTCGCAAGGCAGCAGGATAGCTGTTGGGGTAATGGTGAAGAGTACACAACAACATACCTGAACCCGTGGATCAGTGTTGCCAAGCTTGGGGTCATTGACAACAACATATGCACCACCATCATTTCCCCGTGCAAACTTCAGACCCAACGGCTTTTGCAAGTCCAGCTGCACATGCAAGCACGGTTTGGGTGTGTTGAAGGGTAACCCAAGATGGCAACAAGCCAGTATCTTGTTCGGGCTCTGCACGGGGGTGGCGCAGTGGGGTGGGGGAGCCAGATGCAGCACACCTCGATGAATTGATCCTCTGTGGAGGTCTCTTGTGTGGTCGCCGCGACGGCGAGCGGTTGAGGTGCTCGAAGCCATGTCTGCACGTGGGCGAGTATGCAGGGTCTGTTCATCCCAGGGGGCGTGGGAGCGGTGACACCCGTACTCAGCACCCTGCCTGTCGTGAATTCTGCAGCACGATCCCGCGCTGCACGGGGCCACTGGGGCAGGCGAGACTCTTGCGGCTTGTGCAAGGAAAGGCGCTGGGGCTTCCAGATAAGGACCTGATTCCCACGGCGGGCATCGCTGGTGCGCTCTGATGAGCATTCTGTCCAATGCACGAGCCAGCACTGGACCGCATTATCATCCCTGCCATCTCTGCAAATCTGCGGGCTAAATCTGCGGACGGCACAATTTCACCAACCAACAAAAAAGCAACATGCAACAGGGTGGGGCTCAAGCAGGAACCACATAGCGTCCCCTTCACAATCCGCAAGCTACACGCTGTACTGCCTGCTGGGCTCGAACATTGATCAGCTGGTTGTACTTGCTCCATCCCATGAAGCAAGATGCATCCGCCAGATGCATTGGATAATGCGGCTTACTTTGTCCGCTCTGGCAGGTGGCCTGACAGGGTAGGGTTTGGTGTAGAGGCTTAAATCGGATAGTCCACAATCATTGTGTAAGACTGCCGTATTGTGAACTGACATTTGACCTTCTAGTTTTGCACACCACACAGTCAATCAACAAAGCGACTAAAAAAAAGCAGCAGCCTGCTGTGGCACAGTAGTGTGCCCCCTTTGTTGAGCTGTCATCAGCTCACAATCAGCGCATCGTTTGTCATGCCAACTCTATACAATAGCCCTAACGGGTCAGGCAATAATGTAGGTGGTAGGCGCCACTATTGCCCACTAGTATGTTCCCGCTAGTGGTCCCTAGTGGCCACTACTGGTCCGGCTCAAATGGAGGCCCTAGTGAGGGACAAGGGGGCTGTGATCTGACATTGCCCGTTTATAGTTCAAATTGCCACCGTATTCCCTTATAAATGCTAAACATGCAGTGGTGTCGATGCAGCATGCACAGGTGTTACAACAAAGCCCATGGTGACACTTTTGCAGCAGCAGCAGCACTTCTGCCAGTACATGGCCTCTGCCAGCTCAGAGGGTTGTAAAATTGACTGAGCAGATCATCCGCAGTCAGCATAGGACAGCAGTCAATCAGTGGCATAAAGCAACAACTAACCAACCATGGTGCAAGGAACAACCATACACAATGCCATGTAGGAACACAACCCTGTCAGCTGTGGGCGGTCAGCTCTAAAAAGTGCGGCCTGGCTTTCTCCTCCTCCTCCTCGGGGGCCTAGCTCAGCTGTTGCCTTGCTCCAGCTCCACCACCCTCTTCTCCTCCTATGCCTGCTGCTCCTGCTGCCGGACCTCACGCAGTCATTCAGTGGCTTGCTGCTGGCCTCATACTCTTTGGTGCCTGCAATCTTTGCCTATGCTGGCGATGCCAGTTAACTAGGTGCTGCCTTCAGGCTGCGCCCTCCTTCGCAGGCTGCCATGGCAGCTGTGGTCTGTATTGCCCTGCCGCCAAGGAGCCACAGTGCTGCTGGGCACCCACACCCTGGGCTAGCCTAGTCAGCCTCAGTCTTTTTCTGGGCTGTGGCCTTGTCAGCCTTTGGCGGCTTGGCTTTCTTCTTCAATGCATCCATATGCGCTTTCATAATGACGTTCAGAGAAGCAGCAAATTTGGCGTGGGCTGCCCCAGACACGTTGGTGGACACATGCTTCTTGCCATCGCTGGCCCGCACCAAGCACTTGTACGCCTCTTCGGGGATTGGCTCAGGGTTCTTGGTCTTGCGTGGTTTCATGTGGCTACGTTTCACCGTCACGAAGATAGTGCCCGCGCCTTTGCTCCTCTCAAAGAGCTTATGAAGTTCATTCAGGAATGCATCGGGCGCTAGCAGCACCATTACGCCCAGCGGCTGTGGCAGTGTGTACGCAAGGCGACATCAGCAGGTGGTTGCTTTCTAAACTGTCCTACCATAAACCGAACAACACGGATACAGCTGTACGCAACCCCGCGTGCAGATGACCACTGGTGAGTGCAGCGGCTCAGCAAGTGCAGCGCTAGGAGCGCAAGCAACCCCACCCTCTCTGGAACAGGACAAAGCGGCCCAGAGTGAAACAAAGCAAGTCGAGGCTGGTGGGAGTGGCGCGGAGCCGGTAGATGCAGAAGAGCTGTTGAAGGTATGGAAACAAATCTCTCAATTATGGAGCTGTGTCGAGTGAGAAAGCTGCATGGCATTGAGGAGCACTTAGTAGCTGTCTTCCTGTGACTGCAGGCTTTCTTTGGGGAACTCAAAGATGTAGACAGGGACAATGAGGTCAACAGGTGGGTGGCTGACACCTGATGGCCGTCAACACTCAACACACAAGCACATGATTTGGAGATGCGCATGGCTTGGTGGCATGCAGAATTCTATGGGCCTTCAAACTCAATCCCTTTGAAAAGCTGAACTTGCGCTTCGATGCTCCAATTGAGGATGTACGCAAGCAGTACCGCAAGCTCTCCCTCATGGTGCACCCTGACAAGTGCAAACACCCGCAGGCCACAGCCGCCTTTGACCGTGAGTGCTGAACATGATGCCACAATGCCTGGTGCCCTCGCATGCATGCATGGCAGCTCCACATGGTCCCTGTGCCTAGGATACCTCAACACTTGTCGTCAACCGCCGTGCCTTTCCTGCCATACCCTGCCTGCACCGCCCTGTCTCCTTTGCCTGCTTGCGTGAAGTTCTGCCTGTCTTGGCTCCATGTGCTGCTGTTGACCGCAGTGTTGGGCGAGGCCCAGAAGGAGTTAATGAATGATGAGAAGAGGGAGCACCTGCTGGCAGTGCTGAACATGGCAAAGGGTTAGTAGGTTGGTAGGCTGCAGCTGCAGCTGCCGGCAGTGATGCTTGGACTTCTGATGCTAGGGCCCTATGCAGCAATGGCATATGCAGGTTTGGCTTAGGGCCGCGCGACATGTGTGTCACAGACAGGGGCAATCAACCCAGGCTGCCAAGGTAGATGATGAGGCACAGGTAGATGATAAGGTGTCGGGCAGCACGGCTTTGCCACGCTGTGTAGGGCAGTCAGCTGATTAAGACTTGCAACGGTCCAGGAAAGTTTGATGTGGTGCTGAAGCTTCCTTCAGGATGCTGGTGACTGGAAGGCTGTGCAGCAGGCTGGTCTGCTGCCAATGCTCTGGCTCTGCCTGCTGCTGCAGCGGAGGCCACTCCAAGGGCATGGGAACTCATGCTCTGTTCGTCTTCCCAGCAGCCACAGTGTGACACATAAGGGTGACTTGTCCTGCCTGCGTGGGGTGTGCTGTGACGCTGCAGAGGATGTGCTGAAAGCCTGGCGCAAGGAGACAAAGCATGACAATCTGGTTCGAGTGGCCAGCTTTTTGAATGACGTGAGTGCTGCACAGCAGCTAGGCAGGCTGGCAGCGTGGCGCTGGCAGCAAATGGGGCCCTTATTGCATGGAGCATGCACAACATGCTCTATAGCATGCAGTGTGGAGAGCATTGACCCTTGGGAGAGTGGCAGGGCATGGCAGAGCGGTACATGGGTGTTGGGCAGCGCTGTGCTGTGCGCAGGCAGGGAAGGAGGGGGTGCAAGCTGCATGGGAGAAGACGGATGAGTTCCATGAGCGCTGGCGGCTCAAGGGGCGGGAGCTGCTGGCCAGTGCGGAGTGGCGCAAACGCAGGCTGGGCAAGCGGGTAGGGGGCTGAGGCAGGGTGGGGTAGGGTCAGGACAAGGGATGGACCGTGGGTCAAGGTGGGACACAGGAGGGACAGGAATGGGAGAGGGGCAGGCCTTGCCATTATGGCCTAGCTGGCATGGCTGTTATGTCTGTTTGAGAATGCATGGGAAAGGGGTAGGCGGAAAACCTGCCCGGCCAGCAACTTCCATCGTGGATGTCTAGCCCACATTCAAACTCTGCATGGCGGGTGGGTTGTGCAGGCTGTGTGTACTAGGGCAAGAGGTGTGCACTACACAGCACTCACGTCTTCCTAGTCCTAGCCTGCTGCTTAGCTTGATGCCGACCTGCCAGGCTGCAGGCGACCCTAACCATGCTGCCACAGCCACCATCCTGCACCACGCTGGCCACACTCCTCAGCCTCCAGGTTCCTCATGCACACTCTCCCTGGACTCCCTGCCCTCAGCTCCCCGACTCTCACCACGCTCTTTCCCTGCAGATTGGACGCCTCCACGACCTCCCACTTTACTTATGCACCCACGTCCTGGCCTCTCTGCTCTCCCAGACTGCTCCCACTTCCCTGCGGAGTGAACTCCCTGCACTCTGCTGCTGCTCTGTAGATGAAGGAGGAGACCGCCCGGCTGGAGGGGGTGGCGGCAGAGTCTCGTGACAAGGCCAAGAAGACCAAGGCAGTGGAGAAGGAGTGGGAGGCGACACGGGAGCAGCGGGTGGGCACTTGGAGGGAGTTCATGGCGGACGCCTCAAAGTCAGGTGCGGCCCATCCCCAGCCCCAAGCTCCCACCCCCCTGGACTCTGGGCTGTGCAGGGAGCCAGAGACCCCTAGGGCTCAGGAGAGCCCAAGGCCAGGCCAAGGGCAGCTGTGACCAGGGCCAAGGCCAAGGGCAGCTGTGACCAGGACTAAGGTCGAAGGCAACTTTGACCAGGGCCAGGGCAAGGCCAAGGGCAGCCGTGAACCCGGGGTCCCATGGACAGTGTCTTAGACTGGAGCAGTAGCAGGGGAGAGAGTTGGTGCCAACTCACGAGCTGTCATTAGGTTGAGCTCAGCTGGACCCTCCCCCTTGCCCTCCTCCCACCACCCCTGTTGACCAAGCTGGTCTGGCCGTCCCATCACCTCGTATGCCTGCACACCTCTGCCTGGAACCCACTGAGTGCTCTGTGTGGCAGTAGATCAAGATCTGACTCAGTCTGCTTGCAACTCGCAGTCTCTGGCAGTCAATTAGCCTGATGCACTGTCACACACATTCCTCCATTACGCAACCAAATCAAGACCGTTGGGCACTGATTCCTTTGCCCACTGCCTCGCACAGGGAAGACGGTGGGAGAGTTGAAGCCGCCTAAGCTCCGCGCCAACGACGAGGACAAGCTCTACGTGCGGAGGCCTGTCAAGGAGGAGGAGTTGCGGCCTGCGCCACCCCCAAGCAGGATGCAGAACAACGCGCCGAAGCCCCGCGCTCCGCCTCCCATCTGAGCTCCGCGACGCTCCGCCAGACGTGCGCGTCCCTACGCCCCGACTGCTTGCGCAGGCGGTTGTATCCTAACCGGTGGGCGGCATGGAGCTGGCTGCTGAGCGCGGACGCTTAAGCAAATGGATTTGCTTGGCTTGGCTGGGCGCGTCCCGCACATCCAGCTTCTGCCTCCGACACAGTTCGCGTTGAGCGCTACCGCAACTCTGGCCCTAACCTGGCCGCCGACGCGGGGTATGACCTCCCGACATAGCAACTCGCAAGGCTAGTATTCCAGCAGTGAGGGGGCTCGACATGTCATGCTCCTTATGAACTCTCTTTCCCTCGCCTGCATACCGACAGCATATCGATAGCAGGCCAATGTGATCGCGGCAACTCCAAGCCGCGACATGTCTCCGCAGCAAACACGGTAGTTAAGATTGCCATGCACTACCAATGGCTGATTGTGGCGCATGTTCCTGTGGTGCTCCGCGGGACAATACGTTCGAGGCATGTGACCATGGTATGAGCCCCAACCTTGGATTGTTTATCCACAAACCCTGACCTGGACGGTTTCATTGCCCCTAGTGAGCCACACGGGTCGATATCGGAAAAGAAGCGTAAGAAGGGCATCACCCAGCCGTGCACGGTGTGGTATTGGAGGGGATTGGCTGCCACAAGCTCGGGCACACTGTTGCGGACGTCGTGGATTCTGAGGCCAACAGTGGCCCAGGCAGTCAATCAGCCTATACTAACAGTGCACACCGCTGAACCGTTGTACGCCCGGAACTCCAGCCCCTCAACTTCTCAAAAACAGCAGATCTAACCGCAATCACAGACTAGTGGCCATGCATTGTGTTTAAACAGCGTGCCTGGGAACACAAACGAAGAAGCACCTAACCCTAGTTTGCACACGTGACCCTACCCCTATGAAGCTCGTGTGGCGTGAAGTGTGCTGCAAAGAAAAGGGGAGGGGTGCCTGAGTGTGGTACAAGCATTGTGCACCAGGACCAAGCCACGTGCTTTTAAAAAAAACCTCTGTCCTAGCCTGTACACCATACTCCATAATTGCCATGCCATGCATCATGCATGTAACCTGCCGCCTGACATGCATGGCATCACAGTAAAAGGCTCTGACTGCGCTGCGCTCAGCTGCCTGCCTGCCTGCCAGGCCTGCCTGCTGTCATGTGCAGTGTGCAAGCACCCAGCATGATTCGCCACTCATGTGAGTGGCACCACTTGCCCCACCCAGCCACCAGCTGTGCTGCAGGGAAGGGGTGGGCTAGGCTAGGCTTGGCAGGGCTGCCGTGCTTCTCTCTCAGCTCCAGGTCCAGCTCCCAAGCTGAGGCCTGGCATGGCTGGGCAGCATGCTGCATGGCTGGGCGGCATGCTGCATGGCTGGGCAGCATGGAGTGCCGGCAGGGTGCAAGAAAAGGGAGCCCTGCCTGACACCTCCAGGGAGTCGTGACTAGGGTTAGGGTTAGGGTCAGGGCTCAAGGCTAGGGAACAGGTTGCATGGGCAGCAGGGGGCAGCCCCCCTCTCCACCCCCATCCCCCTTCACAGCTGCACGGTGATGGTCAGCAGCGGCTCGGCAGCCGTCCACAAATCGCTTGCTGCTGAGAGTGGGCCACCCAACCCCTGAACCAGGCCTTGAACCCAGGGGGGCCTGGCCAGGGTCATGCTGGCAGCTGCTCCGGCAGAGGGCGGGCAGCTGCTGTTGTGCAGGCGCTGCGAATTGGTAAGGCTGGCTGCTGGCGCTGCCTTGGCTGACACTGCGGGCATCAGGGTGGCAGGCAGGGAGGCGTTTCCAGGTGGCAGGGGCAGGAGCAGGGGCAGGAGCAGGGGCAGGGGCAGGGGCAGGGGCAGGGGCAGGGGCAGGGGCAGCAACACACAGGTTGAGGCCGTTGACACAGACAGGCCTGCACTGCTCAGCATGATGGATCTGGACTGCACCACCTGGTTGCTCCTGTGCCCACCTTCTCACACACCTTCCCTCCCTACCACCACCTTCCGCTGTCTCTGCCTCTGTCTCTGCCCCCTCCACCCGCCCTCACCCTGTGTGTGCTGCCCCTGTGCCGCCTCCCTCTGCAGCTTGCGGCGCACCAGCTCAGCCTCCAGGTCCGTCATCATGTCGCGCAGCTGCTGGGCACACAGACCTTGCACCAGGTGCTTGATGCCGGGAGGGGTGGGGGCCTTTGGCACGATGTGTTGCTCCAGGGTAACCAGTGACTGCTGCGGGGCTAGGGGAGGGGGGGACGGCTGCAGGTGGCCTGGGGCAGGGGCAGGGGGCGGGGGTGGGGGTGGGCAGGGCACCGGCGTTAGGGGGCAGGGGCAGGGGCAGGGGGCAGGGGGATGGGCAGCATGGGGGCCAGGCTGCCATAGCTGCAGCAGGCATCATCCTGTACAGCCCCTCACCCTCCTCCGCGCCTCAGCCCCTGCCCTCCGCCCCTCCCCCTCCGCCATCCAGCCCCTGCGCCTCACTCTGCACAGCCTCCATCAGGGCCGACGCCGACAGCCAGGACGGGGGGCGCCACTGCGGCAGCCCACCGCCGCCCCCCCACCCTGCCTGGCCAGCTGCTCCAGCCTCTGATGCCAGAGGTGCTGCAACACCAGGTGCACCTCTGCTGGCCGCGGTGCTGCTGTGGGTGGCCAGGGCCTGGGTTAGCGCAGTCTGGGTGAAGGGGTGCACGTGCCAGGAGCCTTCAAACTTGGCCTGCACAGCCAGGCGACCAGGGGGCGGGAGGGGCGGGAGGTGGAGTGGGGGGTGGAGCAGGGGAGGTGCAGGAGCACGCGCCATGCACCCATAACCCCATGCACCATGCAGCACAATCTATACACTGCCACATGCGCCATCATAGCACCACACCCATAAGAGGGACTTTTCAATGTCACTGGTCTCTGACACATTAAGGGTCATGACCACCATGTGCTGCCACTGCCACTGCCTCCCCCCACCAGCGCACTGGGTGCATGCATGCCGTCCATGCACATCATGAGCATGCTGCCAGCCGGGCGCTTGCCTCCAGTGCTGCCCCCAGCAGTAGCTCAGGGGTGCTGGTAGGAAGGGAGGGCTGGTGGTAGGGTGGTAGGGAGGGTGCTGGTAGGGAGGGTGGTAGGGTGGTAGGGTGGTAGGGAGGGGTGCTGGTAGGGAGGGTTGGTGAGGGGACATGCCTGCGCTGCCAGGCTCCCTACTGCATACCCACTGGTCAGCCCTGCCCTGTCCCTGACTTGCTGCCTCACACTTGCTGCACCTGGTGCACGGCAGGTGCTGGGCACTCACCATGAAACCATTGGAGTTGGCGTGTTGGAAGCGAATGGTTCTTGCAGCATCATCCTCCCACACAACCAGGTGAGTGTCAAAGTGCACGGTGAGAAACAGGAACTTGGCCACTGCCCTGCTCATGTCCAGGCATGCGCAGGGGCAGCTGCTCGGCCAGCCATGCTGTCAGTGCTGCTTGGACTCCCTGCCTCTTGCATGATGGTCATGCTCGATCTACCAGTCAAGCTGGTCATATATAAACGCATGGGCTGTACCGGGATCAGCCAAAGGCAGCATGGCGCTCACGTGCTATGCCAGCAGCTGCTTGGCTATACCGACCTTAATTGTCTGGGTCCCTTGTGCAGCAGTGTTTTTTATTGCGTAATACGTAACGATCGGAACCAAAAGCTTGTTTTCGAGGCCTGGCTTTCGTTACCAAACGGACCCTTGCGTTGGCTGGCCTCGGCTGCTTCGTAACCGAAAATGTCTTTTTGTGTAAAATATTTAAGCATCAGACAATGATGCGATACTTGTTTTTCGTTACCAGTCAGGACCGACTGCGTAACCAGCCATGTGATGGTCCTGGACCCTTCGTGACCAGCATCAGCTTGGCTATTTTGAAGGGGAAAAACATAGTTGTGCAAGATGTGCATATCCCCATGCATGGCTTGTAGCACACTTGGGTTTCATGCAAGGGCCAGCCAAGCCCAGGTCCCATGACATCCTGGCACACGCACCATGTGCTTCCACCAAAACCTTCTCTCCCATGATGAGGGGGTAGCGGCATGGTAACCCTGGCAGGTAAGGGTTGACTGAGTTCAGGGTCAGACTGCGTGCTTAGCACCCCCTCCCCTTCCGTCCCCACCCCAGGCCCCGGCTCTCGTCCTGAGCACATCCACACACCCACACACACCTCCTCCACTACCGCCACCTCCTCCTACCCAGCCACCACCTCCAACCGCTAGGCCACCACCCCAAGCCCCCTCTTCCGCCCGCTAAGACACACGTGGCTTGACATACATGCGGCTCATGGATGCTATGTAGAGCAGAGCTGTTAGCATTGACAGGCTGCCCTGTGGTTTCTCAAAACATTTCATGGGTCCCTGGGTTTGCCTGGGGCAGAGCCAAGCCACATCAAAGGATCCAGGGTATCCAGCTGCCCAGGGTGCCCATAGATGTCAATGCAGTGATGGTGGATAGCCGGCACCCCAATAGCCCACCAGCCAGCTTCTGTGCACAAGAAGCAGAAGACTACTCTGACTAGCTAGAGAGAAGAGGTGAGGAGAGGAGAAGAAGAAAACTAAGGCGGACCTGGCGTGAATTCAGGGAAGAGCTTCTGCTTGGGGCGCTGCCTGCTCCCACCACCTATGATAGCCTATTACCAAGACACATTAGCCTGCAGGTTCACTGGGCTGACATTCTCACTGTGTGCATTGCCTAGTGCACACATGCTACTGGTCTCTAGTGCCCCTAGTAGTCCGACTCCAATGTAGGCCCTAGTGAGGGACAAGGGGGCTGACTTACCCACCTGTGGCTGACTCGTATTCTTCGCTTCCCATCGCGCTCTTCTTCAACACAGCGGTGAGGGCAGCTGACAATGCTCCTGCCACATCAGCCCATGAACACCTGGATGGCTTACTTCACTGCCCTTCGCTCCCATGGGCTTGTCATGACGCAACAGACTGGACTTGCAGCCATTTGGTGCGCGCACCTCCAGGTGCCAATCCTAGGGTCTATTAGAACTCTGTATACGTCCTCCGGAGAGAACTCCGACTTGCCGAAAAGCTGCAGGTGGTACCCATGCCCCGGCTCCACACGGATAGAGGGCTGGGCCTCCAGATCTTTCAGTGTAAGGTCGGCCATCTGCGTCTGCTGCGTGCTTTTCGTGTCGTGGTACGTACTCGCCATCCGTTTCATAATCTCACTCCGGTAATATGCGGTTTAAGTCTGCACAAGCAACCCAGGCACCAGTGCAAGCTCAGCAACGCTTCAGGAAAAGTTTCGAGTACCGTGCTTGCTGCAGTAGCTTGTGACACCCTGGTTCTGATGGGGGTTCCCGATGCTTGGGGTCAGTCTGATGGTTCTCTGCAAAACGCGTACGCTGTTGGGGATTTACCAGGCCCTGGCTTTCCTTCCCACCTCCCTTGCACTAGCATCAAAGCGGCAGAGCAGGAGAGGCGGCAGAACAGGAGAGGCAGCAGAGCAGCCCATGAGGAGCACATCTGCATTGGGCCAGCATCCAGGCCCAGGGCAGTGCAGCGGCCAGGAGGGCGCCAGGTATGGCCCGCATGAGGGGAGCTCAGTCAGAGGTTTCAATGCCCAGCAGGCATACCAGCCTGGCGGCTTAGCTTTAGAAAACTCCGGCGAACCTGGCGTGCATTCAGGGAAGAGTTTCTGCTTGGGGCGCTGCCTACCAAGACACATTAACCTGCAGATTCACTGGGCTGCCAATTTCAATGTCATTCCCGTTGCTGCGTATACAGGGCACCACATCCATCGCTATCACAATATGACAGACAGCTCATGGAGGTGCCAGAAGTAGTGGCAACGAGGGAGGCAGGGAGAGGGTGGCAGGCACAGCAACAAACAATTCCACAGTCGGCCAGGCCAAGTAGGCCGTGGCTTCCACCTCTCCTGCTAAATGCTGTTTGACTGCAACCACCTAACCACTACCCAGCTGGGCAGGCTGGGCTACGGGGCTGGCGCCTTAGCTTTCCCCTGCCCATTTGAGTCGGGTCACTATTGCCCACTAGTATAATCCCGCTAGTGGCTGCTAGTGGGTACTACTGATCCGGCTCAAGTGGAGGCCCTGGTGAGGGACAAGGGGGCTGGCGCCTTAGCTTAACTACGGAGATGTGGTGGCCCCCTTAGGTGTGCCTGGGAACCCTGCAAGTCAGGTATGTGTGCCTGTGCAGCAGGCAACCAACATTCCTCAGCCAGCTCACTGCTGGCCAGGTGACTGAACTGGGGCAGCACTTGGCCTGGGCATGGGCCTGCAGTGTGCAGGCCCAGGGGCGCAGGCCAGCGGCGGGGCAGGGTGGTGCTAGTGGATGAGCACCGCACCACCCGGGTCAGCTCAGCAGTGAATGGGAAGCAGCCATGTGAGGAGGAGCTGAACACACTCAGTGCCACAAGGCCTGCAGGCTGGAAGCCACCAGCAGGGCAGGTGGAACAGCGCCTGGTGCGCCCAGCCTGGAGCCAGCAGCGTGACCAGCCAGCGCGGGGCCTGATGTGGTGCCCAGTAGTGGCCCCCTGCAAGCCCCCACAGGCCCCACGCAGCAGCCTCAGAGCCACACAGCCAGCAGCCTTAGAGCCTGGGCCCAGCACTCCCCCGCCAGCCAAGCGCAGCAAGCGCACCAAGGCTGAGCCGGCAGCTGAGCCCACCAAGGGCACAGGGAAGGGCAAGGGCAAGGGCAAGGGCAAGGGCAAGGGCAAGGGCAAGGGCAAGGGCAAGGCTGCCAAAACCAAGCCGGCACCACAGCCAGGCAGGTGGTTGGACAGGGACTGCAATGCAGCGCTGAACATGCAACGCATTGGGGATAGCAGGTGACGTCTGCTAGAGCTGTGCTACTGGCCAGAGCAGGGAGCTCTGCCAGCCAAGGGCAAGGAGTACCCTGGCCTGGGCTACAAGCGGCTGCGAGACAAGCCACCCAAGGCCCAGGAGCAGCAGCAGCCTGTTGTGGCACAATAGTGAGCCCCCCTTTGTTGAGCTGTCATCAGCTTACAATTAGCGCATGTTTTGTCATGCCAACTCTACACAGTAGCCTTAACGGGTCAGGCAATAATGTAGGTGGTAGGCGGCTCATGTGCCAATAACACCATTTGAGTTGGGCCACTATTGCCCACTAGTAGTCCCGCTAGTGGTCCCTAGTGGCCACTATTGGTCTAGCTCAAATGGAGGCCATAGTGAGGGACAAGGGGGCTGGTAGAAAGAGGAGTTGTTGGTGGGGATGTGATGTTTGGTAGGGATGTGATGGCAGCTGTGACAAGACGTGAGGCTAGTAAGGGACCAATGACTATAACAACAAGACTTCAATTGATCGGGTGCGTGGGGTACAGCAGCAGCAACAGCGGAGAAAGGATGGGCAGCAGCGCTTCACCTGGAGCAAGGCCATGCCAACGACCGGCATGCCCCTTTGAGAACGTGTCTTGCACCCAACACTGGCATGTGCTTTGTAGGTGGCCCCAAGCCTCAAATGTCTCTTAGGCTAGGCTCCGGTTCATGCTTGTGTCCAGCATCAGGCTCCATGAATTCATGGAGTGTTTCATGGAGTGATGACTTGAACTCCCAGCAGCCTGTAGAACAAAAGTGGGCTGAGTAGGTGTGACAACCCAGTGATGCTGCAGGCTATTGTTGACCAAATCATTAATGACCATGCACAGCCCATGGCCCATGGGTCAGGTAGCTTTGACTAACAGTGAGGAGAATCAATAGTGCGAACATTGTCTGGTAACATTGCTGGGATGTTGTCTCGGCACATGATGCTATACACTAAATACTGTGAACGGCGGGCTCACACAGTCAGTGTAACCCGCCGTTCAGATTCACATCCCAACACAATTGATTTTGCAGCTATGTGGTGCGCGCACCTAGGGTCTATCACAACTCTGTATACGTCCTCCGGAGAGAATAACTAAAGCAGTCGCCTGAGCTTCGTGCATTGCTGCCCACTGTCGCCTTTGAAGGGCTCCAGTGCACAGTGAGCATCAGGCGATGGTACGTGCCTTCCCACAAGCGCAACGGAGCCAGGTAGGTGTGATGGATGTTCCGGGCGAGTGATGCACCTTGAGGCCGGCATCGCTGCTGCTGTGTGGGCCACGTCCCGCCTCTCACGTCGATTCTGATATCGATGATCGCTCTGTCCGCTCCCACGCGGTGCGGCAGGTGCCGCTCAAAAGTGTTTCACCTACTGAAGCTCCACCACCAGCTGGACGCCTGCGGGCCCGGTTGCACTCGCCAGGCGGCGCGCGCGCGGCGTTGAGAAAGAGTGGGGGGCTTGGGCGTGTGAAGGCGAATCGGAGGAAAAGGAACTCGAGGAAAAAGAGCTGGCTTGTAAGACCGAGACGACAGAGTGGGCGACGCTCTTCTGTCGATGGTGCTTGGGATACTGGCTGGGTGCATGGCCAGCATGGTCGCACGGTTGCATGGTTGCAACCGGTAGCTGCGGATCAGATGCGATGTGTTTCTTTCTCTTGCTTCGCAGCAGCCGATGGAGACGCGCGCCCCATTTGTACCGCTTGACCAGGCAATTAAGCACCGTGCCAAGCAGGGAAAAGCCGAAGATGGTGGTGGTGCCTCCCAGCACCCAGCTCACTGACTGCTGCCGGCTCAGCTTGGCTGTCAATATTTCCAACGATGGTTGCAGGTCTGGTGGCGACTGGTTGGGACGCGGAGGAGCTATGGAGAGGGCATTACCAAGGCTCTGTGAGGGGGCCGAGGTTGAGGCTGCGGTGGGGGACAAGGGGGCTGCGGTGGGGGGTGAGTGAGGGGCAAGGCTAGGGGCTGGAATCAGGGTTAGTACTTGTGGTGCGGGTGATGTAGGGATAGGGGCAGGGGGTGGTGATGAGATGAAAGCGGGAGCTGGCGATGAGGAGGCGACAGGGGCTATTGATGACGGGGAGGCAGGGGTTGGCGCTTGGGCTGGGTTAGGGGCCGCTGCGGGGGCTGGTGACAGGGCTGGTGACACGGCTGGATAAGGGGCTGGTGACAGGGCTGGAGGCAAGGGAGGGTCAGGGGCTGGTGGTGTGTGTGGAGATGTGGCTGGTAGAGAGAGAAGTTTAGGAGTTGTTAATGGGGATGTGATGGTTGGTGGGGATGTGATGGCAGCTGTGACAGGAGGTGAGGCTCGTAAGGGTCGCAGGTCTGAGGATGGGCTTCCAGGCGGCGGGTCTGATGGTTGCGTGGATATGCTGGGAGGTAGTGGGCTGGCCTGAGCTACCTGCACGGCACATGGCATCACACGCAGCAACAGGTGTTTGTAGTCTGGCTGAATTGCCAGGTTGGCATGTGTAGGATGTGCCGGGGGCCAAAGGGAGGGAGAGTACACAGGAGGCGCGTGAAGAGATCGTACTTTTGTGAGGAGTGAGTAAAGAGTGAGGGAGCCAGGCACTGGGTCGCTGCTTGCTTGACTTTCGACGCCACAATGCTCTAATGACTGGCAGAACATAGCTATTATGACAAGTGTAGGGACCCAGTTGTAACCAGTGGCTCAGGTGCAGCATGGGCAGGTGAAGAGTGCAGGTGATGACTGCACAGGTGACTGCACATGACTGCAAGTGTTGTGTTGTGAGCGCAACCCAGTGGGCTGGCTAGGACATTAACATGCTTGGACTGGTGCAGGTGCCTGGAGGCGGCTTTAAGCATAGTTCTAATGGCTGCCGAGTAGTGGCTGCTGGGGCACCAGTGCTGTGCGGTGTGCCACAATGTCCACTGGTGGGAGGGAGGATGGGTCATCAGGTGGGGCCACTGACCAGCAGTGTGCTGCGTACACAGGGCACCACATCCATCGCTATCACACCATGCCATTCGCATGGCTGCAGTGCTGGTCCGGGGCTGCCTTCTAGAACAGTTGCAATGGAAGTGGAGGGCTGCTGTGAACATTCTGTAAAACAATCTCTGTTATGGTCATCAATTTCAGCAATGCATCACACAGTCAATTAACAAAGCGACAATCAAGCGACAGCTCACATCGCGCTATGGCTAAGAAGAAGCGGAAGCCCGCTGGAGCTGTGCTACTGGCCAGACCAGGGAGCTCTGCCAGCCAAGGGCAAGGAGTACCCTGGCCTGGGCTACAAGCGGCTGCGAGACAAGCCACCCAAGGCCCAGGAGCAGCAGCAGCCTGCTGTGGCACAGTAATGTGTGCCCCCTTTGTTGAGCTGTCATCAGCTTACAATCAGCGCATGTTTTGTCATGCCAACTCTACACAATAGCCCTAACATGTCAAGCAATAATGTAGGTGGTAGGCGCTCATGTGCCATGTGCACTGGGTTTACTCCACACAGCCCAATAACACCATTTGAGTCGGGTCACTATTGCCCACTAGTATATTCCCGCTAGTGGACC
Organism: Haematococcus lacustris; assembly: GCA_030144725.1. Lineage (NCBI taxonomy): Eukaryota > Viridiplantae > Chlorophyta > Chlorophyceae > Chlamydomonadales > Haematococcaceae > Haematococcus > Haematococcus lacustris. Next base: position 5,988,124 of record JASKMD010000014.1, on the reverse strand, counting down.
CTAATGGCCACTACTGGTCCGGCTCAAATGGAGGCCCTAGTGAGGGACAAGGGGGCTGCAGTGACTGTGACGTGAGTGTGATATGGCTGCCTGTCACCTACTTCCACCAGGTTTAAGAACAACTCTCACCGGGGGGGTGGGAAGAGGTGAAGGCGCAGGCAGCCGGGGGGGTGGGGCCTTGAGAGGCGGCTGTTCTTGGGGCGGGGCGGCAGGTAGTGCAGCTGGTGGAGGTGCCAGAGGTGGTGGCAACGAGGGAAGCAGGGAGGGGGTGACAGGCAGCACTTGTGTGCACCTTGCTCCTGTGTAGCCAGGGATGCACTCGCAGCTGGGGCCGTTGCTGGCGACCACACACTCCCTGTTGACCTGGCATACTACATCGCCACACAGGCCATCCAGGGAGGCCACACAATCTATGCCTGCAGCAAACCAGGTAGCAGACTAGTGGTGGTCGAAGGTGGGTCGTTTGTTTGCGTGCGAGGTGCGAGATGCGAGGTAGTGGCTTGGAGTTATGCTATAGCTTCTTGGCGTCGCCTACGGGCATTGAAACTCCTGCTTTTTGCTGCAGCACTCACCAGACGTGCCATCACGGCACACTATACAGGCCGTCTGGGGAGGGTAGAAGCCCAAAGCGAGCAACGCAACCCTACGAGGCACGCAGCCTGTGAGTGAGCAAAGCTCCGGACAGGAGGCGAGGGAAGTCGGAAGCTATGCACGCACCACACCGTGCCTTGCCACATAGTTCCGCCTCGGCAAAGTCCGTTTCGAATGCCTTCAATCTGGAGGGTCATTGTCGTATCGATCTCTGCTAGCTAGCGTTTAGCATCGCTGCCGATTCCGAGACTTGGTGAACCCTGGATGTCCTCGGACATTTTGTTCATTGCTCATGGTGAATTTTAGACCATTGTTATCATTTCATTGTACAGCCATCGTTCCCTTACCAATACTTCCGAACAAGCTCATACGTAGTGCAACGCAGGTCAGCATGCGTGACGCAGTAGTGAGTGGTACCTAGTGCCTGCTTCGAATGTCTGCCTCGCGGCCGCTTGCCTAAATTCTAGGACTCGTGTGTGCAGGTGGCAGGCGTAGGCTAGTGCCGCAATGTCTCCCGAAGACCGGCCGACGAAGGTAGCGCCACGGCCGGGCAGTTCCGGTTGCGGCTAGGACGGTGCATTTGATGTCCGGGCCGACAGTGTCCACACTGCATCTCAAGTGGCCAGGTTGACGGCCACATGCCGCTGGATGACCACCATGAGGTGCATAATGGGGTAGCTGCTGCCAGGTGCTGCATGTCATTCCACCGCTTAGTGTTACTGCTCCTGGTTAGCTTGCACAGGTGTGTAGAATCTGTCAAGGTTGCAATCCTCGTCCCACACCCCCGAGGCTGTGCTGACTGAATGGTTAGCAACGGGGTCCAAACCTATGCCCATCTGGGTGGCTGGGTCAAACTATTGGCTGGGTTTCTCACAAGTGTTCGTCTCTCTGACATGCCCACTGTAACTCTTTGCATTGCAAGGTTGTCGACTTCTGGAGCAAACGCCGACTATTGGTTAGTCAGGACAGTTGACATGCCGTCCTGCGAGCCTTGGTACACATAAGAGCAACATAAGAGCAGCATGATGATAGCAACATGCCATAAGCCACAGGCAATATAGTTACACAAACGTCCACAACAACACAGGTTACAGCGTAACTGCCAGCCTGTACACAACGTCATGCAGGATGGGAGCCTGCCACTGTGCATGCCAACTGTAGATGATATCTCAAGGGAATACACTCTAGCTTCCTTCCCATCCAGCCGGCATGCAATGCTGGAAGGTATAGCTACCTTGCTGCTACTGACTTGCTGCCCAGGTTGCCTGTTACGCATCATTCAATCCACTTGCGCACATACTCTGTCAAAAACTGGCGCGGGCTGATGGCCTCCACCACTATGGGCATGAAGCTGTGGTTGGCGCCACACCTGCAGGTCCGCATGAACACAAAACGTTAGTCACCAACATCATCGCTTGTTCTACACCTTCAGACATGCTATAGCAACGTGGCAGTGGATAGCAATGTAGCTGTGTGTACATCACTCACAGCTCCGAGCATTGACCATAGAACACGCCTGGGCGGTTGATGGTCAGCCAGACCTGCATGCACACAGGGATGACTTGCATTGAAGCGCAGGCACACTCTAAAGGCACACTCTAAAGGCACACACACACACACACACGCGCACACACGTAACGATTGTAAGCTACAAGACTGCTGTCAGGCAAATCCCAAGCTTTGCCATGACTGCCAGACCTGATTCAGGCGCCCAGGGATGGCGTCGATCTTCACTCCCAGCGAAGGCACAGCCCAGCTATGGATCACGTCTGATGCCGTGACCAGCACGCGGATCAATGTGTTGGTGGGCAAGACCAGGCGCTCGTCCACCTCCAGAATGCGCAACTGGCCGGGCTGTGTGTGGGCAAACGAATGGCGAATCAGGGTTCACTGGAGCCCAGTACTGAGTGTCGTGGCACATTGGTGATGTCGCAGAGCGGCTCCGACAGTACCTGGATGTCCTGAAGCATGTAGCTGTCGAAGTTGTAGCTCACGGCCTGCGCTGCAGGGATGCGTGCGCCAAGTGCAGCCTTCAGACGGTCCTTGAGCTCAGCTCTAAAACCTGGGTCTTGGCGCAATTTGCTCTTTAGCTCCTCCTTGTTGTCCATTTGCAAGTCTGAGCCGCGACAAGAAGATCGCGGGCTTGGCAGTACTGAATCGTGCACCAAGTAGGCCGCCTCTCAATACGACACAGCAGCACTGGACAGTCCTTGGTACGAGTTTCGCACTTGTTCATGAAGAAACTTGAGCATGAAGACCATGCCGAAAGAAACAAACTCACGTTCATCTGGCACCTGGCACCTGGCACCTGGCACCTGGCACCTGGCACCTGGCATCTGGCACAATCGCTTTTTGCCTGCCGAAAGGGTTGCCGGACCCGGGCTCTTGCTGCCTCCGCCCCTGCCCTTACTTCCTACTCTTACTGGATTACTGGATTAGGCATTAGGCCCTCCCTTTCATGTAGATACGGCAACGTGGCAAGTTTAGCACATCGTAAATATTAGCCATTGAGCGTAGTCCTCCGTTAGTTTTCCCTTTCGGGGGCAAGCATGCACAGTGAGGCCATGCACAGGAATGCACATGACAAGTCGGGGCCTGGCAGCTAGGGTGTGTTCGCTAATATCAGTTCCGAGCCAAAAGTGGCGTATTAGATAATATCAGCGCTAATATTAGCTCAAGCGGCGTGAGCCAATACCGGGAGCTAATATGAGCTGATAGGAGCTTCCGGGAGCTGATATGAGCCAAACGGGAGCTGATCTGAGCTACTACGAGTTTGTACGAGCTAATTGGGAGCTCATATTAGCTCATATTAGCTCATATTAGAAACTAATATTAGATGGGGGGGGAACCACCCTGCTGGCAGCGTGCTGGGCCTGGCAGCCGTGTGAAGCCAAGCCTGGGCTGTCATGCCTAGGGTGGGAGTCGCTGCTCGGCCTGGCCACCAGCATAGCTCCACTGGGTGCATGTCTCGTAAATAGGGAAAAACCCATGTGCTGCATGTTCCGAAGTTGGTACATTCACCTTTCACCACAAAGCAGGCTAAACAGAACCCACATCATGGGGCGCAGCCGGAGCCGCAGTCGGTCTCGCAGCCGCAGCCCAGACCGGCGGGGGTACAGCCGCAGCCTGGGTAGGGAGCCTCCAACAATGACGAGCATTCTGCTGCGCAACCTGAGCGACCGCATCACGTGAGATATAAGGGCCTTTGAGCCCAGATCGCACGCCATGATTTTGGTGGTCAGCGCGTTTGGTGCCTTTCCGCAAAACCCACGCTTGTTATCGTTGGGCTTCATCGCACAAAGGGCACTCAGATATCGCCGGCTTTGCTTATCTGTTCGCAGAATCGATGATTTGCGGTACCAGGCTGCAAAGTTTGGCCCAGTCAAAGACATTTACCTACCAAAGGCAAGTTGTGGTTGAAACATGTCACGATCATGGCAGCGAACACCCTGACGAGCCGTGTCATCAATGGCTCCATTGCAACACAGCAGGCTGTTTAGATTAGTGTAGTGTGGGGTAGACGATACTTCTGTGTTACATTGTATGGTGTAGTGTGGCATGGCTTGGATTGGCTTGACTTTGGTGACGATGTTTGCGACAGATTGCATGGCACACATTCAGGTTTTCACATGCACAGCTTATCCTCTACATCGAGCATGTCACAGTCTGCACCCAGCCTTTGCGTTCGCTGTGAATGCCCACCACTTTGTCCTTGACGCCTGGTGCAGGATTACTACACAAAGCAACCGCGCGGCCTGGCATTTGTGGAATACACCAACAGCCGTGATGCGCAAGATGCCCTCAGGGGCCTGGATCGGCTAGTGCTGGCTGGCAAGGAGATTCAGGCAGCCTTTGCCCAGCAGGTTTGGCAGCTGCTTGATGCTTGGTCGCACATGTGTACATGCGTTCCTAATGTCCCTTGCTGATGAGGCCCTGACACCGACCTTCGCCACACACTTACGGCATCTGGGTCCCTCCCTGCTAGTATGTGTCTGCTCCCTGCCAGTGGCAAGGATTAGTCATTCTGGCCATTGCTTTACTTCACTGCAGCACACACACCTGCATGTCCTCTTTGCAGGGGCGTAAACGGCCAGAGGATTTCAAGCGAATGACTGGCGGTGGTGGCGGCTATGGAGGTAAGAGGCAACACACCACATCCCCATCTCCACTGCATGGGTCCTGGCTAGGCTACTGACCACTCTCCCCTCAGCCCTCACATGACACCAACATGTACCTGCCTGCTAGCAGGTGGTGGCGGTGGGTATGGTGGTGGCGGCGGCGGGTATGGTGGTGGAGGCTATGGCGGTGGCGGCAGCCGTGGCCGAGACAGCTATCGGGAGCGTGACAGCTACCGTGAGCGGCGCCGCAGCCGCACTCGCTCTCCCAGCCGCAGCCGCAGCCGCGAACGCTCACGCCGGCGCAGCAGCCAGCACGACAGGGACCGCGACAGAGACAGGAGCCGCAGCCGGGGCAGGACGGAGAGGGCCCGCAGTGGCAGTCGCAGCCGCAGCCCAAGGGAACGGCGCCACAGCTCCCGCCGTGAGCGCAGCCGCACCCGCAGCCCCCGTGACAGGTGGGTGGAGGTAGCGGCAGCTGGTGGCTAGGCAGACGGCGATGGAGGGAGGTGGAGAGAAGAGGTGGGAAGGGAAGAAGGAAGAAGGGGTGATGATGCTGTGGATAGTAGGGCAACAAGTTGCCACACCCTACATGCCCGCTAGGCTACCCTGCAGTGTGGGATGCCATGCTGTTCTGTGGGTATGAGGGCGCAAATGTGGCACAACATGACCCTGTTGGGGGCAGCCGTAGAGGTAGGCTGGTGGCCTGCCCACCCTCTGTTGACGCCATGGTGACTGCAGGTCACGCAGTCCTCGTGACGACGCCCCAGCCCAGCACGATGACGGGTACATGCAGCCTGAGGGGGTTGAGGGACAGGTGGAGGGCGACATGGGTGCAGCAGTGATGATGGAGGGGGGGGAGCCTGCTGGACTGGCTTACGCAGAGGATGGGGACCAGGGCGGCGTGGTGGCACCCTTGGAGGAGGACGCACCGGACTATGGCCGGGGCTATGACAGGTGACTGGCCCTGCCTGCTGTCAGGGATGTGTGTGTGGGTGCTGGGTGGTGGCTGGAAGCCTGAAGTTGGGGTTGGCTGGTGAGGTGGTGGGTGCATTCCCAGCTGGAGGGCCTGGTGGGTGTGGAGGGTGGGTGCATGCCAAGCACGCAAGCAAAGGGAGAGCTTGGACACTGTAGTGCTTGTGTGCTGGTGGCGCTCTTGAAAGGTGGTCTAGTCTTAGCTTGTGTGTTAGCGGGAATGACCTTGCCCATGTCACAGCACATCGTTAGGTGCACAGCACATCCTTGCACAGCACATCCTTGCACAGCACATCGTTAGGTGCCTCCCTTCAAGATACAGGGTCCCAGGGTTGGCGGTGTTGTCCTCATGCTGCTGCTGCTGCTGCTGCTCTTGTCGTTGCAGGGATTGAGGCGGATGGGCGAAGGGGCATGCTGCGCTGGTGTTAGTCACCAGGCGGCAGGGTGGGGCCTGGGCGGCTGGTGGATGACAGTGTGTGGGTGCTGGCAGCGGTATGACAGCGTGGCAGTCAGGTGGAGGCAGGCAGGGCAGGCAGAGCAGTTCAGTGGTGGCTAGGCACAGGTGCGCCACGAAGTGGAAGTTATGCTGGAGGTGGATCGTGATGTGGAGGTGGAGGTGGCGCTGGAAGTGGTCCTGAGGGTGGAGTTGATCCTGGAGGTGGAGGTGGAGGCAGCAGCTGTGTTTTGAAGGGCTGCGGAGGCGGTGACATGCAACTGGGCCAAGAGCTGGACAAGCAGATGTGGAGTTGGAGGAGGTGGCAACGACGTTCTGAAGCTGATACCCATCCTCGACCCTGGATTTGATCCCCACATTTTGCTTCCCTGATCCACGCTGCCACCATGGTCACCTTCTCCCCCCTCACACCTGCATCTGCTTCTTCTCCTAGGTCACCCTTGGTTGCTGTGTCTGGCTTACATTCCTCATGGCGGGCGCAGCATGGCCGGCTGCACTGCCTGTAGCTGTGCTTGCACTGCCTTTGGCTGTGCTCGCACTTGCTTCCTCTCAGCCTCTTCAAGAACAGCCCCCAGCCAGCTTGCCCCCAGCATTCCGCGGGCAGCCTATGTGTGGGTGCACCGCTTTGTACCAGTCAGCTACCCTCCAGCAGCCAGTTAGCTGTGCGGGGTGTGCTGCGTGTGCGCTCCCCGCAGGGTGAGAGTGATGGCCTGATGCTGCTCGCCTGGTGGTGGGAGCCTGATGATGATGGTGACGATGAGGGCAGGCTGCCGTGATGATGCTGCCGTGGTGATGATGATGATCGATGACCATGATGCGTCTCAAGTCCGTGGGAATGACGAGTGTCGAGACATGTTGCCGCATCTTGCAGGTTGATGTTGCGTCACCCGCTGCCACTTTCTAACGTTTTTGTAACCCTGCTGCCCCGGGCTCAGAAGTGAACTTGACTGGAACGAAGTTGCAGTAGGGCAGGTTTGGCCAACAGTTTGTGATCACTTCCGATGTCACATTTGATAGAGCATGTGAATCTAACTTATCCAATCTCCTTCCTTTCAAATGCTGCATACCGTAGTGATACGCCCTGTTTGTGATTTCACCAAATCAATGTCACCAAACTATATCACCTTCTCTTTGAGCATTTCTTTGAGAAATTTGGGTTTTCACCAAATCAGCGTATCACCAACAAGGCGTATCACTACGGTCCTATTTAATTTCCGGGACTTGCGGGAGCCAGCTATGGGCGGCGTTCTATGTTGTAGCCTAGACCAGTAGGCTGCCTGGTAGAGTTGCAGCAGTTAATCAATTTGAACAACGTTAGGCAGTGCGAACCTCACTCACTTGTGAAGCGAATCTGGCACAAGGCTCCGGCTTTTGGCACATTGATTTCCCCTCGCAGCGATGTACCATGCTATTACGCGTCAGTTCAAGCTGATTCCATTGGTTTTGTCGCGTCTCCCACCAGACATAGCTGAGCATGTACTATGCGAAATGATGACAGCGGACGCGGGAAAGCACGTCGGAGTGCGTATTATTGGGAGATTGAGTTTGCGTCCGGACTGGCTAGTGTGGGGTCCGTACTGTGGACTGCTCGTCAACTGGTGCAAGGGGCTCGGCGTGGAGGTGGTTAGGGCATTCGTGGCCTTTAACCTTGACGACCGGCAGCTGAAATGGGTGAGTGGCCGCTTTGAGGTTCGTAGTCGACGAGGTGAAATACTTATCTGGTGCTATCTTGTGCTACGCAGCACAAAGACAGGGGGGACGTTGACGTTGGTCGCCTAGTTGTCAACCTCCCGCACGGCTGGGCCTACTTCATGGGCCCGGTTGCGAGCGGGAAGCTCCCCGTCCGCCCCGGCCTATATGTTACGAGCGCCGGTCGAAGCGCTAGCGAAGCGTCTCGGAAAAGTGATGACGCGATTGCGTCATAGTGGTGTCGGAGTGTAATGCCAATGACCGGTGTCAAATGCTGGGTTCGACTCCCAGGCGGACAGCCTTGTGAAGGCACTGACATCGCCCTTGTCCGCTGAGTTGGCACTACCTCCATACACCAGCTACGTAACAATCTGGCTTCCAGACCGACGTTGAGAGATTTCTGGCCAGACATCGATATAGCAACAACGTGCCCGAACCTGATGGCGGACTATGACGTGTTTGACGACGCGGAGCTGGAGCTGAACGCGATGGATACTGAGGGTATGTACCATTAGGTCCCTCTAGTCCCTCTTGTCGCGTTTTGCAAAGTTCGCGTTTAGTAATGCTACCAGTTCCAGCAGAGAAGCGTCTTAGGAAGCGCAGTGAAACTTTGGGTCAACATCAGCGGGTGGAAAGGCCGGGGTCGAGCTCGCAGCAGGTGGCTGCCCAGGAGGTAGTTGCGCGTGAAATGCAACACACACATGCTTTGACCCACTCGACCGCTGATGCTGAACGTGTTCGTCATGCAGAAGTCCGGCCAGAGCCTGTGGGTCCGCCAACCCGCAATTTAGGCGAGCTCAGTTTGGAGGAACTCGAGCAGGAGTTGCGCAGGAGGCGTGCTCGCCATGAGCAGCCCGGCCAGCATGCAGAGGTAGCCGCTGGAGGCAGTGGCATTGCTGGTGGCAACGGTGCTGTTGGTGGCGGCGGTGTTGCTGGTGGTAGTGGTGGTGTCGGCCAGCCTACAGCTCCAGGTGGCACTACCGGTGGGGTGCTTACCCCCGGTAGTGGCCAGGTTGCGCGTAGTGGCCCAGGGGGCACGGCGAACCACCCTGCACCCGGTGGGCCTGGGGCCACGGGTGGCAGTGGTCCTGGCAGCTCAGGTGGCGGCAGCCAGGCTGGTGAGGGCCAGGCAGCGGCGGCGGCGGCAGCCGGGGCCGGTGGCCCGGGGCCGGGCGCCAATCAGCCCGGCGAGAACCAAGTGAGTGGCTTCAGAGCAGTTATGCCCAACCCTAATGTGTGGCGTATGGATGATGTAGAGAAGGGCAGAAATGTGAAGATGTTCTTACGTGAGGTGACACGATGGGCAGCTGTTGCACGTGTGCCCATGATTGACGCGTTGCAACTACATGTGGCTGATCCTCTCAAAGAAGCTTTGTTTGCTATTGCCGAGCAGGCTAAGGCTGAGCGTCGGCTCATGACAGAGGAAGACATGGAAAAGATGTTCCTGGACCTGGTGGGTGCGGATACCATCCAGGTGCAACACACTGCCATGAAGAGGCTGATCAATAGAGAGTGTGTCCAGGGAGACCAGAGTGTTGCACAGTACAATGTGGCGTTCAGGCTGCTAGCACAGCAGGTGCAAGCTTTCCCTGCTGGTGCACTGTGTGAAATGTATGTGCAAGGTCTACAGGCTGACCTACGCCGTGAGTGTGCAGTCATGCCGAATGGCTTGCCATGGAGCAACCTGAATGATGTGATGATGTATGCGTTGGGCAGACAGGTCTCCATGCAGGCAGGCGTGAGCAAGGCTCAAGGCATGGTAGTTGTGGCAAGAGGTGCAGGCAGTGGCAGGCCTGACCGGCCCCGTGGTGGGCGTGTACGTGCCCGTGGTGTGCAGATGCAGGCGGCAAACACCGTTCTGAAGCGGTGGCTTCCGCCGCATCGGCGACATGAGGAGACCGAACTGGACCGGTTCCTGGGGGCGCACCGTGGGGGCCGTGGAGCTGGCCCATCTCGTGGCGGAGGCCGTGGTGGTGGCCGCGGAGGTGGCCGTGGCTCTGGCCGTGATGGCGGCTCAGCTGGGCGTGGTGGCGGTGCAGCATGCCGCACATCAGAGTTGAATGCTAATGGCAAGCGGCCACTGACATGCTACAACTGTGGCGGCACAGGCCACCTGGCACGTGACTGTGCGTCGCCTCGTGGTCAGGGTGCTGCCTAGGGAGTTGCCCTGGACTCTGCTGTGCACGCTAGCCAGGGTGATGACAAGCACGAACACGTGCCATGTGCGTTGAAGAGGCCAAAGTTGTCTGTTGGGCCACTGCATGGTATGTGTAAGATTCCTGCTTTGTCCAGTGCACAACCTTCCGGTGCTATTGCAAGCGCCCATGGTGTGGATCTCTCGTTTGTATATGAAGCCAGCCTAGGAGGCAAGCCATGCAAAGTCATGATGGACACGGGGTCATCCTTTGACCTAATCTCTGAGAAGTGGCTAACCAATGCAAGGAAAGTGAACCGGAATGGACAACCCGTAAGTTCAATCAAGGTGTCCATTGCCACGGCGCAACCAACAGTGGCTGAGAGCATTGATGGCAAGGTGATACGCATGGCCGAAGAAGCAAGAGGAGAATTGTGCATGCAAGGAGTCAAGACGACGGCCGTGCTTAAGGTTGTGCCTGGTATGCTGGGGCAGATTGACGTCGTGCTAGGCAAGCCATGGCAAACGATGTATGATGCCAAGCTGCTGGTACGGGAGCAGAGCTGCCATGTTACTACGCCGGATGGCAAGGCACACACCCTGTATGCCAAGCGACCGAGACATGCAAATGGCAAGATGCTTGCACAGCTAACAGAGCTGCGCATGACACCGGAGCTGATGAGCGCCCCTCAGGCAGCACGAGCTGTGCGGCATGGTTGCCCTAGTTGGCTGCTGATGGTGCAAAGAGAAGAAGGGTCGGTGTCGCCACACACATCGTGCGTAACCGGAAGTGAACAACATATAAAGCTGAGCCTAGCATCAACGGGGCTGGTGCCTGAGAGCACGGTGACAGAAATGGTCAAAACTTACAATGACGTCTTTGCTGATATCCCCGCTGGTCTACCGCCTGGACGAGGTGTAGGGCACACCATTCCACTGGAAGCGGGTACGCTGCCACAATGGGCACGCATGTACCGTTTAAGTCAACGTGAGATTGAGGAAATGAAAAAGCAGGTATCGGCGCTGCTGGAGAAGGGCTGGATAGAACCCAGCGCTTCGCCCTGGGGGGCCCCAGTGCTCTTTGTGCAGAAGAAGGATGGGTCCCTGAGGATGTGCATTGACTACAGGGCGTTAAACAAGCGCACGGTGCGCGACCGATACCCATTGCCTCGTATTGATGATTTGCTTGACCAAGTCCGGGGGAAGAAGGTGTTCAGTTCTCTTGACCTGCAATCTGGATATCACCAAATCAGGATCACCCCCGAAGATGTCCCAAAGACAGCTTTCCTCACGCCCATGGGCCAGTTTCAATATAAGGTCCTGTGTTTTGGGCTGTGCAATGCCCCTGCAACGTTTCAGAAAACCATGAACAGGATCTTTGAGCCCATGATCAAGGCTGGTTCCGTCCTTGTCTACCTAGATGACATTTTGGTGATGAGCAATACCCCTGAGGAGCATGTGCAGCATTTGAGGCAGGTCTTGGAGTTGATGAGAGCCCACAAGCTGTTTGCAAAGCTGAGCAAGTGTGAGTTCAACAGGCCTGAGCTGGCTTTCCTGGGCCACATAGTGGGCAGGAACGGTGTGGCAGTGGACCCTGCTAAAGTGAAGGTGGTGGCTGAGTGGCCTCAGCCCCGAGGGCTGAAGGAATTGCAAGCCTTCCTAGGTCTGTGTAACTTCTTCCGCCGCTTCATCCGTGGCTACAGCTCTGTGGCTGCTCCCCTCACCGACCTGACAAGGCAAGACAAGCAAGCTGCACCTACGGGGGCACAACATGATGCAAGAGTGCAGGAAGCCTTTGCTAAGGACCCTCAAGTCAAGGGTGCCTTCCAGGCTCTGAAAGCAGCCCTGTGCTCAGCCCCTGTCCTAGCTCTGCCTGACTTCTCCAAGCCGTACTTAGTGTGGACTGACGCCTCCCTCCAAGGCACTGGTGGTGTGCTCATGCAAGAGGGCCGTGTGGTGGCGTACACGAGCAAGAAGTTCACACCGGCTCAAACACGGTACACAACAGGCGAGCAGGAGCTCCTGGCCATTGTGAGGGCCCTGCAAGAATGGCGCTGCTATCTAGATGGGGCTGTGGGAGTGACCATTGTGACTGATCACAACCCTCTTGTGTACCTGGCATCTCAGACTAACCTATCCAGGCGCGTGGCGCGGTGGGTTGAGTTGATGTCCCGGTTCAAGTATGAGATCAAACACAAGCCTGGGGTTGTGAACATTGCTGACCCCATCAGCCGCAGTGTCCAACAAATGCAGCAGGGAAGTAACAAGGACGATGATGAGGAGGAAGCTGTAGGTGCTGTGGTGCTGCGTAGAGAGGGCCAAGTGCTGGTCATGACAAGGAGACAGGCCCGGCAGACCCAGCCGTCCATCGCCCATGCGCCACCAGTGCTACGCGAGCAAGACTCCGCCCAGCAGGCCGAGGGCCAGTCGGCTGTTGAGCGTACCGCAGGAGCGGTGCGGCCTGGTGGGGGGGAAGTCCCACTCCCTCGGCGAAGCCCATGTGCGACACCCGCGGAAAGAGAGGATGCGGAGCGGGTGAGAGAAGTGGAACTCGCACGGGCACCAGGTGGCTCGCTGCATGATCTCATAATTGAAGGCTACAGCCATGACCCCTTGTTTCAATCAGGAAAGGCACAAGAGAGGCTGAGCCGCAGCGAGCGAGGACTGTGGTTGCTAAGGGACAGAGTGTGGGTGCCACGCAGTCCACTGGTTAAGCAAGCGGTGCTAGAGAAGTGCCATGATGATGCTTTTGCTGGCCATGTGGGTATCACAAAGACCAAGAAGCTGGTATCCCGACACTTCTACTGGCCGGGCTGGGACAAAGACGTGGAGGACTATGTGCGGCATTGTGATGCCTGCCAGAGGAACAAACCAAGCTGCCTCCTTAAAGCCGGCAAACTGCAACCCCTGTCCATCCCTGGTAAAAGATGGGAACATGTGAGCATGGACATGATTGTCAAGCTCCCAACAAGTGGTGAAGAGAGGTATGACTCCATCCTGGTGTTTGTAGATCGCCTAAGCAAGATGGTGCACTTAGTGCCCACACATGAGTCAATCGACAACGCAAAGTTTGCAAGACTGTTTAAGAAAAATGTCATACTTTTGCATGGGAAGCCGTCAACGGTGTTGAGTGACAGAGGAGCAATCTTTAACAGTGAGAACTGGCGAGAAATCTGCCGGTTGCTGGGCATGCGGATAGCCATGAGTACGGCTTACCACCCTGAGTCCGATGGGCAAACCGAGAGAGTGAACAGGGTGGTGGAAGAGATGCTGAGGGCATACATCAGCCCTGCCCAGTCTGACTGGTCTGAGCATTTAGACATGGTGGAATTTGCAATCAACAACTCATGGCATGAATCGGTGCAGAATACTCCCTTCTTCTTGAACTATGGAGAGCACCCGTTGACGCCAGCTTCTGAGGGGCTACCCCGGTCGGGGCCCAAGGCTCATTCCTTGGTGCAGGGCATCTTACAAGCAATCAAGAAGGCCAAGCAGTGTTGGGCTGAAGCTCAGCAGAAGATGAAGGCCCGTGAGGATGGCAGGAGAAGGCATGTGTCTTACAACCCTGAGCAACTTCACTCGCAGAAAAGATCGCATTATAGGTGCCACCTAAGGGTACTTTTTTTTTTGATGGAAGGCTGCAGTTGCTCATAAGCAAGCCAACGCTGTTGAAAAAAAAAATCAACTCCAAGTGGCTGGCGAGATTCGAGCGTTGGCCTGTCGTGCCGTTTTGAGAGGCAACCAGTACTGGTTGAGGTCCAGTACTGGTTGCTAACCAGTACTGGACCTCAACCAGTACTGGTTGGCATCCAGTACTGGTTGCCATCCAGTACTGGTTGTCAGCTTTGGCAGAGTTAGGGCATGGAGATATCAAAGTTTCCGCGTATCACATTCAAGCCTTCCCAATAGTACTACTTGCATCGCTGGTCTTAGCGCTTCGTTGGAAGCTCCCCAACGGCTGTCTACGTCGATGTGCGATGTGCGATGTCTAGTCGATGTGCGCTACAATGTGCGCTTGTGATGGGTTGACAACTCTCCATACTGCCAAGTCTTTCTAATGTGCGATGTCCAGTCGATGTGCGCTATCATGTGCGCTTGTAAAGGGTTAACATCACTCTATAATGTCAAGTCCTATGAATGAAGCGAGTAATGCTTACAGTAAAGTGGATGATAGCCGAAGGGTTAGGGCTAAGGCTCGAGTACAGGGCTGGAGCCTAGGTTAGGTACAATATAGGCACAGATTACAACAAGAGGACAACACGCTATAACACATTGCATGTGCTATCACTCACTAAGCAATGTCATTGAGATTACTGTGTACGTGTGTTTGTTACCACTATCACTACCACTATCACTATACCATTACACAGTACACAGCTTCGCACGCTATGCAACATGCAATGTAGCATTTACCAAGACACTCCATCCGTCCTCTATCTCACTCCCTTATAATTCAAGACGACCTCAATGTAATGAAGGTAGTCGTTTAAGCTCCAGCCCCTGCACTGAACCAGTACTGGTTGCACGAACCAGTACTGGTCACTCGAACCAGTACTGGTTGCACAAAACAGTACTGGTCAACGAACCAGTACTGGTCCACGAACCAGTACCAGTCACTCGAACCAGTACTGGTTGCAAGAACAAGTACTGGTCCACGCACCAGTACTGGTCCATGAACCAGTACTGGTCACTCGAACCAGTACTGGTCACTCGAACCAGTACTGGTCGCACGAACCAGTACTGGTCCACGAACCAGTACTGGTCCATGAACCAGTACTGGTCCATGAACCAGTACTGGTCACTCGAACCAGTACTGGTCGCACGAACCAGTACTGGTCCATGAACCAGTACTGGTCACTCGAACCAGTACTGGTCATTCGAACCAGTACTGGTCCACGAACCAGTACTGGTCCATGAACCAGTACTGGTCACTCGAACCAGTACTGGTCACTCGAACCAGTACTGGTCCACGAACCAGTACTGGTCCATGAACCAGTACTGGTCACTCGAACCAGTACTGGTCACTCGAACCAGTACTGGTCCACGAACCAGTACTGGTCCATGAACCAGTACTGGTCACTCGAACCAGTACTGGTCGCACGAACCAGTACTGGTCCACGAACCAGTACTGGTCCATGAACCAGTACTGGTCACTCGAACCAGTACTGGTCGCACGAACCAGTACTGGTCCACGAACCAGTACTGGTCCATGAACCAGTACTGGTCACTCGAACCAGTACTGGTCACTCGAACCAGTACTGGTCGAACGAACCAGTACTGGTCCACGAACCAGTACTGGTCCATGAACCAGTACTGGTCACTCGAACCAGTACTGGTCGCACGAACCAGTACTGGTCCACGAACCAGTACTGGTCCATGAACCAGTACTGGTCACTCGAACCAGTACTGGTCGCACGAACCAGTACTGGTCCACGAACCAGTACTGGTCCATGAACCAGTACTGGTCACTCGAACCAGTACTGGTCGCACGAACCAGTACTGGTCCATGAACCAGTACTGGTCACTCGAACCAGTACTGGTCATTCGAACCAGTACTGGTCCACGAACCAGTACTGGTCCATGAACCAGTACTGGTCACTCGAACCAGTACTGGTCACTCGAACCAGTACTGGTCCACGAACCAGTACTGGTCCATGAACCAGTACTGGTCACTCGAACCAGTACTGGTCACTCGAACCAGTACTGGTCCACGAACCAGTACTGGTCACTCGAACCAGTACTGGTCACTCGAACCAGTACTGGTCGCACGAACCAGTACTGGTCCACGAACCAGTACTGGTCCATGAACCAGTACTGGTCAACGAACAAGTACTGGTCACTCGAACCAGTACTGGTCACACGAACCAGTACTGGTCGCACCAACCAGTACTGGTCACAGCCAGTACTGGTCAACGAACCAGTACTGGTCACTCGAACCAGTACTGGTCACTGGAACCAGTACTGGTCGCACCAACCAGTACTGGTCCACGAACCAGTACTGGTCCACGAACCAGTACTGGTCCATGAACCAGTACTGGTCACACGAACCAGTACTGGTCGCACGAACCAGTACTGGTCCACGAACCAGTACTGGTCAACGAACCAGTACTGGTCACTCGAACCAGTACTGGTCGCACCAACCAGTACTGGTCGCACCAACCAGTACTGGTCGCACTAACCAGTACTGGTCCACGAACCAGTATTGGTCCAGCAGCAGCATCAGCAGCAGCAGCAGCAGGGGAGCAGGGGTGGTTGGGATGAAGTGGCACTTGCCTGGCAAGGTGTGCAGAGGGGGCACGCTATGGTACTCTTTTCGCGCTCCTACTGCATGCAAACAAGAGCAACATCACTCACCGCACAGCGACCGGCCCGCTAAGGCTACGGTGCAGCTTCAACATTGTGGTGTGTGGATGGGCATGGCTGGCGGTTTGGGTGTAGATGGCATGGCTCAAGGCTGCCTGACATAGCTGTGGCTGCAGGTTGCAGGGGGCGGGGGGAGGAGCGGGTACAAGGAGTGGGTCTTAATGTGCTTGCTAGAGTACAAGGAGTTGTGCCCCAGTCGATGGGGGCAGGGGGCTGGGGGCAGGGGGGTAGGGGGGGCAGGGGGATGGGGATGGGGGAAGCGTGCCGATGAACTGGAAGGAGGTGGTTGTATATGGGAAAGGAAAGAGGAGGGGAAAGGCCCATCAGACCTGCAGCCAAGTGAGTGGAGAGAGACGTGAGCAAGGGTGGAACGGGTTGTCAGATGTAGCAGAAGCAGCAACAACAACACTCACCACACAGCGACTGACCCCTGCCTGCTAAGGCTACGGTGCAGCTACAGCTTGTGGTGTGTGGATTGGCATGGCTGGAGGTGTGATGTGTAGATGGGCATGGCTCCAGGCTGCCGTACACAGCTGTGGCTCCAGGTGACTATGACGGTGTAGTTGGAGGTGTAGCTGGGGTGTAGCTGGGCGGGGGTAGGGGTGGGGCGAGGGCGGGGGCAGGGGAGGGGGAGGGGGAAATGTGTTGATGGATGGTGTATCGGGAATAGGGAAGGGGAGGGGAGTTGCCCATCAGACCTGCAACCAAGGGGCGTGCACGTGAGGTAGGGAGATCAGGCTAGGCACTGAGTGTTGGCCACTTACCGGTAGCCACCAGCAACCACTCAATAGCAGGGAGCATAATTCGAAAGGGTGAGGACGAAGAGGGGGGTGGGGGAGCTTGTGTGTGGGGGGTGGGTGGGGAAGGTGGTGGTAGTGATGCCAAGGTGCCAAGGAAGGTTGGTGGAGGTCTTCTCTTGGCTGCTGGGAAGGGTCGGGAGGGGAGGGCAGGTGGCTGCGAGGGCAGGGGGCTGGGGGCAGCAACAGCAAGGGGGGCAGCAGCAGCGGATAGTAGGGGCACTATAGCACCTACCTACCTTTTGGCTGCTTGCTATGACTGCTGCTGGGAAGGGGGTGGGAGTGGAGGATTGAAGGCGGGGAGGGAGGGTAGATGTGGAAGGCGGGAGGCAGGGAGGCAGGATGCGGGGAGGCGGGAGGCAGGGAGGCGGGAGGCGGGGAGGCGGAAGGCTCAGTTGGGTGTAAATGGGCGGGGTGGCTTGAAGGCGGGGTGGGTTGGGTTAGGGGCATGGGTTGGGTTGGGTAGGGGCCTGGGTTGGGTTGTGTAGGGGCATGGGTTGGGGGCATGGGCGGGGGTCGGGGCGGGGAGGGGAGTTGCCCATCAGACCTGCAACCAAGGGGCGTGCACGTGCGGTAGGGTGACCAGGCTGTGCACTGTGTTAGCTATCACCGCGGCCTCACCTTTGTGGTCCTCCTGGCCTCCTACCTGCTCACCCCTGGCAACATATCCCATGCGCCAGTGGGTTGGGGCTGTGGTGGGGTGTGTAGTAGTGTGTAGGGAAGGGAAGGTGGGGTGAGGAGGGGGCTGCGATGCCACGTCAATCGAAGGGTGGGAGAGGGGAAGGTTAGGCTTGACAAGCATGGGAGAGAGGGAGAGGGAGAAGGGAGGGGGGGGTGGTGGTGGTGGTAGTGGCAAGAGGGTGGATGGGGTGGGCTTTCTCTTGGTTGCTGGGATGTCAGGGGAGAGGTGACGGGGAGGGTGGAAGTGGGGGTGGGGAGAGGTGGATGTGGAGGGACGACCAGCTTGGCGATGGTGGTGGGCGTGGGAAAGGGGAGGAAAAGGGGAAGGGTGTGATGATCAATCCTGCAACGGGACAAGGGGCATGCTAGCGGTTAGGGTATGTACAGGGTGCCACATACATGCACTCACCTTTTGCGTGATCCCAAGTTGACCTGCTAGCGCCCGCTGAAACTGTTTGTGTGTAGATGGTGAGGGTGAGGAGGCAGAAGGGGAAGAAGGTTGCTGTTGTTGCTGGAGGGGGTAATAGGACCAAGAGGGGGACGGGATGATGGAGAAGCGGGGGAGGGGAGGTAGAGGAGGGAATGGGAGGGAAGGGAAGGGGAGGTCCATGGGGAGGGCGAGAGAAGTGGGGAAGAAGGGAGGGAGGGCATTGATAGTCTCAGGTGTAGGCGCGCAAGACCTGCGGCAACGGTGTGACGATTTGTCAACGGAAGCAAACATGGGACATGGGTACTGGATGCACTCACCCATAGAGTAGGGAGATGTTGAGCTGGCAGATGGAGGGGCAGGTGTAGCAGCCCTCCATTACAACCCACCATCCTTTGTCCTCACCTCAGTAGGAAGTGCAGGGTGGGAGAGTAGGGCAGGGCTGGGCTGGGCTGGGCTGGGCGTGAAGGTGAGGGTGAGGGTGGGGGTGGGGGGTGAAGGTGGGATCATCAGACCTGCAACAAACACGCGACCCACTCACCGCTAACGCCGTGCTGCTCCATGCTGCGCCATGTTGGCTCCCTGTTGGCTCTTACCTTGGAGTGGAGTTGGCTCTTACCTTTTGGAGTGGTGTTGTTAGTGGTGGGGGTGGAAGAGCCAGGGTAGGGTTGAGCGTTAAGGGTGGGGTGGGCTCTCTTCTGTCTGCTGGGGTAAGGGAGGGGGCTGGGATGCCAGGGGGGAGGTGACGGGGAGGGGGGAAGCAGGGGTTGGGGAGAGGTGAAAGTGGTGAAACTGCCAGGGTGAGGGTGAGGGTGAGGTTGAGGGAGGGGGGGAATGTAATGTCAAACTGGGAGGGGGTGGTTGTATAGTGTAGAGGGAAGGGGAGGTGCCCATTACACCTGCAATCAGCTAGGGGGAAGGGAAAGGAGAGGAAGGGAGGGAGGAAGGGAGGGAGGGAGGGAGGGAGTAGGTCGGGAGGGAGGGAGGGAGGCTGTGAGGTAGGCTGCAAGGTACGGTAGGCTGCGAGGTAGGCTGCAAGGTACGGTAGGGAGTATGTCAAGGCATGTGCGACGACGGACTTGGAGGTGGTGGTGGCAAAGGGAAGAGGTAAGACCATTAATCCTACAGCAGCACAAAAGGCACGCCAGTGGTTAAGCTAAGTAGAGGGAGCCACATACCTGCACAGGGATAGCCACTCACCTTGACAACTTCGCATGGTTTGCATGGATGACGGCTTGCTCGTAGTGTGTCGCTGCGTTGCTAGGCTGGCTACGTTGGCTTCTTGCGTGGCTGCGTGGCTGCGACTTTGCGAGGTTGTGTAGCTGTGTCGCGATGCTGGTGAAGTGGCTGGACTGCGGGGCTGAGCTAGCTACGTAAATACGTGGCTGTACGCCTAGCTTCGAGGTTGGCTGCGTTATGGAAATGGAAATGGAAATGGCTGCAACGCTAGCTGAAACTACCTTGTGTGTCTGAGCTAGCTAGCTAGCTGCGATGTGGCTGGGATCGAGCTGAGCTTCGGGCATGACTGCGAGGCTGCGAGGCTGCGAGGCTGGTTGCAAGGCGCCTGGCTACCTAGATGCGGGACGCGAATTAGGGGCAGTGTGGCTGCAAGGCTGCGAGGCTGAGTTTCTAGGCTGCTTATCCTCAAGGCTGACCTTCTAGCTGGCACTAGCTGCGGCTACGTTCCTAGCATGACTAGGATCGTCGCTAGTTGACTACGCCGCGTACTGGGCGGATGTTAGTTTTTCATATTTCATGTCTAACATGCAAGCCGATCTGCAGTTCGTGCCGCCCTTCACGCCCTCAATTCGGTAGCCCCTGCCCTCAGTTCGGTAGCCAGGCTAGGTAGCCAGGCGGCCACTGAGCCACATCGCAGCCACGCAACATCGCCACATTGCAGCCAGGCAGCCGCATTCGGCCGGGCAGCCACATCTCACGTAGCGGCCAGCCTCCTAGCCAGTGTCGCAACCTGGAGATCTCAGCCAACTCCGTAGCCACGCGTTGCGCGATAACACACGGGCATTACCTCGCCAACCTTTGCGCGTAGCCAATGCGTTGCGAGGTGATGCACCGTTTCACATGCAGCGACCCATCTTTTTGCCTTTGACATGTACCCACCATCTCCGAGCCCATCTTCCCTGCCCCTTGTGCATCAAACTCGGTGAGTGCATCTTGTACCCACCATTCATTGCTCCTCCTTTGACAACCTGTCACCTCCTTGCCGCAGGTCCACATCCCTTCCCCTTTCAGTCCCCTTCCTCCCCCCCTCCCCCGCACCTCCCTCCCTTACCCTCTCTCCCTCCCCTCCCCCGCTTTCGTCACCCCGTACCCTCTCCATTGCAGCCCGTCCCACTACAAGAGTAAGACCTCCCGCATCACAAAGGTAAGACCAAGGTAAGAGCCAACAGGGAGCCAACATGGTGCGGCATGGAGCAACATGGCGTTAACGGTGAGTGGTTCGGCCTTGCCTCTCAGTGTCCATTATCACCCAGCCTAACCACTACCACACACTGTGTTCGCTGCAGGGCTGATGGTAAATCGTAATACCCAACCTTTCCCCTTCTCCTTTCTCTTCCCCCCATCCCCCACCCCCCCCACCCCACCCTCCTTCTCCACCCTCCTTTCCTACTTCCCCCCTCCCCCTCGCCTTCTACCCCCTGACATCGCAGCCATCTGCCATCCCTTCCCTACCCTTCCCATCAGCCAAGAGCATACCTTCCCCAACATACCTTGGCACCGTGGCATCACTACCACCCCCTTCCCACCCCCCTCCACACACAAGCTCCCTCTTCCCCCTTCTTCCCTACCCTTTCGCTCCCTGGTTGCTGGTGGCTACCGGTAAGTGGCCAACACGCAGCGCCCAACCTGATCTCCCTACCTCACGTGCATGCCCCTTGGCTGCAGGTCTGATGGGCAACTCCCTTCCCCTTCCCTTTCCCCGATACACAATCCATCAACACATTCCCCCCTCCCCCGCCCCTGCCCCCGACCCCGTCCCCCCCCTACCCCCGCCCCCGCTCCCTCCCCTGCCCCTACCCCCGCCCAGCCTTCCTTTCCCTTACACAACCACCCCCTCCCAGTTCATCGACACGCTTCCCCCATCCCCGCCCCCGCCCCCGCTCCCGCTCCTCCCCCCGCCCACACACAAGCTCCCCCTTTCGCTCCTTGCTCCCTGCCCCTCCCCTTCTCTATCCCCCGTATACAGATCATCAACACTATTGCCCTCCCTTGTCCCTACCCCCGTCCCCGCCTAGCCCAGCCCCCCGACCACCACCTCCAACTACACCATCACACTCACCTGGAGATACAGCTGTGTACCCCACCACTGCTCCCATCCCCACCCCCTACCCTCCCCATTGCAACCCTCGCTCCCTCCCACCCTCCTCCCACGCTGCACTGCCCCCTCTCACATGAGGGGTGGCAAGGAGCAGCAACCCTCCCCAACCAGGCAGCAAGTGCGAAAGGCGAGAGGCAAGTAATGAGCAGCATGCAGGCAGTAGGTCTCTCCACTCTGCTGCCGGCGCCACTCAATAACGTGCTCTTGCTGCTGCTAATGTGCTTGCTGATCCAAACCTAGCTCTTGCCTGCTTTCAGTGAGAGCATGAAACGTGTACCGTGGCCCCTCTGCCCGCATTGCTAGGTGAGTGCCACTCCACCCCAACCAACCCTGCCCACACCAACCCGCCCCTGTTGTTGCTCCTACTGCTGCCCCCCTGCCCCCCTGCTGCTGATGCTGCCCCCCTGCCCCCCAGCTGCTGCTGCTGCCCCCCCGCCCCCAGCTGCTGCTGCTGCGCCCCTGCTGCTGCTGCTGCTGCAGCCCCCCTGCCCCCCTGCTGCTGCAGCCCCCCTGACCCCCTGCTGCTGCAGCCCCCCTGACCCCCTACTCCTGCTGCTGCTGCTGCTGCTGCTGCTGCCCCCCCACTGCTGCTGCTGCCCCCCTGCTGCTGCTGCTGCTGCTGCTGCCCCCTTACTGCTGTTGCTGCCCCCCTACTGCTGTTGCTGCCCCCCTACTGCTGCTGCTGCTGCTGCCCCCCTACCACCTTGCCCCCCGGCTGCTGCTGCTGCTGCTGCTGTAACCCTGCTGCTGAATGGGGGGGCACCAGCGCTGGTTGCGCCCACTATCTGCTGCCTACTGTCTGCTGCTGCAGCCCCCCTGCCCCCCTGCTGTTACTAACCCAGCCAGTACTGGTCAGCCAACCAGTACTGGTCACAGCCAGCCAGTACTGGTCACAGCCAGCCAGCCAGTACTGGTCACAGCCAGCCAGTACTGGTCACAGCCAGCCAGTACTGGTCACAGCCAGCCAGCCAGTACTGGTCAGCCAGCCAGTACTGGTCAGCCAACCAGTACTGGTTACAGCCAGCCAGCCAGTACTGGTCAGCCAGCCAGTACTGGTCACAGCCAGCCAGCCAGTACTGGTCAGCCAGCCAGTACTGGTCACAGCCAGCCAGCCAGTACTGGTCAGCCAGCCAGTACTGGTCACAGCCAGCCAGCCAGTACTGGTCAGCCAACCAGTACTGGTCACAGCCAGCCAGTACTGGTCAGCCAGCCAGTACTGGTCACAGCCAGCCAGTACTGGTCACAGCCAGCCAGTACTGGTCACAGCCAGCCAGTACTGGTCACAGCCAGCCAGTACTGGTCACAGCCAGCCAGTACTGGTCACAGCCAGCCAGTACTGGTCACAGCCAGCCAGCCAGCCAGTACTGGTCACAGCCAGCCAGCCAGTACTGGTCACAGCCAGCCAGCCAGTACTGGTCACAGCCAGCCAGCCAGTACTGGTCACAGCCAGCCAGCCAGTACTGGTCACAGCCAGCCAGTACTGGTCACAGCCAGTCAGCCAGTACTGGTCACAGCCAGCCAGCACTGGTCACAGCCAGCCAGCCAGGTGTCTAATGTGTGTCATGCATTGCATTCATTGGGTACAGTAGTGCATTGTATGTAAGATGACACTGTGTCACTTTGCAGGGGTTGGAGCATGGACGAGTACCTTCATTACATCAAGGTCGCTGGAAGAGGGCATTGACATAGGTCAACCAGCACATGAGATTGTGGAGGGTGTTAGTTGACGCTACATAGCTTGAGGGTTGTGCGGCGCTGTGTACTATGTAACTATGTGATAACAAGGAGTGGGTCATAGCATATGCATGTGGTTATAGCATGCTGTCCTCATGGTTATATGTACTCTGTATACCTTGCAACATCTGTAGCTCAGTATCACGTGTAAGTACACCCAACGGCTCTAGCCTAACGTGTAATAACCTCCAACTTGGCAATCGTTACCGAGCAAGCCCCTTCCTTCAGCCCTTCACCCAGCCCTTCAGCACTTGAGGGGGTCACACAGTAATGGATGGGTGTCACACAGCAATGGATGATGGTCACAAAGTGTGCTGTCGCTGCCCCCCTAGTGTTGCTGCCCCACATGGCGCAATTGTTGCTGTTGCTGCTGTCGCTGCCCCCTCGTTGCCGCTGCCCCGCTGCCCCCCTGCCCTCCTGATGCTGCCGTTGCTGCCCCCCTGCCCCCTTGCTCCTGATGCTGCCCCCCTGCCCCCCTGCTGCTGCTGCTGCTGGCCCCCAGCCCCCAAGCTCCTGCGGTCAGCCAGTACTGGTTGGGGGCCAGCCAGTACTGGTTGGGGGCCAGCCAGTACTGGTTGGGGGCCAGCCAGTACTGGTTAGGGGAGGACCAGTACTGGTTGGGTGTGGACCAGTACTGGTTGGGGGTGAACCAGTACTGGTTGTGGGTGGACCAGTACTGGTTAGGGGTGGACCAGTACTGGTTGGGTGTGGACCAGTACTGGTTGGGGGTGGACCAGTACTGGTTGGGGGTGGACCAGTACTGGTTGGGTGTGGACCAGTACTGGTTGGGGGGTGGACCAGTACTGGTTAGGGGAGGACCAGTACTGGTTGGGGTCGGACCAGTACTGGTTGGGTGTGGACCAGTACTGGTTGGGGGTGGACCAGTACTGGTTGGGGGTGGACCAGTACTGGTTGGGTGTGGACCAGTACTGGTTGGGGGGTGGACCAGTACTGGTTGGGGAAGGACCAGTACTGGTTGGGTGTGGACCAGTACTGGTTGGGGGGTGGACCAGTACTGGTTGGGTGTGGACCAGTACTGGTTGGGGGGTGGACCAGTACTGGTTGGGGGTGGACCAGTACTGGTTGGGGTCGGACCAGTACTGGTTGGGTGTGGACCAGTACTGGTTGGGTGTGGACCAGTACTGGTTGGGGGGTGGACCAGTACTGGTTGGGTGTGGACCAGTACTGGTTGGGGGGTGGACCAGTACTGGTTGGGTGTGGACCAGTACTGGTTGGATGTGAACCAGTACTGGTTGGTGGTGAACCAGTACTGGGGGGGGGGGTGGACCAGTACTGGTTGGGGGTGGACCAGTACTGGTTGGGGGTGAACCAGTACTGGTTGGGGGTGAACCAGTACTGGTTGTGGGTGGACCAGTACTGGTTGTGGGTGGACCAGTACTGGTTGGGGGGGCGGCCAGTACTGGTTGGGGGTGGACCAGTACTGGTTGGGGGTGGACCAGTACTGGTTGGGGGTGGACCAGTACTGGTTTTCTCGTATCTCCTCAGCCCGATTTTTCCTCGATTTTAGGTTTACACCCCCATTCTTAGAACCGCCAAAAAATACATTCCATCAAGCCACTTTGTAAAAATTTTCAACTTTTCTCATGAACTTTTCTGCGAGTGTTATCATGCTATCGACTGAGAACATGAGGAGGAAAGTTGATGATGTGGGAGTGCGGAAGTTGAAACCTAGATACGTTGGACCTTTTCGAGTGCTCCACATGGTGGGAGATGCAGCAGTCAAGATCCAGCTACCCCATCAATGGCGTGTACACAATGTATTCCATGTGTCCCTGGTAAAGCCATACGTGGGCGATGCGGTCCCAAACCTGGTAGCGCCACCGCCTGACCGATGGGAAGACGGCCAGCCTGTGTACGAGGTGGAGAAGCTGGTTGACCATCGTTTTACGTCCGGCTATCGACCACAGCTAGAGTTCCTGGTGAAGTGGGTTGGATACCCCTCTGAGAGCAACACATGGGAACCCCTAGTCAATCTGCAAGGTAGCATGGACCTGGTGAGGGAGTATGCTGCTGCCAAGAACCTACACATCCCAAAGTGAAAAGACAATAAAAAGTGTTTGTGGACGTTTGACACCAAGCGCCGACGTAAAGGCGTTAGCGACGGTACGACGCAGTACCCGAGCGGGGCAGGTCAATAATGGCAGCTGAGGACAGCTGGGGCCTTCGGCCAGGCGGGGGAGAATGTTACGAGCGCCGGTCGAAGCGCTAGCGAAGCGTCTCGGAAAAGTGATGACGCGATTGCGTCATAGTGGTGTCGGAGTGTAATGCCAATGACCGGTGTCAAATGCTGGGTTCGACTCCCAGGCGGACAGCCTTGTGAAGGCACTGACATCGCCCTTGTCCGCTGAGTTGGCACTACCTCCATACACCAGCTACGTAACACTATACTGTCGTCATTCAGTCGGCATCCAGCCTGGTTTTAGTCAGCCCTGGAGCCGCACAGTAGGCACCTGCTCACTGATCATTGACGTCAACATCACAAGCTGGAACGTCAGCGCCCCACCGTCACCCTCTCCATTGCCTTTCCCCCTGTTTCCCTCTCGCATCTGGCGTCACCCTTCGTGGTTCATCCTACGCGAGAGCCTACCGAAAGACCGTTTCCGGGCAGCAACGTTGGTAGCTGCACACAGGCAAATTAGTGCGGATATTCGTCATCTTAGGGGGGTAGTTTTTTGATGCGGTTCGCCTCGGATTGTCCTTGCGACTCCAACGCCACTTGACTCTTGTTGAAATTTTGAGTATGTGAGCAGTTGGAATGTAGGTACCTACAGTACTGTAGATGTCTACAGTACTGTAGACATCTACAGTACTGTAGACATCTACAGTACTGTAGGCCAGATTTGACAATGTCTCTTGTAAATAGGGTACCATGCTGTTCTCCACATTCAAACCACCATTTGCTACCGCGATTGCACCGTCAGCTTCTGCGTGCTATAAATAGTGAGAGGCGTCGAAGCGTAGGCCCGCAAGCTCGATATGGGTATTTGTGCCGAAAGTTGTGTCCACGCAATAAGGTCGCCATAGGGAGCTACATACATACGTGTAAGGTCTAAGGCCGGGGCCCGTCTCTATCGCAAGCTAGGTCCGTTCTGTCGGTTGTACTGTGTAGCTCGGCTTGCAAGCTCCCGCAAAGCTGTGGATGTTGATGATGCCCCGCAATCACAACAACCTCCTGCACCGCACCTCTCGTGTGATATCGAGTGCGGCTGAGATTGCCCCAAAAGTTGTTTGCGGTTGGCCCTCAACCATCCATCATTACATCTAACCTCACATCATTACATCATGACTCTTAGCCTACATCATTACATCACCACTTGTGGTCCTAACACAAGGGCTGGGCTCAGGGTCGGTAACGAATCCTAGAGGCTGAGTAGGGCTGGGCAGGGCTGGGCTGGGCTGGGCAACATAGGCACGCTTTGTTGTCAGCGCATTTGCATAGCACTGTCGGGATAGCAAACGAGCTTGGGCTACATTGAGATGTTCCTGCATGGGGGCGAAGGGGGCATGGGGGTTAAGGATGCATGGGGGGAAGGCACCTACAGTACTGTAGACATCTACAGTACTGTAGACACCTACAGTACTGTAGACCCCTACAGTACTGTAGACCCCTACAGTACTGTAGACCCCTACAGTACTGTAGACCCCTACAGTACTGTAGACCCCTACAGTACTGTAGACATCTACAGTACTGTAGACATCTACAGTACTGTAGACACCTACAGTACTGTAGACACCTACAGTACTGTAGACACCTACAGTACTGTAGACCCCTACAGTACTGTAGACATCTACAGTACTGTAGACACCTACAGTACTGTAGACACCTACAGTACTGTAGACACCTACAGTACTGTAGACACCTACAGTACTGTAGACATCTACAGTACTGTAGACACCTACAGTACTGTAGACACCTACAGTACTGTAGACACCTACAGTACTGTAGACACCTACAGTACTGTAGACACCTACAGTACTGTAGACCCCTACAGTACTGTAGACACCTACAGTACTGTAGACATCTACAGTACTGTAGACCCCTACAGTACTGTAGACACCTACAGTACTGTAGACATCTACAGTACTGTAGACCCCTACAGTACTGTAGACACCTACAGTACTGTAGGCAGCAGCAGCATGGGTGGCAGCAGCAGCAGGGGGGGGGGGCAGCAGCAGCAGGGGGGGGGGGCAGCAGCAGCAGGGGGGGGGGCAGCAGCAGCAGCAGCAGGGGGGCAGCAGCAGCAGCAGTAGGGGGGGGTAGCAGCAGCAGCAGCAGGGGGGCAGCAGCAGCAGCAGTAGGGGGGTAGCAGCAGCAGCAGCAGTGGCAGCAGCAGCAGCAGCAGTGGCAGCAGCAGCAGCAGTAGGGGGGGCAGCAGCAGCAGCAGCAGTGGCAGCAGCAGCAGCAGCAGTAGGGGGGGCAGCAGCAGCAGCAGTAGGGGGGGCAGCAGCAGCAGCAGCAGTGGCAGCAGCAGCAGCAGCAGCAGCAGTGGCAGCAGCAGCAGCAGTAGGGGGGGCAGCAGCAGCAGTAGGGGGGGCAGCAGCAGCAGCAGTAGGGGGGTAGCAGCAGCAGCAGTAGGGGCAGCAGCAGCAGCAGCAGTGGCAGCAGCAGCAGCAGCAGTGGCAGCAGCAGCAGATATAGTAGGGGCACTGTAGCACTTACCTACCTTTTGGCTGCTGAGTGAAGGGGGGGGGAGTGGAAGAGTGAAGGCGGGGAGGGGAGGTAGATGTGGAAGGCGGGAGGTGGGAGGCAGGGAGGCGGGAGACGGGGAGGCGGGAGGCAGGGAGGCGGGAGGTGGGGAGGCGGGAGGCTCAACCGGGTTGGGCTGGGCGGGGGTGGGTTGGGTTGGGGGCATGGGTTGGGGTGGGTGGGGGCATGGGTTGGGGGCATGGGTTGGGGTGGGTGGGGGCATGGGTGGGGGTGGGGGCGGGGGAGGGAGCGGGGGCGGGGGCGGGGGCGGGGGCGGGGGCTGGGCGGGGGCGGGGGCGGGGGCGGGGGCGGGGGCGGGGGCTCACACCAGGCAACATATCCCATGCGCCAGTGGGGTGGGACTGCGGTGGGGAGTGTAGAGTTTAGGGAAGGGAAGGTGGGGTGAGGTGGGGGTTGCGATGCCACGTCAATCGAAGGGTGGGAGAGGGGAAGGGTAGGCTTGACAAGTATGGGAGGGGAGAGGGAGGGAGAGGGGGAAGGGAGGGGTGGGAAGAGGGTGGGTGGGGTGGGCTTTCTCCTGGCTGCTGGGATGTCAGGGGAGAGGTGACGGGGAGGAAGAGGGGGAAGGGAAGGGGAGGTCCATGGGGAGGGCGAGAGAAGTGGGGAGCGCATTGATAGTCTCACGTGTAGGCGCACAAGACCTGCGGCAATGATGTGACGATTTGTGTAACGAAGCAAACATTGGACATGGGTACTAGATGCACTCACCATTAGAGTAGGGAGATGTAGAGCTGGCAGATGGAGGGGCAGGTGTAGCAGCCCTCCATTACAACCCACCTTCCTTTGTCCTCACCTCAGTAGGAAGTGCAGGGTGGGAGAGTAGGGTTGGGTTGGGCTGGGCTGGGCTGGGC
Source organism: Haematococcus lacustris (assembly GCA_030144725.1). Taxonomy (NCBI): domain Eukaryota; kingdom Viridiplantae; phylum Chlorophyta; class Chlorophyceae; order Chlamydomonadales; family Haematococcaceae; genus Haematococcus; species Haematococcus lacustris. The sequence continues at coordinate 5,959,247 of JASKMD010000014.1, read as the reverse complement.
TGGGCTGGGCTGGGCTGGGCTGGGCTGGGCTGGGCTGGGCTGGGCTGGGCTGGGCTGGGCTGGGCTGGGCTGGGCTGGGCTGCAACACAAGGGAGGCAACAGTGGGAACGTTGTGGGAGGTGATGAAATGGTGGTGGTGGTGGTGGTGGTGGTGGTGAGGGGGACTGGGAGGGGGTGGTGAACAGGGAGGTACTAGGCGTGATTGTAAGGCCTGCAGCAACCAGGTGTGGTAGCGGTTAGGCTGGATACTAAGGGCTATGCTGCGCAATGCTAGCTCCTTCTAAGCTCTTACCTTGGTCCTAAGCTCTTACCATGGTCCGTCTGGCCTCTTCGCTGCTCACAACACGTTGCACCTGCCTTGCGTTGGTGCATCAATGCTTGCGATAATTGCGGAGAATCGTTGCGAGGAAACTGGCCGCGAGGCTAGCTGCGATGCTGGCTGCGAGGCTGGCTGCGAGGCTGGCTGCGAAACTGGCTGCGAGGCTGGCTGCGAGGAAAATGGCTGCGAGGCTGGCTGCGAGGTGAGATCCTCGCACCGAGCTGCCTCACAGGTATGCTTCTGCGCTGCTGGACCAGCTGTGTGGCCGCGAGGTTGATTGCCGAGTATGTGGCTGCGAGTATGGGCTAGATGTGGCTGCGAGTATGGGTAACCTCGTGCGATGCCATCTGTGGACCAGCTGTGTGGCCGCGAGGTTGATTGCCGAGTATGTGGCTGCGAGTATGGGCTAGATGCGGCTGCGAGTATGGGTAACCTCGTGCGATGCCATCGCTGCAATACCGGCTACACGATGCTGCGACTAAGTGTTGGACGGATGCCTGAATGCAAGTGAGATGTTCAGAATTTTTCTAAGTGCTTAAAGGCTACAGTACTGTAAGTGGTCTCTCGAGGTACCTCGAGGTACCTCGAGGTACTGTAGATGTCTACAGTACTGTAGATGTCTACAGTACTGTAGAGGTCTACAGTACTGTAGAGGTCTACAGTACTGTAGATGTCTACAGTACTGTAGATGTCTACAGTACTGTAAATGGTCTCTCGAGGTACCTCGAGGTACCTACAGTACTGTAGATGTCTACAGTACTGTAGATGTCTACAGTACTGTAGATGTCTACAGTACTGTAGAGGTCTACAGTACTGTAGATGTCTACAGTACTGTAGATGTCTACAGTACTGTAAATGGTCTCTCGAGGTACCTCGAGGTACCTACAGTACTGTAGATGTCTACAGTACTGTAGATGTCTACAGTACTGTAGATGTCTACAGTACTGTAGGTGTCTACAGTACTGTAGATGTCTACAGTACTGTAGATGTCTACAGTACTGTAAATGGTCTCTCGAGGTACCTCGAGGTACCTCGAAGTACTGTAGATGTCTACAGTACTGTAGATGTCTACAGTACTGTAGATGTCTACAGTACTGTAGGTGTCTACAGTACTGTAGAGGTCTACAGTACTGTAGATGTCTACAGTACTGTAAGTGGTCCCTCGAGGTACCTCGAGGTACCTCGAAGTACTGTAGATGTCTACAGTACTGTAGATGTCTACAGTACTGTAGATGTCTACAGTACTGTAGGTGTCTACAGTACTGTAGAGGTCTACAGTACTGTAGATGTCTACAGTACTGTAAGTGGTCCCTCGAGGTACCTCGAGGTACCTACAGTACTGTAGATGTCTACAGTACTGTAGATGTCTACAGTACTGTAGATGTCTACAGTACTGTAGGTGTCTACAGTACTGTAGAGGTCTACAGTACTGTAGACATCTACAGTACTGTAAGTGGTCTCTCGAGGTACCTCAAGGTACCTACAGTACTGTAGATGTCTACAGTACTGTAGATGTCTACAGTACTGTAGATGTCTACAGTACTGTAAGTGGTCTCTCGCGAGGTACCCCGACAGTACTGTAGACACCTACAGTACTGTAGCATGGCCGTATCTCACCAACCGCGCAAAATCACGAATTTTAGTTTCAACCCCCGATCTTACAATGCCTTATTTAGACTATGTACCAAGTCCGAGGCTCTGTTCGTGTACTCGCGAGGTACCCCGACAGTACTGTAGACACCTACAGTACTGTAGCATGGCCGTATCTCACCAACCGCGCAAAATCACGAATTTTAGTTTCAACCCCCAATCTTACAATGCCTTCATTTGACTATGTACCAAGTCCGAGGCTCTGAATCTCAAAAATGCTGTTACTAATTTGCCTGAGTGTGCGTGGGCAAACAGCCGGGCCTGGAAGGACAAGGCTGCACGTAAGGCAGCTGGGCATCCACCCACACTCCGGGACAAGCAGCTGTATGCAACAATGATGAAAGCTGGGCGGTTGAAGGCAGCGAATGCAGCGAAGTCACAGATGGCATCGGGCTATGGGCTTGATGTGCTAGGCAATGAGTCTGGTTTGGTGGGATATCTGGACTTTTTCCCGGGGTGGGTCGGCACTTAAGCAGTGACATGTTCCTGGTCCCCCTGTGTTTCCAGCTGCATTGCTCTGTTACTATCTTTGTTCAATTATGAAAAGAAGAGAATGGTTCTCACACGTTGAAAACATGTCACGCACGCTCTCCTTGGCCGCTGTAGGAAGGTGTCGCGTGGCGGAAATGCCGGCGTGGCACAACTCCTATAGAGCCTGTTGATGCTGTGCATCGCTGAACGTGCTTCCTAAAGAGGATGCAATTGCTGAATGGGGCTCGCCTCGCGTTGGCTTAAGTACATTGGCATAAACACTGTCCGAGCTCACACCACGCGGAGTCGGGCCTCGCGCCTTGCTTCCAGATCAAGCACGTGCCGCCATCGCACCTCGCTGAGCTCCGTCTCGCCAAAACTGAGACACACTGCTCGCGCAAGCTGCGGCCAGGCAGGGAGGCAACAATGGTGTCGTCGCCGCAGGAGGATGAGGACCCAATCAAGTAGCACGACAACACTGAACTACGCGACACGCCGTCGCCCGGCAATAACTCCGCCCATAGGAGGTTTACACCGGCTGGTCTTACACCGGCTGGGCCCGCACTCTTGGCCGAGGGTGTGCTGCGTGCTAGGCGCTTACCGTGAGTCGTGTATGGAACATTTCCGGGCTGAAAGCTGGGTCGGCTTTGCGCGTTGCGACGAACTCAGCCTGCAAGTAGGGCGGGTGCAGGGATTGGTAAGCGTGCGTCGCGCCCGTACTGGACTTGCGGAGCGTGGGTTGCGATATGAAGAGAAAAGAGGTGAGTGTGTGGGATCGCAGCCAGTGCTGGGAACGTGGAGGTGTTGCTGCAGCCCGCTGACCCTCGGGCGTTGTTGTCTGCCACAGTCCCACCCATCACTAGCCTCAACTCCCTGGCGCAGGCATTCCACTGCTGCACCGCAGCCAGCCCCTGCTCTGCCCCACCCCACCTGCAGCCGGTCTGTCATGGATTCACCGATGCTGTAAGGGAGCTGGGCAGAAGCTGCCAGGTAGGTGCGCAAGCCAGGGAGAAGGGTGGGGTCCACACCACCAGGCAGGCCAGGTCCCTGTGGCAGAGGCAGCAGAGCATGGAGGGGGCAGCAGCGTGGGGGGAAGGGCCGTGCGGAAAGGTGCTGGGCAGAACGGAGCAGCCGGTCCGACAACACTGGGGTAGACAGGGGTGTGCTGGTAGGGTGAGGTCCGCCGCCCCCCTGCCCTCTTCCCACCCCCCACACCCATTGCCTGGTCTGTCATCAGGGCCATCTCCCCACGACCCTCCTGTGCTGCCACCCAGCGGTGCTCACCCACCCTGCTCACCACCACCCCGAGGTTGCTACTGACCCAGACACCCTACCCTCACCCCCTCACATCATCATCATACATCATCATCCCATCCTCACCCCCTTCACCAAACCTATACCACACACAGCAGCAGCTTCACTGTCCCCATCATCAGATGCATCATGACTATCCTAGAGCACTATGATGATGCATGGACCCCCTGACTGTGTCAGCCCCTACTCAGCACCCCCATGCTCCCGCCCTGCCCTGCCCTGCCGCCCCTCACCTGGCAAGTCCCCGCACCCAGCGCCCGCGTGGCCTGCAGCGCCAGGCTGAGGGGCAGCACCTCACGTAGCAGTGAGCGCCCCTCAGACAGCACCACGGGGCACAGCTCCACTGGCACGGCCTGCTGGTAGAACTGGAAGTCGTAGGTCAAGGCCTGGGGGCAGGAGGCAGGCTGAGAAGGCTGGCCAGGCGGCAGGGCGGCAGGGTGGCAGGCAGGGGGAGGGGCTAGCCGGGCTATGGCGGCCTCAGGCAGGCGCCTGGGAAGGGGGGAGGGAGGGGGAGGCAGTGCAGGCAACGGTAAGGCAATTGATGTCAACCCCAGCCACGCAGCCTGAAAGCTGCAGCCCCGACAGGCAGACAGGCAGGCAGACAGGCGGGCAGGCGGGGCGGATGGGGCAGGTGGGTGACGAGTCAAGGCAGGCAGACAAGCCGACAGGCGGGGCGGGTGGGGCAGGTGGGTGACGAGTCAAGGCAGGCAGACAGGCCGGCAGGCGGGGCGGGTGGGGCAGGTGGGTGACGAGTCAAGGCAGGCAGGCAGGCCGGGCAGTCGGAGCAGGCGGGGCAGGTGGGCGGGGCGGGGCGGGTACGTGTGTGTTGTGTTGCAGCGCACCTGGTCCTGCAGGCAACCCTTCAAGGCCTGGAAGCTGGCGATGCCCGCCTCCTGCAGCTGACCTGGGCCCAGCGTCGTCTCATCCACCAGCAGCAGGCTGCGGGGCGGGAGCTGCAGTGGGCTCCTGCAAGGACCTCCCACCCAGCACCACAAGGTGAGGAGGGCAGCGGCCACAGCCCTATCCGCTTAGTCCTGCCAGCCTGCGCTGCACATCTGTGTAAATCTATGCATCGTCTGTCAGCGGCAGCAACCCCCTTCAGTGAACCTCCTGCTGCTCCCAAAGCGCCCGTCGAGCACCTGAGTCTTGCAACCTGCCATCAACCAAGCCTACAAGGCCCTGCTTGTTGGCCCCTAAATGCCTGCCCGGCTGATGTTACCTCTTCTGCACGCCAGGTACAAACTCTTACCCGCCATTACCTATTGCGAAAAGTCCATTGTATCATTTCCAATGCATTGTCTTCTTTATTTTTTTCCCTCTTAATTCTGTATCTCTTATTTTGGCAGATGTTCATATGTAGCACATGTACACTAATGCCATGCCTCAGCCCTAGTGCCATGCCCCTCTTACCCTTTGACTCTCCCCTCAACGACTGACTAGCAAAGATGTTCAGCAGGCGACCCAACACATGACAAGGAGGGCCAGGCTGCCCTGAGCAGCTGACCCCACCCAGACGCAAAACAAAGAGCAGGGCAGCAGGCACGTGAGCAGGGCAGCAGGCACGTGAGCAGGGCAGCAGGCACGTGAGCAGGGCAGCAGGCACGTGAGCAGGGCAGCAGGAACATGAGCAGGGCAGAGAGAAGTGCACCAGGCACGCAAACAGCCAGCCTGGCCAGCGTGCTAGTCTACCCTAGGCCAGGAGGGTGAGACGGCTGACCTTGACAGTCTGTTGGTGTCATAGTCCCTGCGGGGCGCCCACTGGCCTGTGTTGCAGCCCTCAACACTCAAGGCCAGGTAGCTGACCAGCGGCAGCAGCAGGGCCAGGGCACTCCGCAGCCCCTCTCCAAGCGCGCTGCTGTGGGTGGCACTTGGGGTGGGGCGGCTGCTGGCTGGGGGGGGTGGGGCAGCGGGGCAGCGGGTCAAGTTGAGGGCAGGGATGCCCAGAGGGCCTGACCCTGCTGCTCTGCATGGGGGTGGGCAACAGCAGGATATCGAGTCAGGGTCAGGGTCAGGGTCAGGGTCAGGGCCAGGGTCAGGGTCAGGGTCAGGGCCAGGGTCAGGGTCAGGGTCAGGGTCAGGGTCAGGGTCAGGGTCAGGGTCAGGGTCAGGGTCAGGGTCAGGGTCAGGGTCAGGGTCAGGGTCAGGGTCAGGGTCAGGGTCAGGGTCAGGGTCCAACCTTGAGGTGATTCGTGACAGCGCCAGGAGCAGCACATACTCTGCAGCCAGTGCATCGCCCCCCAGGCTGCCCTGCAGCAGCTGCACCGCAGCAGCCCGCAGCTGGCTGGCAGACAGAGCCGGATGAAGGGTCGACGACAGGGCAGGGGGGAAGGGAGAGGAGGGCAGTGTTCCGTTGCTGCCCCCTGCTGCTGCTGTGGGGGCTGGGGGGTGGTGTGGAGTGTGCAGGGGGGGGGTGTGGGTGAGGGCTGCGCTGGCGGCTGCAGGGTCGACTAGGTCTGGGCAGCGGGAGACAAGGATGGCGTGCACCCTAAACACCTGTGGCCAGCAGCAGGGGCAGCAGGGCGGCAAGGGGCGGCAGGGGCTGTGGCGGCTAGCTGGGGCAGCAGGAGGAGGGGGAAGCAGCAGTTGGGGAGCTAGGCCAGTCGGTTTGACAGCAGCGGTCAAAACGTCTTCCCAGGTCAGGTGCAGCTTGTGCTGTTTCAACAGGGTCACACCATGTAGTGTGTGATCAGTCAGCTAAAAATGTCTAGAACAATGGTAAGTGTGACCCCACGTAGCCCCATGTGAGTCACACATCATGCCTCACCTGGCTAGTGGGGGGGTGAACTGCCAGTTGCTCCCTGAGCAGCTCTGACTCCTCCCCCCCTTGTGCCCCCCCAGCTGCCAGCTGCCGCTCAGCTTCCATATGGGCAGCAGCCACGTGTGGTAAGTGTGAGAGCACTCCCACCACCTCCACCACCTCATGTAGCAAAACAGTGTCCTCGTCCTCGTACAGCTGCACAGCAGGGCAGCAGCTGCCAGTTTAGGCAGTTGCCAGTTTGGGCAGTTGCCTGTTCAGGCAGTTGTCAATCTAGGCGGTTGCCCATTTCCGCGATTGCCAATTTTGACTGTGACCAGGCAGCAGCCGAGTCAGGCAGCCAGGTGGTAACAAAAACAGGAACCATGGCACCCCACACAGCCCCCCCATGATTCCCTATTTGGAGGCAAGGCACTCCGGGAGTGACCTAGGAGTGAGCAGGAGCTGGCTGGAAGCTGCCCTGCTCCAACCTGCTTTGCCCCACTCCCATCAGGCTGACAGCTGGCTGAGCAGCCCTGGGGTGTGAAGAGGGCAGCAGAGCAGGTGCAGGCAGCACAGGGCAGGCCCCACCCCACCCGGTCCAGCCCCAGCCCACATGGGACCCTGTTCGTCTGATGTCCATGGCCCATTTCGTGTCACCCCACACCTGCTGCCCTGATGACAAGGGTCCTCCTGGGCACACCCTGGCTGCCTTGCTGCACTGTTTGCTGCTTGCTGCACTGTAGTAGTAGGACTGTAGTAGTAGGACATTTGATTGCCCTTGAAGCTGCTGCAGCACCACCTACTTTGGCCGTGTCAATGGAGTTGCGGAGTCCAGATGTCCCCGGATAAGAAACGCAAGGGCAACCCACCCACCCCCTCCCCTGCCCTCCCCTGCCCTCCCCTGCCCTCCCCTGCCCTCCCCTGCCCTCCCCTGCCCTCCCCTGCCCTCCCCTGCCCTGCCCTGCCCTGCCCTGCCCTGCCCTGCCCTGCCCTGCCCTGCCCTGCCCTGCCCTGCCCTCCGCCTGCCCCCCCACCCACACCCTTTCTTCCCCTGCCCTCCCTCCCCTCCCCCTGTCCCGCCTCGGCCCTGCCTGATCTCCCCCCTTTGCCTGCTTTCCCCCTGCCTGCCTCCCCCCCTACACAAGCCTGCCTCCTGCCTACTGCCCTGCGTCCTGCCCCTGACTCACATACACGATGCAGTCTTCTGACAGGGCGGGGGGCAGGCCTTGCAAGCTAGCAGGCGTTGCCTCCAGCCGCCCCTCCACCCCTGCACTGCCTGCCTCCAGCCTGGCAGCCTTGGCCTGGGGCAGCTGCCCCCCCACAGCATCGTCCTCCATACACACCTCCCCTCCCCCCTGCTGCTGTGAGTCACAGCGCGGGGGAGATGCCTGGCCTGCCGTCAGACTGCTGCCATTGGTGTAGCTAGGGCCAGGGGAGGAGGCTGCTGCCCCTGCTGCTGCTGCTGCTGCTGCTGCTGGCTCCACCTCTGCATCCATGGCTGTGGGTGGCTCAGGGCGCCCGCGCTTGGCCTGTGCTGGGCTGGTGAGGCTGCTGCCTGAGTCAACACAGCAGCAAAGCAACAAGGCCCCACAGCACACAGCCCACATCACACATCACACGCTCACAGGATGGTCATGGGGCAGGGATGGTGCCAGAAGTACCAGTGAGGACGGGTAACGACGCAAAGGGCAGCAGGCAGGGCATGTTGGTGAGTCCATTTGCCAGTGCTAGCCTCGGCATTGGCATCGGCAGCAGCAGCAGTAGCCTTAGTGGCAGCAGCAGCGGCACATGGGTGTGACACGTATGGCAGCAGTGAGGAAAGGTGACCACCCCACCCCGTCTCACCCCGCATGGCCCCACCCCTGGCCTGCTCCTTCCCAGCCTCCCAGCCTCCCAACCCAGATCAGTCCAACAAGCTGCGTGGCTGACCTGCTGCCCAGCGCCTGACCTGTGCGCTGGGGGCTCACGGAGTGGGCTGGGGGCTCACACCAGGGTGACAGCCCAGGGACTGGGACACAGAACACCGGCCGCCGCTCCCAGATGCAGCTGCCAGCACACTGGGCCAAGTTGAAGCTGCTGGTGTCACCGTGGTATTTGGTTGTTTGCCACACGCCGTCCTCGCCCTGCACTGCCCCGTAGTAGTATTCTGGGTTGCCCATGTCTTGCACCTGCATGGAGGTGGGTGCATGGTGAAAGTTAGAGGCTGTTTTGCAATGGGTGTAATCCCCACACGCCTGGAGCATGCTGTGTATGCCGAGCACTCAAGGCCCAAGCCCAGCAGCCTGTGGCACAGTAGCATGTGTGCACCAGGCAATGCTTAAGCTGTTGCTTATATAAGAGCATGTGTTTCATGCCAACATCTATCGTCCATGTTCATGCCAACATCTATAGTAGGTATTGGTGCCGGCTGTTTTAGGTACTCCTAGTGTTCTAGGTACCAACAGCTCGGACTACAGATAACGCAGCTCCTAGTAGTAGAGGAATATGCTGCAGCAATGGCATGCAGCAGTGCGGGAAGGGGTGCAGCGCTGTGAGTCTATCAACCCCAACTGCCCCATACTGATGGATTAGCGGTATGGTTTGCTGCTACTTATTTGCATGCGTCAATGTGTGTCACCATGTGTTGCCCTGCATCTGTCTAATGAAGCTGTCGCAGCGCCACCTGCTATGGTTGCGTCGATGATGTGAAGTGGCCTGCATCCTTCTGATGATTCCTCGGTTTTAAGTTTGAACCTGATTTGAACTCCTTACCAGTCCTCGATAGCGTACGAGGCTGTTGTTGGGCAGCTGAGAGACAGTGCGCTGGCTCAAAAATGGAATCTGTAGCTCGTAATCAGCTCGTAATCAGCCCGGTGCTGCCGCGCTTCACCTGTGCCAGAAGTGCACTTCACCTGTGCCAGAAGTGCTGGGTCCGACAGCTGTTCTCTGAAGTGGCCCGCCACCTTGAATTCTTTCTGTTCCTTTGTGCCCGCTGTGGCGAACAGCGACTGCACCACCTGAAGCGGCATCACCGCTATGGTGGAGCTGCTGGTGAACACCATGGCTACTGCGTGCTAAATGTTGCTTGCCTATGAAGAGGCCATACATAAATATATGGTTAGTTTGGTTATTAAGCCATAAATCAAATCGGCACACCAACAACATTTGCCACAGTCCAATGGTAGTCACCACATAAGTGGTAAGATGACACAAGGCAATAACGTGAAAACAATCTGCCTCACAAAGGTTCGTGTGTGAGCAAGGAGCATAGGAGATGCACACACACCGGATGGGCGGAGCTGAAGTGGGCATCAGCAGTAGCTAGTAGTAATAACGAGCTCGTAGCCTGTCTTCGATTACTGGTCACCCCTCACCAACCCCCCTTACGATAAGAGACAACGGCTTTTCCGGACTCATATCACCACGGATGTACACGCGGATTGAAGCGCCGGAGTGCGGCTGCATTGAGGCACACGCTGAGCTGGTTGGCCCTCTATGTTGATGTCAGTCTGACGACCATCGCACTATCGAACTCTCCAGCTCTGCGTCATTGGCTAGGGAACTCAACTATGGAACCCCTGCTTGTTGAGTTTTGTCAATAGGGGTTTTAAAAGCTGGCGTGTGCAGGCATGGGCTTGTCCTCCAAATCCCACCCCTACAGATGGAAGGGGGGCCATGCTGCCTGCTGTGCGTGTTGTGTGAAGTCTACGCCAGCTGGCAGCACTGGCTGGGTGGAGATTCATGTGGTGGGGGAGGCAACTTTCTACCATTCCGAATGAAGTCACACAGCCATCGGCCAGGTCACAGCCAAGATGTTTGAAATCATCATGGCTTACAACAACCCGGAGCCTCCACAGCTTCCACTGGTTCACAGAACTTGCGTTGAGGCTGCCGCAGATGCGCTTGCCTGCCCTGCCATGATGCGCTTCAGGCCCTTCCTCGACATCCCCGTTGGCAGCATTACTTGGGGAGCAGGGTCCTGGCACACCTGTATCCCAGCAGCAAGGTGCCATACACTGCAAGGTATATACGCCAGCTGACAGCATGCCATCAGCCTCCATGCAGCCACCAACTTAGCCCCAGCCTCAGCCCCAGCATGAGCCCAGTACTAGCCCCAGCCCAACCCCTGCCCCAGCCCCTTCCCCAGCTGCAGCCCTAGACCCGATCCCTGCCCCTGGCATGACAAAAACTGGCCTGTCCGGCTTGGCTTGGCAAGAGCGTCAGCCATGGCATGCCCCCCCTCCCTTCTCCCCTCCCCTCTCCCCTACTGGCCCTTCCCCTGTGCCGCTGCCTTCACCCCCTTCCCTCCCTCCCCCATCCCCCATCCCCGTCCCACCACCTCTCAGCTAAACCTAGCCCCTGAGCGTCACAGCTATGCGGCAGCTGTTTCTGTGTCCGTGTGAGCTTGGCCAGCAGCCTGACCTTGCCTGTTCTCTGCGCACATGCCCCCAAGCCAAGGCGCACAACCTGCAGCTGCAACCTGATGAAGATGGCAGCGTCATGCTTACTATGCATCAGTATGGAAAGCCATCATCAACTGTAGACAGCCGGCCGGCGGCAGCCGCAGGCAAGGCTAAAGGTGAGCTGATGTGCATGAGGATGAGCTTGCGTGATGTTGTTGACATGATGAACAAGCAGATGTCAGAGTACATCAAGCACCACCGGTTGGCACGTCATCAGTTGCAGGTTTTCCGTGAGCACCGTGAAGCCGTCAAGGCAGGCAAGGATGGGAAGGTGGTGATTTCGTGTGTGGGTCAGAGAAGCTGATTGTTGAGCGCAGAATTGAAACCATGTCAGAGCACTGGCATGCACCGCAGATAGGCATTCTTGTGGCGTGTGCATACTTCAAGAACAAAGAGGGCGCCTACAAGGAGCAAACCGTGTATGTGATGACCGATACACACAGGCAAATTAGCGAGAATATTCGACATCCTAGGGGGGTATTTTTTTGATGGGGTTCGCCTCGGATTGTCCTTGCGGCTCCAACGCCACTTGGCGCGTGTTGAAATTCTGAGTGTGTGAGCAGTTGGAGTGGAGGTACCTACAGTACTGTAGAGGTCTACAGTACTGTAGAGGTCTACAGTACTGTAGAGGTCTACAGTACTGTAGGCCATTCTTAAGCTGTTTTAGAGGCCATATATTTTAATTGTTTCTTTGCTTTTCATGGTGACTCTGCTTGTCTTGACGAATAGTACAAGCACATGGGATTCGGCGGCTGACAGTTGTGGTCATGAGATGTGGTCATGAGATGTTTGAATGAATCATGTCGTGTGCTGGCGCGCAAAGTAATAGACGAAGGAGCTTGTAAGAGCCATTCATACTTACACCATGATTGACCGACATTGCAAGGTCATTCAACATGTCTGTTACTCATGCATGCCCTTGTTGTCTACTTGTCCATGGATTTGTTGCTGAATGGAACAAAGTACATGTCTCCCCCACCCTCCTTGTGCGGGAAGAAGGGCACCAGCAGGTGTGTGAGCTTAGCCCCATCTACCGCAAACCAGTTGTGAGGGCCAGCTGCTGAGTAAAGAGTGGATGGGTGCCGGCCAACAAGTGAGCGCTGCTGGCGCACCGGTGTGGGAAGGGGAGCCTGGTAAAGCTGCCTCTGGCTTGGCTTGCGCCCTGAACGCCTGACCTGTGTTGGGGCCTCGTCCTCCTGGCTGTCTGCCTCATGGCCATCACCTTGTGTGCCTGGGGGTGCAGCTGAAGGAACTATAGCCGGCTGCTGATCTGCTTTCTGCTTCTTGCTGCGCTGTGTAGGTCGTGAAGGCTGCTTCCTTTTTGCTGGCACCCGCTTCTCTGCTGTTGCTGAGTCGTCCTCAGCAAGGGGTGTGCCTCGTGCTATTGCTAACGTGTCTAGCTGTGGAACAGGGGTGGTGCGGTACAGGCGTGCAATGGCCAGGCGCAGGAAAACACCCTGCTTGTGTGGGTGCTCCACCCGCACCCAGAACTGGATATGTGATGCATATGGTACCTCCCCCCACACCGCAACCAACTCATGCTCCCCTGTGTATTGCCCGGGTATGATCTGTAGGTACTGGTTCATTACCCAGTTGCTGTTACGCACATGGACCTTGGTGTAGTCCACACTGTGCATGACCTGCCCGTTGCACTCTGCACGCTTGAAGTACTTGACACGCTGGGGCACTGCTGGGCTGGCACCACTGACAGGATCTGCAAACACTGCATTGAAGTCCGCATCGCTCAACTCTATGCTCTCAGCCAAGAACTCCTCCCTGAACTTGATGCATGCCTGGCGCACCCACTCCTCGCCTTCCCCACCATTCGGGCACTCACTGTAACCACACCCCAAGAGTTGGCACACCTCCTCCGCAGGCACCGGCTTAGCATCCCTGACACCCTTGCTCTTCTTCCGCCCCTGCTGGCCAGCTGCCTCTCTGCCCTCCTCATTCTCTTCACCCTCCTCATCCATTCCCTCACCCTCCTGCTCTTCAGCCCATGCATCCCTCCCATGCTTATGCCTGTGTGTGTTGAACCACTGCTGCATCTGTCGGCTCAAGCGCTCCCGCAAACACATGGCCAAGGTCACCTGCAGCCCAGCAGCATGGGAGCCACTGAAGTGCTTGGCACGCTGCATGGCGCGCTCCACGAAGAACTCCGTCACCCAGCAAGCACGCCCGCGCTCACGCTCTTGATCAGGCAACCTGCATGCATAGCACATGCACACCATACCGAATGTATCAGCGTATTTGTGACCTGTTGTATGCAATGGCCAATGGTTGGTGGAGCATGGTGACACGCACCGGCAGCACAACATATGGAGGTTGCTGGAGAACAAGGAGATCGGCACGTCCTCTCCCAGCCAGTCCTTTTCAGCCAGCAGGTAGGCATAGGTGTGAATGGCGTCAGCGCCCTCGTCCATACCCGCCTTCAGCCGGGCCTCATACAGTGCCTCAGCCTCCGGTGTCATGTCTGGGCTACGTTGCGGGTCTCCCTCTGTAGGGCATGATTACAGGGCCATGCAGTACTTCATTGTGTACACGCATGGTGCAGCTGTTGTGGCAATCTTGGTTACCTGATGTCAGGTAGTGCAGCACAGCCTTCACCAATGCCTTCCAAATGGGCAGGTGACCGTTCTCCACTGTCACGATGTCTCGAAACACGTACTGCCAGCCATACCGAACGAAATGCATGAAGTCATCCATGATCCACCCCCTGCAGCAAGATGACTCACATCAGTGTTGTGAAGGTGAAGCTGTTAAAATGTGTCATTTGACACCTACAGTACTGTAGACCTCTACAGTACTGTAGACCTCTACAGTACTGTAGACCTCATCAGTACTGTAGACCCTTACAGTACTGTAGACCTCTACAGTACTGTAGACATCTACAGTACTGTAGACACCCTACAGTACTGTAGACCTCTACAGTACTGTGGACCTCTACAGTACTGTAGACCTCTACAGTACTGTGGACCTCTACAGTACTGTAGAACTTTACAGTACTGTAGACCTCTACAGTACTGTAGACTTCTACAGTACTGTAGACCTCTACAGTACTGTAGACCTTTACAGTACTGTAGACCTCTACAGTACTGTGGACCTCTACAGTACTGTAGACCTCTACAGTACTGTAGACCTCTACAATACTGTAGACCTCTACAGTACTGTAGACCTCTACAGTACTGTAGACCTCTACAGTACTGTGGACCTCTACAGTACTGTAGACCTCTACAGTACTGTGGACCTCTACAGTACTGTAGACCTTTACAGTACTGTAGACCTCTACAGTACTGTAGACTTCTACAGTACTGTGGACCTCTACAGTACTGTGGACCTCTACAGTACTGTAGACCTCTACAGTACTGTGGACCTCTACAGTACTGTGGACCTCTACAGTACTGTGGACCTCTACAGTACTGTAGACCTTTACAGTACTGTAGACCTCTACAGTACTAAGGACCTCAACAGTACTGTAGACCTCTACAGTACTGTGGAACTCAACAGTACTGTAGACCTCTACAATACTGTAGACCTCTACAGTACTATAGACCTCTACAGTACTGTAGACCTTTACAGTACTGTAGACCTCTACAGTACTGTGGACCTCTACAGTACTGTGGACCTCTACAGTACTGTAGACCTCTACAGTACTGTGGACCTCTACAGTACTGTAGACCTTTACAGTACTGTAGACCTCTACAGTACTGTAGACCTCTACAGTACTGTAGACCTCTACAGTACTGTGGACCTCTACAGTACTGTAGACCTCTACAGTACTGTAGACTTCTCCAGTACTGTAGACCTCTACAGTACTGTAGACCTCTACAGTACTGTAGACCACTACAGTACTGTAGACCTCTACAGTACTGTAGACCTCTACAGTACTGTAGACCTCTACAGTACTGTGGACCTCTACAGTACTGTAGACCTCTACAGTACTGTGGACCTCTACAGTACTGTAGACCTCTACAGTACTGTGGACCTCTACAGTACTGTAGACCTCTACAGTACTGTGGACCTCTACAGTACTGTAGACCTCTACAGTACTGTAGACCTCTACAGTACTGTGGACCTCTACAGTACTGTAGACCTCTACAGTACTGTGGACCTCTACAGTACTGTAGACCTTTACAGTACTGTAGACCTCTACAGTACTGTGGACCTCTACAGTACTGTAGACCTTCACAGTACTGTAGACTCCAAGAGTACTGTAGACCCTGCCAGCACTGTAGACGCCTTTCAGACCATGCCCCACACAGATCAGCTCACTCACGTGAAATCCTCTGTGTGCTTCAGTCGTCGTCCAAACGTCACAGGGAAGTGCATGTCCTGGAAGCGCTTGATCATCGTCTCACGTGGACTCTCCTTGTCGTTGCCTTGGCGCTTGCTGAAAGGCCCGCTCTTGGAAAACAGCCACTGCATATGGTGCTTCACAACACCAAACAGGAAGGCGTGCGCGATGGGCACCACATGCAGCCACTTGGCCTGCACGTACTTGAGGTACTTGGTCACTATAGGCCGGCCCCAGCACCCGATGTCTGTGCCCTTTACCCAGCCCCCCTCAACGGCTTCGCCACGAGTCTGCATGTCCCCCTCTGACAAACGGTTCCGACGATCCCACATCCAAGCCTCAAACCATTCGCCCACCACACCCCTGCCCACCACGGGTTCGCCATCATGCCCCTGGCCACCAGCAGCTCCTCCACCAACCTCGCCATCACCACCCTCTGCCTCCTCATCTCGCCCTTCAAACCGATCAGCCTGCCCACCCTGATCACCTTGTGGTGCAGCCAAGCCCGCACCCTGGCTCGCACCCTGGTTTGCACCCTGGCCAACGCCCTGACCTCCACCCTGGCCTGCACCCTGGCTTCTCAATCCTTCACGCCCTGGGCCATTAACCACCCCAGCCGCCCTGCCCGTATGGCGACCACCTCTCCCCACCCCAGCACCCACATTAGCATCTTCTTCTGGGGGGGGAGGAGGATAGCGGCTCAGGTCTGGCACCAACACCTCCACCGGCAGCCAGTACCCCTTGGGGTGCACACCACCGTCACCAGGGGTCCGCAGCCAGCACCAGGCACAGTTCATGCAAGCACCATGGCCAAGACTCTTCATCAAACACATCCTGCAAAGCACCATGCATCATTGGCCTTACACCCAACTAGTTGGTGGTGTATATGTTACCCTTACTCACCGAGCCGGAGTGTCCGCCACCACGCTGGCCAGCATAGGGTATAGCCGGATCTTCGTGGCCTCATTGGCACCACGGTAGCCTTTGGGGGCGTGCAGGTGGACCCAACAGTCGCGCTTGCTTTCATCAAGCGAGTCACGGAGGTCCACCAGCAACTGCCAAACACACACTGCTACCTGTTAGTCATGTATCATTCTGTTGTGGTTCTTAGATCATATGCCTCAGCTTGTTCACCTGGTTCACGTAGCCCTCCACAAACTTGGACTTGTCAGCACCCAAGATCACACCCACAATAGCCCAGGTCTCGTCCTTGCTCATGTACTTGGTGGGCACATCCATGACCTGGGGTGGACACGCTTCATTTGTATGGGCTAGAGCTCAGGCTCAGGCTAGGGCTAGGGCTAGGGCTAGGGCTAGGGCTAGGGCTAGGGCTAGGGACAGGGCTAGGGCTAGGGACAGGGCTAGGGCTAGGGCCAGGACTAGGGCTAGGGCCAGGGCTAGGGCTAGGGTTAGGGCTAGGGCTAGGGCTAGGGCTAGGGCTAGGGCTAGGGCTAGGGCTAGGGCTAGGGCTAGGGCTAGGGCTAGGGCTAGGGCTAGGGCTAGGGCTAGGGCTAGGGCTAGGGCTGGGCATGGACGTGGGGATGGGTTAGGTTGGGGTTAGGGATAGGGATAGGGATAGGGATAGGGATAGGGTTAGGGATAGGGATAGGGATAGGGATAGGGTTAGGGTTAGGGTTAGGGTTAGGGCTAGGGCTAGGGCTTTTTGCTCATACCTGCAACACAATAATCCCGACGGACTGTGTTTCAGTGATCTTCACCCAATCGATGCCCAGGCTCAAGCGCACTGCGTACGGGTTGTCGAACTGGTCAGCTCCCACGCTGTCTCGCATGAACTTGCCAGCCTCACCTGTGCCCATCAAGCAATCCGTTAAGTGTGTTCTATTCAACCACGTTGCATCTGATTAACGTTCACTCACTGGCATAGAAAGATCCCGGGCCCTTGTCCACGTCCCGGTTGAACCACATTTGCATGCCGGGGCTGAGGAGCATGGTATTCAGGGTCTCCTCCAGTTCCAGGTAGAAAAGTTCTGCTCGAGGCCGCAGGTTATCGCGGTCACCTATACCATCATGCATGAGCACCGCCTGTTCACACCACATCCTTGCCCTCTGTGGTATTGGCCATGCATGTTGACTCACCCTCAAAACGCTTGAGCTTGCACTTGGGGCACACCTCCTTCTTGTGCAGAGGCCACTGATCTCTGCAACGCATGTCACGAAGTCATGGGTTCACCCTTAACCATCCGCTTGTTTGTGTATGGCAACATATACAACCTGTGGCAAAGGGCATGTGGCGTGGGTCATGGGTACTTGGGTAAACATAGCACCCACCGGGGCAGGTGGCCAAAGGTGTGCCCACAGGGACGCTCAGCCGTGCCGTTGCAGACATGGAGCCGACTCTCTGGCTGGTCAAAGGTCTCCAAGGTTTGTCGGTACAGGTACGGAGTGCTGGGGTGGTTGTGAGGCGTACGTAGCTCCCCTTGTCCGAACATGTAGCCCAGCTCCAGCAGGTGCGCCTTAAACACCTTGGCGTCAGGAGTGATGGCCTTCATCCAGTTGTGGATCCTCTCCACGTTGTCATACGTAGTGGTCATAGGGTGCCATGCAGACACAGGCTCACTCAAGCGTCGCTGGATGTCTGTTGTCCTGCAACGCCTACGCCCCTTCTCCAGACGGGGGCCCCTGTCTCTGCTGTCCCCCCCCCTCCTACTGTTACGAGGGCGGCCAACACTACGTCCACGGGACCGGCCACGGCCTCGACCTCTGTCCACACTGCCGCCCCTGCTGCCTCGTCCACCCCTGGCAACACCTTCACCTCGCTGTGCATGCCGGGCTCCCCCGTTGCCTCTGTTGTTGCGTTTTCCACTGTCATCAGAGCTGCTACCTGTGTCCATTGACTGCTCAGATACAACTTCAGACTCAGACTGGGAGGTGGTGGTGGAGGATTGGGAGGTGGTGGAGGATGCATGGGGGCAGCCCATGGAGCATCTGGTGCCAACACAACAACCCTTTGCCTTGCCGCTGGGTGGGCTGCCTGTTGCATTGCCGCTGGGTGGGCTGCATGTTGCATGGGGTGAGGGGGGAAGGGGCGGGGGAGGGAACGGAGGGGAGGGGGGATTCACAGGGCTCAATCCAGGTGATGCCATGCCACGAACTGCCGTGGGCCCACTAACACCGGCCCTCCTTGGCTGCTCCCCCTCATCTGTCTCCATGTCGTCATTGCCTCCCAACCAACCTTCTTCTCGTCTGCTCCTTGACTCCACCTCTGGCCGGAGAACAAGGTCATCGTCATAGTGACGGGCCAGCAGGCGCCCTGCATCTCCTGGGCGCAGTGGAGCCTTTTCTGGCCGAAGAACAAGGTCGTCCTCATAGTGACGGGCCAGCAGCCGCCCTGCATCTCCTGGGCACAGTGGCGCCACCTCTGGCCGTAGAACAAGGTCGTCCTCATAGTGACGGGCCAGCAGCCGCCCTGCATCTCCTGGCCGTAGTGGAGCCTCATCTGGCCGAAGAACAAGGTCGTCCTTGCATTGACGGGTCGACAGGAGCCTTTCATCTCCTGGGCGCAGTGGCTCTCCATTTGACAGACGGTGAAGGAGGGATTGCAGAGGCGGAGTTGTGGGATGGGAGGGTTGAGGAGCAGGGGGGGGAGGTGGGGGGGGGTTGGGAGGCTTTGGGTTCCTACCGGGACGTTGTGGCGGCGTTGGAGAGCAGGGAGCTGGGTGGGATGAATCAGGGGGTAGGGGTGGTACCGGGCGGCCTAGGAAGGTGGTGGTGGAAGGCCGGGGCGGCCACACCTGGGAGGGAGGTGGCCAATCTACTGGTGGACGCGGTGTGGGTGGCAGGCCTGGGAGCGGTGAGGGTGAGGGAGGAGGCCAATCTGGTGGGGGACGAGCTGGCATGGGGGGTGTGGGGGGCCGTGGCAGGGGACTAGGCGAGGGAGGAGGCCACACTGGCTTGGAACGGGGTGGGGAACGGGGTGGATGTGAGATCCCCGCTTGTGATTGTTGTCGAGCATGCTCTAATCGCTGAAGTACAAAGGGTAAATTGCGCTTCGTCGGCAGTAAGGCAGTCCACTGTGACAAAGCGCGATACCTGCAACCAACGTCGACCGCCGTAAGTAAACGTCGCCTACTTTTAGCATCGCCATGTCGGCCACATACGAGGGTTGGGAGCGCGTCTCCGGTGGTTCCCGTGATGGCTGGGCGAGGTTGGGACGATGAGGAGACCGGGTTGGGTCTGCATCAGAACAATCACGAGTCACCACTATTTCAGGCGTCGGCCCTGTCGCTAGCTGTCACTATGGGTCCTGCGTGGTTGCCCCACCTGGCCGTGGCCGTGGCATTTATTTGTGATGGGCCGTGCTAGACAAGGCTTTCAGCTAGTATGTGGTAGTGTGGGTCGCCCCTTGCGCTGTCGGCGGTGGCTGATGCGGGTCGCGACTGTTGGGTTGGGTGTGGTGTTTGATGCACTACACAAGCGCAAAAATTGGACCCGCACTCATTGCTGTGTGCACTATCCCTCCCTCGTTGCTCGGTCTTTAATCACCAATGGCCGCCGCAACCATCATCGATGTAGAGGTCATCTTCAATGTTGGTGGCGGTAGTGAAAGCGACCCGATGAGCATTCATCGCGGCCAAGAGTCATTCACCGCTGAAGCCATGGAAGCGTTTCTGAAGAAAACGGGTAACTTGTATCGTGTGTCCCTGGATGAAGATCGTGAGCCGGTTCTTGAGGTGCCCTATACTCCAGAGGACTACACCACCATGGCAGGCCTCATGGTTAACCTGGGGACCAGCCTGATTACTTGGCGTAATCTGTTTGACACGACTGGCCTAGCGTTCGTGACATGGAGGACTGAGACCGGTGGCATCGTCATCGAGGTGTACCTGTACCCCTTGTCCACGTCTCAGCAGGTGAGGTGGCTCCTTGGTGCTTGCCTCATCCCCCCTACATGCATTCAAAGCCTGATGTGGTAGGCGTATGTTGACTTTGCATGTGATTGTGCAGGGACCTGGTGAGGAACAGGCAGCAGAGCCCCTACTGGACGCCATGTCGCAGGGGGCAGCCAGCGCACAACCTGTCAGCCCACAGTCAGGTGCCGACAGGGCCTTAGCTCCCCCTGCAGCCCTGAGGAAACAGAAGGATGCCGCTGGCCCCTCGAAAGAGGCAGCCCAACCCCAGCCGCCCAGCTCGGCAGCTGCAGCAGCAGGACGTAAACCTGGTCCTGCAGCAGCGGTGCATGTGGGAGGGACTAAGCGTGGCTCAGCCCAGGCAGTGAGGCAGGTGTGTGAATCACAGGGTGCATGCCTGTGTCTGTACATGTGCACATGTTCCAGCTGTCAGCTGCCCAACACTCCACGGCCCTTGTGTCCCGTTGGCCATGCTGCACCATTATGGTGGTCGTGTGTGGCTGCAGCCGGCGGGGGACAGTGGCGATGGCATGGTCGAGACCCAGCCTGTGCGTAAGAGGGTGGCTGGTAGTCGGCGTGCCGCGGGGTCCCCAGCTGGACCCCATGCTCATGGAGCAGTCGGGAGCAGTGGTGTCAGTAAGGTGTGCTTGTGTGTGTGTGGTACGGTTATGTATTGGGTTATGAACCACATGTTACCACATGTTGAACCACATGTTGAGTGTGGCCTTGTATGGTTGCTGATGTAGGCACCGGCAGCTGGCCCCCTCCTTTCCTCCCCGGCCTCCACATCCACCCGCAGCATGGGGAAGGGGGAAGTCGGAGGTGGCTCAATGGTGAGTGTGAGTCTGTGTGTGTGGATGTTATTCTTCATTAAGCCTATCATTTGCATGGTATGCAGCAAATCCGGCATCATGCTGAATGTGGTGCCTCATGCAGGGCCAGGGGTTCAGATTGGACATCTCCCCGTCCAAAAGGGTCTCGCTAGCGACAAGGCTGTCTGCTAGGAGCATGGTAAGAGTAATTGGCTAGTATCTATGCAAACTCCCCCTGACCTGCTTGTCTTGCCTCGTTCAGCTTACCGGACTACCTTTGTATTTGCTGTGCAGGAAGGCAATTGTGCGCATGAAGGTATGGGCAAGAACACAGATTGATAGCATGGGAGTGCAACCTGAGCCTATACTGCAACTGTCTTTGCCAATGTAGTCCTTCTTCCACCACCGAGTCGAGCGTGAAGCCACTTGTCTGACCCCAGACCTGGGCATGGATGTGATGCAAGGAAAAAATTATGTCACAGGTATATTAGCAAGTGGCCGCCTAACGGCACGCAATGTGTTTTTCATCCCCATGGGGGGCCGGCTCATCGCTGTGTACCCGAAGCACGACCTATTCGTGGTCTTCTGCCCCAGGGGACAGGTAAAAGGCTTTCAAACCTGTCAAAAACATCAGGTATACGGCTAACACATGAATCAAGGCACATAATTGCTTTGGATGGGATGCCGCAGGGCCTTTCAGTGGAGGAGGAGTCTAACTTGTGCGTGTTTTTGAATGCGCACGTCAAACAAACGGAATGGGAGGTCATTGATGGGACGTGCCCACTGCAAAAGGATGATTGGAGTGATGAGCTACGGTTATTGATCCACATGGAATACTTGTGGCGCCGAAGCATCAGGTGAGAAACTAGGACGACACGCCTTCAACACAGCAACATGCTTATGCTTGCACACAACCTGATTGCTATCAAACGCCATTTGAGTTAGTCTAATCTAACATGCAAACAAAGGCCACTGATGCCATAATGCATGTAGGCGGAATTGTGTACAAACTGGCATTTGTTATGATGCCAACCGGATGTTAGCTCGTCAGCGTTTACTGCAGTGTACCCTGGAGACTGTGGGAGAGTGGTGCTCTTTGGTACGTTCCTCAACCCTAGTAAAATAGATGTATGGGTTGCATTACCACATGTGATATGATCAGACTAACCGCTCTTGTGTAAATATGCAGATCGATGTGCACCCCAAGTGGAAGAACAGGGCACCAAGTGACATGGCTGACCCATTGTCGGTAAGCTATCCGCACCAAATGCATGGTAAGGCAGAGGGTGTTCAGGCAGGTGGACCACAAGGCACATGGCGATTGTCCGCGCTGCAGGACAGTGAGGTTCCATCACCAGTGCCATCTCCACCCATGTCCATCGTGTCGCCTGAGTCTCCTCCCTCACCGTCACCACCATCATCCCACGACCCTGGACACACCCCCCCTCAATCCTCTGAGCTGGACAATGGTACTGAATCTCAGCCATCACCGGGGCCCCTCCCCCTTCCCAGCGGTGAGCCCCTAACCCTAGGCCATGTATAGAAATCGGGTTCACCATGCATGCATAGTGTCAAATGGTTACTTCACAACATAAGCAGCGTGTTGTCAATTGCCAAGGGGAGATGGATGGATGTGTGTGCAGGTGTAGGGGGAATATGAACTGAGGTAGAAGAGTGTTAGATAGGGTTATCACTCATCTGCATTGATCCTCACCATCATGCTTCACTTGTACATGACCCCTCAGGACACCAAGCTGTTTTGTCTGGGTCTACAAGCGAAGGGCGCTCGCTATCTTTCCCTTCTCTCCCCATCCCAGCAGCTACCCCCCATCCCCTCATCAAGCCATTCAGCGCACCTCCAGCCCATACCCCAGCAGCCCCTGCCACTGCCCCAGCAGCCCCA
Source organism: Haematococcus lacustris (assembly GCA_030144725.1). Classification (NCBI taxonomy): domain Eukaryota; kingdom Viridiplantae; phylum Chlorophyta; class Chlorophyceae; order Chlamydomonadales; family Haematococcaceae; genus Haematococcus; species Haematococcus lacustris. The sequence continues at coordinate 5,936,437 of JASKMD010000014.1, read as the reverse complement.
GCCCCAGCAGCCCCTGCCCCAGCTGCCCCTGAATCAGCAGCCCCTGCCCCAGCAGCCCCCGCCCCAGCAGCCCCTGCCCCAGCAGCCCCTGCCCCAGCAGCCCCTGCCCCAGCTGCCCCTGCCCCAGCAGCCCCTGCCACTGCCCCAGCAGCCTCTGACCCAGCAGCCCCTGCCTCAGCAGCCCCTGCCCCAGCAGACCCTGCCACTGCCACTGCCCCAGCGCCTGCCACAGCAGCCCCAGACCCTGCCCAAGCAGACCCCGCCACAGGTAAGGATGTATATATGTACACATTACAAAAAACATGCTAATAAGCCATGTCATGTCCATGCGCACATATGTTCCCACAGCAGCCATGAGTAGGCTCTTAAAGTAACCCAGTCAAAGCATAACGCCACGACTTTCACAACGTACAGTGTCTTGCATGCAGTGGACGTGAACCGGCTGATAAACACGGTTCTGCATCTTGATGAGCGCCAGAACCGGGAGGTCGCGTACGGACAGGCTGCATGGCATGCAGTATCTCAGTTGCAGAAGGCTGTAGGCGATGCAATGCTGGAACTGCATCAGCGGCAGCGCGCGGCATTTCAGCAGCAGCAGCAGGAGCTTGAGCGGCAGTTGAGGCAGCAGAATGACACCGTGCTCATGCTGCAGCAGCAGTTACAGGCATCTGAGAAGGCAAGGGCCCAGATGCAGAAGCAGATGCTGCAGCAAGAGCAGCAGGTGAAGAAGCAGATGGAGCAGCTGACAGCCAGTGTAGCTTCCTTGTTAGAGGTAAGACGATCATGCATCAGAGAGACTATAGAACAATAACGACCACAAATGAGGCAAACCGCCATGTGGCCATTCAGTGCACTATTTGTGATCACATGTGTTGATATCACTGGATGAGCATCATGGCACATGCAGGGAACAGGGCCCCGGCAACAAACTGTTGCTCAAGCGCCGCCAACACAGCCAACAACTACCGCCACAAGGAAGGCCACAGCGCCAGCAAGGACCACAGCCACTCGACAGCAGGTACGCACTAATATCTCAAGGAGACTGCATGGGCAACAATGAACAACTAACAATGTGTTGCTTGAACTCTATTGCAGGAGGCAGGCAAACCAGCTGCTCCAGCCACAACAACAAGCAAGGGACAAAAGCGGGGCAGAAGTGGCAAACAAGTGGACAACAGCGAGGAGGTGACAGGAATCAACACCTAGTCCGACCCACACCACATGACCCCGAAACGTAATCCCACCCTAGTCCTAGCCCTAGCCCTAGCCCTAGCCCTAGCCCTAGCCCTAGCCCTAGCCCTAGCCCTAGCCCTAGCCCTAGCCCTAGCCCTAGCCCTAGCCCTAACCCTAACCCAACCCCATCCCCACGTCCATGCCTATCCCTATCCCTATCACTAACCCTATCCCTATCCCTATCCCTATCCCTATCCCTATCCCTATCCCTATCCCTGCCCCTACCCCTACCCCTACCCCTACCCCTACCCCTACCCCTACCCCTACCCCTACCCCTACCCCTACCCCTACCCCTACCCCTACCCCTACCCCTACCCCTACCCCTACCCCTACCCCTACCCCTACCCCTACCCCTACCCCTACCCTTACCCCTACCCCTACCCCTACCCCTACCCCTAGCCCTAGCCCTAGACCTAGACCTAGACCTAGCACTATCACTAACCCTAACCAAACCCCATGCCTAGTGTCTATGAGGAACATTGTGTATGACTGCAGGCTACTGTTTGGCGGCCTTGCAATTACGCCGATGGCAATGTTGTGGTGAAGAAGTTCACCCCTGAGCAGGCTGATCAGTGGCGTGAGGCAGTGCTGGAGATGGGTGTTGCCATGACCAGCCTCCCAGGCCACCTCATCCCAACGTCTCAGCTGGAGTGGGCATTACAGCTCCTCAGCCTGGTGTTTGGCTACGCCATCTTCAACGACATCCCCCTCACCGAGAGTCACGGTTGGCCCGTCATAAGCGAAGGGGAGCTCGATGTGCGATACAGCACAGGCCAGCGCCTGCAGATGCCTTTCACTACGGCAAATGCAGATGGCAGCCTGCCTGATGATGTCTCCATGTCGGGGTGTTGGACAGCCAGGTCCTTGCGCATCATCAGAAAGGACCAAGCCATGGCAGCCCAGCAGGATGCAGCAGGCGAAGCTGCACGCACCAGATTGAAGCAGTATGCCACAGCTGTCCGCCTTGCCCGCCCTTACCTCAGGAAGCTACAGCAGCATGCCTCACAGCTTTCGCAGGTCACCCTCAGGGGGGGTACAGTGCTCACCAACGACACCATGCATGGGCGTGACGTCAATTCTGTGGGCATGGCTCTAACGAAGGCCACAGGTTTGGTGGCAGCCCAGGCTTTGCATGTGGACGTCAACCCAGACCCGTCCCTCTCCACCCCCCCCCACACAGCAGCAGCAGCTGCAGCCGCGACAGCACCCCAGACCAGCAGCCCTCCCTCACACGCCGTCCCCTCTACCTCAGCCCCTGCTGCGTCTTCAGCAACAACACCCACAGCCCCCCCAAGGTTCATTTGGGGGCGAGATGGTCTGGTGATGATCATCGCTGTTGGAGTGACGCAGGTGATGGTCAGCCCAGGCAGCCATGTGCAGGTGTTGAAGGTGGAGAAGAAGCACAAGGGGGAGATATCGGCAAGAGTCCTGAAGACGGCCATGAAGGCCATGCCCAAGATGCAGGTCTACAGGGTGACACTACAGCCGGGTGAGGTGCTTGGGATGCGCGGTTACACGGTCCATGCAGGGGATTGGGGCCTGCCAGACAAAGCTTCCACCAGGGTGCACTTGTATGGCAGCGAGGGCTACATCAACAATGCCACCTGTTTTCTGTCCATGCTGGATGTGGAGTTCGTGCACAAATGCCAGCCCACCAGTCCTCCTCAGCGTCGTGAGCAATATGACAACTGGCCACCGGGGTTAGGGCCATTGCATGGGGGTCTTTATGTGCAGCCTGAGCCCTATGAGCGCCCTGCACGAGCACCGGTGGACACATTATGGAACTCAGACTGGGCATTGTCTGATGAGCTCGTACAAGCAGAGTTGACCAGTCTGTTGGGCCATTGGGATGAGTCCATGGCTGCAGAGGCAGCAGAGGAAGCAGAGAAGGAGAAGAAGAAGGGAAAAAAGGTTGTAGTGGCAGAGGTGACGGAGGAGGCACAGGAAACAGAAGAGGCAGGGGGCAAAGAGGCAGGGGACGAGGAGGCGAGAAAGAAGAAGCAAGGGAGAAAGAGGTAGATGTGTAACATGAATGTCGTTATGTTGATGTGTGAAAAGACAAATGTGTTAAACATGTTCGTGATTCCGGCCTAAATTGATTTTATAACCACTAGGTCTCAGTCCAAATCGGACAACAAGGTCACGGAGCGTGGTGCCTACAGTACAGTAGGCGCCTACAGGACTGTTAGTGGACTCGCGAGGTACCCCGGGGTGTCTACAGTACCGTAGGTGCCTACAATACTGTAGACCTCTACAGTACTGTAGATATCTACAGTACTGTAGATATCTACAGTACTGTAGACATCTACAGTACTAACAATGGTCTCTTGAGGTGCCTAGAGGTACCTACAGTACTGTAGATATCTACAGTACTGTAGATATCTACAGTACTGTAGACCTCTACAGTACTGTAGATGTCTACAGTACTGTAGATGTCTACAGTACTGTAGATATCTACAGTACTGACAATGGTCTCTCGAGGTACCTCAGGGTACCTACAGGACTGTAGACCTTTACAGTACTGTAGAGGTCAACCGTAATTAAACCCCTACAGTACTGTAGACCTCTACAGTACTGTAGATATCTACAGTACTGTAGACATCTACAGTACTAACAATGGTCTCTTGAGGTGCCTCGAGGTACCTACAGTACTGTAGATATCTACAGTACTGTAGACATCTACAGTACTGTAGACATCTACAGTACTGACAATGGTCTCTCGAGGTACCTCGAGGTACCTACAGTACTGTAGATATCTACAGTACTGTAGACATTTACAGTACTGTAGAGGTCTACAGTATTGTAGAGGTCTACAGTACTGTAGATGTCTACAGTACTGTAGATATCTACAGTACTGCAAATGGTCTCTCGAGGTACCTCGAGGTACCTACAGTACTGTAGATGTCTACAGTACTGTAAGTGGTCCCTCGAGGTACCTCGAGGTACCTACAGTACTGTAGATGTCTACAGTACTGTAGATGTCTACAGTACTGTAGATGTCTACAGTACTGTAGGTGTCTACAGTACTGTAGAGGTCTACAGTACTGTAGACATCTACAGTACTGTAAGTGGTCTCTCGAGGTACCTCGAGGTACCTACAGTACTGTAGACATCTACAGTACTGTAGATGTCTACAGTACTGTAGATGTCTACAGTACTGTAAGTGGTCTCTCGCGAGGTACCCCGACAGTACTGTAGACACCTACAGTACTGTAGCATAACCGTATCTCACCAACCGCGCAAAATCACGAATTTTAGTTTCAACCCCCGATCTTACAATGCCTTCTTTAGACTATGTACCAAGTCCGAGGCTCTGTTCGTGTACTCGCGAGGTACCCCGACAGTACTGTGGACCTCTACAGTACTGTAGCATGGCCGTATCTCACCAACCGCGCAAAATCACGAATTTTAGTTTCAACCCCCAATCTTACAATGCCTTCATTTGACTATGTACCAAGTCCGGGGCTCTGAATCTCAAAAATGCTGTTACTAATTTGCCTGAGTGTAGGAAGGGGCAGTCGGCAGCCATTATACTTGTGGTGTATTCCTTGCTTGCAAAGCATGACATGGACACTTCAAGGGCAGGCGTGATTCAACGGGGGGGGTGGTGAAGCAGAGGTTGGGGGGTGAGATCATGGCTGGTCGTGTTGGGATGTGCAATGCATCAGAGTTTGTGCAGCACTGCAATGCATATCACAAGCCAGCTACTGCTACTAACCCTAGTAAGGCTGACCGTGCACGAGCAAGTGTGGGTCATCGGTGGTGCTTGGAGCTGAGCACACAGGAGGTAGAGCTTTGTAGTGCTCCACAGCGGGATGCACATGCCTTTGCATCATCCATCCCGGCTCTATGGGCATGCACAGTTGCTTCTTCCCTGCTTCAGGGATCCAGGTTGAGTGGGCACAGACTGCATGTGCATTTGCCCAATGCTTGACCCCCGCACCAAGGTGTGTGTGTACCAGGCCCTCCATCGCAAAGCCCTTTTTGGCCATGCCCATGTTCGATCAGAAGAGGGATGACAAACATTGGGACGATGAGTGCCTCACCCTTCTGTGCTCATTTGCACTAGACAGCGTGATGCAGCTGTGCACCTTGGGTAAGAACCTGGGCGTGAAGATACACTCAGGCAAATCAGTAACAGCATTTTCTAGAATCGCGGCTTGAGATTTTGCACATAGCCATATGACGTGGTTGTAAGATTGGGGTTTGAACGAAAATTCATAAAAATGCATGGTTGGTGAGATATCGCTAAGGTGATGTGTTGTACCACTCGGTGTGGTGCAGTGTAGCACAATTGGGTGCATTGTAGTAGTGCACTAGTGACAGGTGCAGTAGGCTACCCCTCCCATTGAACCACCAACCCCCCTAACGATAAGGGACAACGGCTTTTCCGGACTCATTTCTGCACGGGTTGACACGCGGATTGAAGCGTCGGAATGCTGCCGCGCTGAGCCACACGCTGAGCTGGTCGGGCATGTTGCCGGGTATCCGACCCTAGAGAGCCTGCGGACTTGATGTACGCTGACCCAGTAGCAGTGAGTCCATGTTTAACGCGATGGATAGTGCGCGATGTGCGAGGAGCCCGACTTCATGTCCAACATCGTGACCAACATGCGCTGGCCCAGGGGCTCTGAAACTAGGAGGAGACCACAGTAGGAGCACAGCAGTGGCAACTGCACCGATCCCTTGTTGATTAGGCTCTAAGAGGTGGGCTAATCCTCCTCCATGCTGGCCACTCTGCTGATGCCAATATGACGACCATCGAACGCAATCGGATGCCCCAGCCCTGCGTCACTGGCTAGGGAACCTATCTGTGGACCCCCTGCCAAGGTCTCAACTCTTGCTGATATTTGCTAATAGGGGTTTTAGAAGCTGGCGTGTGCACATGCCTGCAGCATGCCGACATCCAAGTATCACCCCTACAAGGGGAAGGGCGGGCATGCAGCCCGCTGTGCGCTGTGTGTGAAGACGACACCAGCTGGTCTTGCTGGCTGGGTGGAGATTCATGTGGAGGGGGAGGCAGCCTCCTACCGCTCCGGGCAGAGTGTACGAGCCATCGGCCAGGTCACAACCCAGATGGCTGAAACCATCAAGGCCTGCGACAACTTGGTGCCCGCACTGATTCCATTAGCCCACAGGACTTGCGCTGAGTCTGCTGCAGCTGCGCTTGCCGTGGGCAAGCGGCTGCAGGGGCAGGAGCAGCCCATGCCCAGTCTTTGCTCCACACCCACGCAAGCAGCTGCACAGCCTGGGCCAGCCCATGCGCCCTGCCCCCACCATCTCCCAGACCACCACCCATCACAGTCTCAGCTGCAGGGACTGCTGCACCTACCGGGGCTCTCCATCCTCACCAGGCCCGCCACCAACCCGCTGACCTCACCTGCCGAGGAGCAGCAGCCCATCATGTGAGTGCCCCTGCTGGATGATGGGCTGACATGACATGTACAGCATCGGTTGCACACTCAGGTTGCAGCCTGTTTTTGCCCATTCCACCTAGCATCCTGGTGGTAGCATCACTCGTCATTCTCCTGTGTGTGATGTCATGCAGACACACCACTGTGGAGCAAGACGAGCAGACCATGCCCCCAAGCATGCCCAAGCAACAGCAGGACTGGGCCACCACAAGGTGCGCTTTCCACTCCTCAGCCCTGACCTGCACCAGCCCTGCCTTGCACCAGCCTTGCCCTGGCTATGGCCATAGCCTGACCTTCCCTTGGCCCTAGCCTGCCTTGCCCTTCTTGCTCCTTTGGTCCTTTGGTTGCAGGGCAATTGCTGCTGAAGTTCTCCAGCAGATACAGCAAGTGCCCGCACTGTTGCGCCTTCTGCGTTTACAGCCTGATAGCAAGGTGACGCTACAGTTGTCAACACTGCAAGATGCTGAGGCACAGCTTGGCCGACTGGAGTTTGCGCTGCAGCACATCATGCAACCCAGGTAACAAGGGAGGGTGGGGCAGGGTGAAGGGCAGGGGCGTGGGGTGGGGCTTGGAGTGGGGACAATGGATGAGGCACTTGTGAAGCTGAAGGTACCGCTACATGCATGCTACCTGCCCTGCCCTGATGTGCTGCAGGCCCTTCTCGTCATCCCTGCTGGCACCATTACCTGAGGAGCAGGGTCCCAGCACCCCCGCACCCTTGCAGCAGGGGGTCAATACGCCGGCTGACAGCATGCCATCAGCCTCCATGCAGCCACTATTCCAGCCCGGCAGCCCCAGCCCCAGCCACAGCCCTCCCCCAGCCTCCATGCAGCCACTATTCCAGCCCAGAAGCCCCAGCCCCAGCCACAGCCCTCCCCCAGCCTCCATGCAGCCACTATTCCAGCCCAGCAGCCCCAGCCCCAGCCACAGCCCCTCTGGCCTAGACCGCCTGCCCCTGCCCCTCTGCCCTAGACCCGACCCCTGCCCCTGGCACGACCAAAACCTGGCCTGTCTGCAGGCCATTAGCCCTGCTGAACGGAGCAGGTTGCTGCACGAGGTGGAGGCACGCTTGTCACCCAGCACCATACAGTTCCTCAGAGAGAGGGGGGCTGCCAAAGCTGCAACATGTTGCTGCCCCCCTCACTCCCCCTCTCCCTCCCCATTCCCCTCCCGTAGCTCCAGCCCCAGCTCGCCCCCGCCAGCCCCCCCTCCCGCAGCTGCCACCCGTGCTGCCACAGCGCAACACAGTGCACCACACACCGACAGGGGCAGGGGCAGGGAGAGGGGCAGGAGCAGGGAGAGGTTCAGCGTGCCAGTGTGGTGGAGCTATGGGGCTACAGCACACTTCAAGGGCAGGCATGATTCAGAGGGAGGGGTGGTGAAGCAGTGGTTGAGGGGTGAGATCCTGGCTGATCGTGTTGGGAAGTGCAATGCATTGGGGTTTGTGCAGCATTGCAATGCATATCACAAGGCAGCTACTGCTGCTGACCCCAGCAAGGCTCACCGTGCACGAGCAAGTGTGGGTCATCGGTGGTGCTTGCAGCTGAGCACACAGGAGGTAGAGCTTTGCAGTGCTCCACAGCGGGATGCACATGCCTTTGCATCATCCATCCCGGCTCTATGGGCATGCACAGCTGCTTCTTCCCTGCTGCAGGGATCCAGGTCGAGTGGTCACAGACTGCATGTGCATGTGCCCAATGCATGACCCCCGCACCGAGGGGTGTGTGCATGAGGCCCTTCTTCACAAAGCCCTTTGTAGCCATGCCCATGTTCGATCAGAAGAGGGATGACAAGCATTGGGACGACGAGTGCCTCACCCTTCTGTGCTCATTTGCACCAGACAGCGTGATGCAGCTGTGCACCTCAGGCAAGAAGCTGAGCGTGAAGATGTTAAACGAGTATTGCAAGGCAGTGGGGTTGTATGTGCCAGCCAACACCTTGCGTGCTGACCTACGGTACATCGTACTGGAGCATCTGAATGAGCAGGCAGAGTGCGACTGAGCTGGCTGTGTAAGATGACGTTGAGGAAAACTGGGCTCCATGCAAGTGTACCGCAGTGGAGAACTCTGCATCTTGCGTTGTGGGTGTTGTGCAGTAGCACTTGAAAGACCCATCGCGCAGAGCGGAACTGTTCGCGTGCCTGGCAGACTGCCGGTCACCGTGGCTGCCATCAACTTGGGCGCGCAGGCGCAAGCGCGACGCAGAAGTGAGGCGTTACGTGCCAAAATGAATACTCAGCTCTTACCAGGCACGCCGCAAACTCTGATGTCCAATGGGAGGGGTGATCTACTTTGGAGTATGTATTTTTTAGTTTGTTTCAGCTGCCTTGCCTGGCAGGGACTAGCCCAACATGTCGCACACACCTTAGCAATGTGATGAGCCACACCGCACTTGCGGGATTATCAATGTCAAGTTGTGTGTGTCGCACCTTGTGGTTGCAAACATTCGTTGCAGCAGCAGACGCGGGTGTGTGAGGGCGGCAACCGTCACAGTCGACTATGTGTTGCCCGCCGCGCCGGCGGACACACCACGTGCTCGTCGGTTAATGTAACGTGCATATAAGGCTACAGGCGTTGCACGTTGTCATCTCATGAGCTCCTATTAGTCGTTACATTGGTTTCCGACCGGATGCCCTTGCCGTAGTGCAAGGGGTAACCTTTGGTGTGGAGATGGGCGCCCACCCAGGTTCGATCCCCGGCAAACGCGTGGAGATCTCCCCTAACCGATGTCTATCGGATCGTGCTTTCAGCCGAATAGGCGGGGGAGGAATGTAACGTGCATATAAGGCTACAGGCGTTGCACGTTGTCATCTCATGAGCTCCTATTAGTCGTTACATTGCTGGCCGCTGGCAATCACGCTCTCACTTTCCGGTGCTATAAACAACTGCACCGGGAGAGCTCAAACTTCATCAGTCCCTTACGTGGTGGCTCAATGGGAGGGGTGACCTACTTCGGAGTATGGATGTTGTAGTCTGTTTCAGCTGCCTTGCCTGGCAGGGACTAGCCCAACATGTCGCACACACCTTAGCAATGTGATGAGCCACACCGCACTTGTGGGATTTTTATTCAATGTCAAGTTGTGTGTGTCGCACCTTGTGGTTGCGAATATTCGTTGCAGCAGCAGACGCGGGTGTGTGAGGGCGGCAATCCTCACAGTCGACTATGTGTTGCCCGCCGCGCCGGCGGACACACCACGTGCTCGTCGGTTACATCCGTCAGTTTTCATCTGTCGCCCCCAAAAGTCCTTGTGTCGACAAAGGTGTCGTGAAATAATGCTGCGCACACATCGGGTTACGTGCCCTGTTGGCAGCCGGTCCACTCTCAAGATCAATGCTGTGGCTCGGCCACTGAAGCAAAGCAGGGGCCTCACCACATCTACTCGCGTAGCCACGTTTGTTGATGCGGTGACCAGCACATCTTCTGAGCGATTCTCTCGCAAAGCAGTGAGTGGTGGCGCGATGGCTGCGATCTTGCGAATCTGGTGACCGTACGTCGGGTGCTTCAGCAGCATCAAGCACCAATGCAGCGGACAGCCGCTGGCGTTAGATCAACTCACTCAGGTCGCTCCCTACCTGTACCTGCACAGGACGGCACCTACGACCTGAGCGCCCCTCCGCCTTTTACATTGCAAGACCTGCGCAATGCCATCCCAGGTGGGATGCCGTCCGAATGCCCAGCTGATGAGTCGAGCTCAAGCATTGTGTGGTGCGGTGCCCGTAGCTCACTGCTGGGAGAAAAACACCTTCCGCTCTCTGAGCTACCTAGCTCTGGATGTCGCGATCGTGGCTGGGCTTGCAGCAGTGGCTATGGCCGTAAACCAATGGTAGCTGCGGTTGCCTCAACCACTCCAGCCCACTCCAGCCCACTTTGCTGTCTAGCTGCTGCTGCTGCTCCTCGCTTGCATGCAGAACCACGGCATTGCCTGGATACATTCACTGTTTCGCAGCCCTGCATTCCTCAAGTGCCTTGGTCCCAAGTCATGCGCTCAATGCCCTCATCCCTGCAGGTGGCTCTGGCCCATCTACTACTTTGCACAGGGGACAATGTTCTGGGCCCTATTTGTGATCGGACATGATTGGTCAGTGGGTGTTTACACTTAAGCATGTGCTGTCTCCGCAACTCATTTGCAAGTTCCCACGACCTCCTGATGCAGTGGCCACCAGAGCTTTTCCAGCAACAAGGCACTGAATGATTTCATTGGTAGGTTGAGCCAGATAGAAGCACAATGAGAAGAGTCAGCCATGCACTCAGTACTTCTGTTGAAGGCAGGTCTTTCAGCCTAGCGGCGCCACATCATTGCAGGGAACATTGTACACTCCTCCATCCTTGTGCCATACCATGGCTGGCGCATCAGCCACCGGGAGCACCACTCTAACCACGGCCATGTGGAGAACGACGAGTCATGGCACCCTGTGACCAAGAGCCTCTACGATGACATGGTGGGCAGGAGGTGATGACGAATGGATGACCAGCATAAAGCACATGTGGCTGCAGGAGTCGTAGGACAGGCCAGTGACCAGGCAATGACCAGCCAACAGCACTTTGGGATCTGAGGAGAACAGGGGTTGAGGGAAGTACAGTTTGAGTACATGAGGGGGTCTGAAGATGACAGGTTGAGGGGACAGGGGCTGAGCGGAGCTGAGCGCCATGGGAGGTTCAGCACTGCTTGTCTTCCTGTCGCACACAACGCTGCAGCAGTGATCCCGGCTGCACTCCGAACCCTCCCTTACTGGCCCAGCCTGTGTGGGTCTGTCTGGTGGTGCTGCGCAGCACCCCATGGCCCGTGTAGGCCGCCTGTCCCTGCCATGGTCCCTCTTCGCCTTCCCCTTCTACCTGTGGCAGCGCAGCCCTGGCAAGACTGGATCTCACTATGACCCCAAGTGTGACCTTTTCACCCCAGCTGAGGGCAAGCAGGTGCGCTGTGACTACGGCAGTTGCGTTGGGCAGCAGGCATTGCGCCATGTCGACAGCTGCGCAGCACCGCGTGCCGCCACGGCCACACACAAGCTTGGCTCTCTGCAAGGCAATCCACCATGCAGCATGCTGTACATTTGCATGAGTAATGTTGCCACAGCACCGCTTGTCGCTACGGCCGGTTTTGAGCCTTGGTGCTGCTGTCCCTGCAGATCATGACCTCCAACGCCTTCCTGATTGGCATGCTGGGCGTGTTGGCAGCAGCCACATACACACTTGGCCCCCTGGCCATCTTCAACCTGTATGTGATCCCCTATTGGATCAATGTGGTGTGGCTGGACGTGGTCACCTACCTGCATCATCATGGCAGCAGCGACCCCACAGAGAAGATGCCCTGGTATCGCGGCGAGGTGGGTAGGGCGCTGGCTGGCCTCAGCACCAACCTGGGCACTGCAGGCGGCTCAGTGCTGAGAGGCTAACATACACACAAAGCTACAAAGACACCACCGGAAGCAAGTGCAGTCCCTCAGCGCCCTACTGGCGCAAAGGGCTGTCGGGAGGAGGGAGGGAGCCTGTGAGGGCGGAGCAGTATTGCTCCACTGCTGGGAGGTCCTGGAAGGCCATCCCAGTCTTTCTCCCCACTCAGTCATGTTTCACTGCTGGGTCTGCTGCCGCTGTGTGATGGGCATCAATCCGCTTCTGTGCTGCAGGAGTGGAGCTTCTTGAGGGGTGGACTCACAACCATTGACCGGGATTTTGGCATCTTCAACAAGATTCACCACGACATCGGCACCCATGTTGTGCACCACCTGTTCTCTCAGGTGCGGGGCTGCACTCACCCACCCAGGCTGCCAGGCTGCCAGTATCAGTGCGCTTCTCATATCCGATCCCACTTCTTATATCAGATCCCACTCTCCTACCCAGACCATGGCCACACAGGAGCTTACATGTCTGCAAGGACATCCACCATTGTGCAGCATGCGTGTCACAACACAATGCTTTACCGGACATAATGCGTGACGGTAGTTGCCTAGCCAGTGTGCCAGCTCGGGCCAGGCCACAGCGCATGCTCAATGCGACATGCTGTACATTTGCATGCGTAATGAACATCCTTGCCAGCACGGGTGGTTGGGTGTAAGCCAACAGGCGATGCTCCGGGGCGGTGTGGGAGCGGAGCTGGTGGTCCGGGGCTGGTGGTGGTGGCCGGAGGACCAGAGCTGGTGTTCCAGGGCGCTGTGGGACTGTGTGGTCATGCTGAGCATTGGCGGTGTGTGGCTGCAGATCCCTCACTACAACCTGACAGAGGCCACGGAGGCTGTGAAGCCTGTGATGGGCCCCTTCTACCGTGAGCCCCAGCCAAGCCCCGGCTGGTTCCCCTCCCACCTGATTGGCCCGCTTGTGCGCTCCTTCTCCACTGACCACTATGTGGCTGACACTGGCAATGTGGTGTTCTACGAGTCAGACCCAGCCCTGGCAGGTGGGGTGTCCAGCGGGGTCAGGGCATCCAAGTGAGTGGCAGCTGCGGTGGTGGTGGTGGTGGTGGTGGTGGTGGAGGCACAGGGGCTGGTGGGTGTACTGCAGTGCTGCATGGGTCACCATGCCAAGGTGGCCTCCGCTGTTGACTTAGGCTCAGATACCATAACTTGTGACAAGAGCTTTGGGGTTGGTGTGCCAGGCATGTGCTGTTCACACCAGCATGTCCTGAGCAGCAAAGGGGCTGTTGCAAGTGACGTTGGAGAGTCATTGGTGTGTGTCACTGCTTATTGTGCCCCACATGGTCATGCTTTGTCATCCATGCCTGCTGGCAATCAACTATGGCCTCTTGCATGCTCATCAACATTGGTCTCACCCTATCGCATGTGTGATGTGGCCCTTTGGTATATTCCCACGTCTATCCTATTTACAGCTGCTGTGCTAAGCATGCGGGAGGTGTGTGCTGGGCCAGCGAAACAATGAGACTCGTGCATCTAAGCCTGCTTGAACCAATCCCTTCATTTCATGGCCTGGCCTTCTGAGAGACCTGCGTGTTCAAGTAGAGCGAATGGTGAGGATGGGCACCTGAGACGAGCCAGGGCAGGTGTGGTGCATTGCTGTGTGGTGCTGATGAAGTGGAGTCATGAGGGATGTGGCAGTGGAGTCATGTGAAGCGCAAACCCTGCAAAGGGTTGAGTGAGATTGGTGTGGCGGTGCGGTGCTGAGCGTGGCAGTGCAGGCGACAAGACTGCAGGCGACGAGTCATCGTTGTGAGAGCTTGGGTGTGTGGTGTGTGGAGGGGAGAGTAGCGCTGACCACTTGTGATTTGCTCTGTAACGTTGGGACAGGGAACTGTCGTCAGTGGGCGTCTGGCTGACTGGTTGCTAAGTTATCATTCCATAAATCACTCCGTGACAGAACATGGCCCCCGACGGAACACGGCACAACCTTGTGTACCGACAGTATGCTAGGCCCGTCTCGCAGCTCCACTCAGCACCAAAGCGACCCGTGTGCATCACGCGTGAGTGCATCGTGCTTGTGGCACCATGCAACATAAGCTTCCCAGTCTTTGCGCCAATGGGGAGAGACTTGTCATGGCCTGACCATGTGATACCACCGATGCCACCCCCTGTGATACCACCCCTGCCCCTGATGACGGTCATGGCAAAAGCTGGCTTGATCGGAAACTGCCACGAGTCGACTACATTGGCAGTCCTCAATGTGCTCAGTTTGCAGCAGGGGACGAGGGCCTCCTTGCCAACGTCCCCTGTGAAAATGTTAGCCTTGATGACATGCAGGCGTGTAGGGAGCGCAATCTAGTCGAGATCTCGACGAGATCTCGACTAGTCAAATCTAGTCGAGATCTCGACTCGATTTGACTCGACGAGACGGGTTTTTTTTATATCCGCCATGGGATGACTCCTCCCACTCAACCAGCTGCAGGCAGGCTAGGTGCATCTATCTGCCCGCCTGCCTGCAAGGCACTATGTACAGTTGTGTTTGTGAGGTCAGAATGCATGTTTGGCTGAGGCATAAGTGCCGCCAAGCATGTTGAGTTGTGCGGCTATTGTTGCCATAGCGAGTATCTACATACTCATCGACAGTCTCGGAGTCCCGTAGTGGTAATGCAGTGTACTTACATCGTGACGACGTCGTAAAGAATTAAAAAAGACGTCGTAAAGAGCGTCAAGACTTTCTTGTTGTATCGTGCGGTAAGTTCGGGGGGCTGAGGCGGGAGAGGGCGCTCGGGCTCCATCTTGCAGTTCAGACGCTGCTGGGCATGTCCGGGCATGCCTGTGCAAACCAACTTTAACCGCCAACCCAGCCATGCCAGCATATCATTCGCTGAGCGGCGCCACAACGTCCACACAGGTGCCTTAAGCAGGTGCGCGGTTCAAAAGGCTCATCTCGAGTCCATCTCGACCGTCTAGTCGAGTCGAGTCAAAACTCGACTCGAAATTTCGAGTCGAGACGTCTCGTCTAGTCGAGTTGCGCTCCCTACAGGCGTGTGCCTGTGCCAGCTGATGTTGCACAACAAGGTGATGGGCAGGCCTTTCTAGGCTGCGGTCACTTGCAAGTAGGGCGTGTCTCGGCGTATTAGCTCCGAGCCAAGTTGCTAATGTAAGCTGGTGGTGGTACTTGCTAATATTAGCTAGTAGTGATTTCTTTATTTCTGTGTCCAGGAGGCGGCCTCCGACCGCGCATCATCAACCAGGTGCGCAGGTGCCTCAGCGCCGCCAGGCGCAGCCATCGCGCTAGGAAGCGAACGAAGCCGCCACAAGAACCGGCTGGTCACCCCCGCCATTGGCTGCACCCCTGATAAAATCTTTCTGGTCTTTAAGAGTTTTCCAACGATTCCTGCGTAGGGCGGTGCAGCTCATCAAGGCGAGGCTAGCGAAATGCTCGGGCTAATGTGCATCTGTGCCGGGGCGGGCGGGGGTGCTGGAAGATTGGGTCGCGTTGTGCCGGGGACAGCCTGCTTAGTGGGGCTGTGCTCGGCAAACAGCTATCGCGCTCAGCGGCCCAACTTTTCAACTTTTTGAATTTCTGTCGGGCGCAGGACCTCCCTTGACATGTGTTCTAGTGCTAATGCTAGTGCTGATGATGTGCTTGAGAGTGCTGGTATGTTTTGTGGGCTGTCCCTGCAATTCAACAGCGTGCGGCTCGTGTCACGTGCAGGGTTCGACAGTTGGTGATATCTGGTCTAAGGGCGCCCTTAACTGATGTCAGAGAAGACTACGGGGACCCTATACACTGTTCATACCCCAAAAAATTTGCCGGCCTGCGGCCAGCTTGGAAGAGGCATGTTGGACAAGGAGGCTTCAAAGGTGTCCTCTGGGACACCACACAGGGAGCACCACACAAGGAGGCACCACACAGGGAGCACAAGGAGGCTTCAAAGGTGTCCTCTGGGACACCACCTGCCTCCACTTCATCACTTGACTCATGCTCTCTCTCATGCTCTTCTTACGCGCGCTCTTCCCCCCATTGTGAGCCCCCATGACCCCATTGTGAGCCCCCATGAAGGTGCTGGCACCAACAGAACAGAAAGCCACAAGCTTGCCAACATCTAGGCTGAGGGTGTCAATCACACGCAGTATGACAGCTGTGATGTGCTCAGATGTGGCCCCCACCACTTTGACAGCGCATAAGAAAGAGGTGTGGTAGATAAAGGACGATGGCTCCAGATAGCGCACGTAGAGGAGCAAATGGTCCTCAGTTCCCACGTCCGTGCTGCTGTCAGCTAACAAGCTGAATAGGGGCTGGCTCGTACAGCTGCTAGCTGTTGAGTGAGGAGGGTTTGGCTAATAGAGTAAAGAGTGGCATTGAAGTAACGGGTGGCACTGAAGTCATGCGGCATAGCTGGTGCCCCACTGTGAGTGGCAAACTTGAGGTGGGCTGCAAAGGACATGGCTGAGTGGCCCCACAACACCATGAAGAGGGCTGCCAACACCATGCGGCGGTAGGTGCTTTGGACCACTGTTGTTGTTGCAGCCTTCACAGCTGCTTTGATGGAGCTGGCACCCCCCCCAGCACGCTGTGCCATGCCGATGGCTTCTGAATGGGCCTTGCTCTTGGCGTGTTGGGCCAGCTCCGCCTCACACGTCACAGCCCCACCACCACCCCTCGCCTTTGCAAATAGAGATGAGTTGGGCTTGTGCTCCAAGCAAGTGGAGCAGTGGGCTTGGGGGGTGCCTCTCTCGTTGCATCCGCCACTGAACCTGCACCATGGGTACTTCGCTTGCAACTCCTTCTGCTTAGCCTCAGTCATTGCAGTCTTGTGGCCTCTGCGGATGCGGATGCTGCTGCTGCGCTGCTGCTGCTGCCGCTGCTGCATTGCTGTAGCTGCCCTGCCGCTGCTGCTCCTGCTGCTGCCCTGCCGCTTCTACCTTGCTGCTGCTGCTGCCGCTGCCCCTGATACCGCTGCCTTGCTGCTGCTGCCCTGCCGCTGCAGCTGCTGCCCTGCTGCTGCTCCCCTGATGCTGTCATGCCCTACTGCTGCTGTTGCCATGCTGCTGCTGCCATGCTGCAGCTGCCCTGCTGCTGCAGCTGCTGCTGCAGCCCTGCTGCTGCCGCTGCTGCCCTGCTGTAGCTTCACTGCCATTATGCTGCTGCCGATGGTGCAGCACTCTGCTGCTGCCGCTGCCCTGCTGCTGCTCTGCTGCTGCTGCGCAGCCCTGCTGCTGCTGCTACTGCCTTGCTCCTGCTGCTGCTGCCCTGCTGCTGTTGCCCTGCTGATGCAGCTGATGCCCTGCTGCTGCTACCCTCCTGCTGCTGCTACTGCCTTGCTCCTGCAGCTGCTGCCCTACTGCTGCTCCACTGCCATTATGCTGCTGCCCTCCTGCTGATACCGTGATGCTGCCCTGCTGCTGTTGACGTGCAGGACCTGGTGAAGCACTTGAATGCTAAATGATAATTATCTACAGAATGCTAAATGATAATTATCAGACATATTATACCCCAAACCAGTTTAATCCTCCCCGCATTGGGCTGACAAGGCCAGTTTAATCTTCCCCGCATTGGGCTGACAAGGCGCATTTGGCTGACAAGGCCAGTTTCATCGTGAAAGCGGGATTGCGGGCTGCGTGGTCTGCGCGGTTCAAGAAGTTAACATGAGTTAACATGTGAACGCGGAGATGTCAACGTCGAAGATGTCAACGATGCGATGGTACCCACCAAGCGCCATCTAAATTGTCATCTGTCGCTGGTCCGACGGAGTCTGCCTTACTTTCTTGCCTGGCTTTCCCATATCTGATAACGCAGCCGTGAGTTAGGTTTGAGATATGTACGGGCGCAACTAAGAATAACAGGCGCCCGTAGATAGCCCGTGAACTCCCCCCCGTAACCCAAATTTTGAAAACCACGGGCCCCCGTACTGGGCCTTCGGCCCAGTTACGGGGGCCCTCGCCAAAATGGGTCAAAAGTACGGGCCCCGTACGGGGGGTCGAACCCTGGTCACGTGAAACCATGTCAAATTCTCATGAAATGGGCACTTTTCCGGCCGTTCTCACTGTCCAACCAGGGCGGCAGGATGTGAACTGCCAGTTCTGTGCGGCTCCTTGTGTGGGCTTCTATCGTGTAATCAGGACATAAACGCGTTGTGTTCATGTTTGGGCCGTTTGTGATGCTCCAAAGTAGACCCCCATGCACCTTACATAACCAGCCAAATCAGCCATATAAACGCTTCACCTCATATTCAAACTCCAGCTGCTCACTCCTTAGGTCCCTCACCACTAAACGACGCAGTTTCCGACGTTCCTTTGGCCTATCCAACCCCATGTGCTGGCAATATCGTGCACAATGTGTGTTGGTCAGTTTGCCAAAGCACACCTCATCATGCAACAAATTGGGATAGAACCACATCAACAATGCATAACACTCTTCGTCATCCCTCACCTCCTTCACAGTATCTTGAAACATGGGCATGGGCTCCAGTGGGGTAGTGGTGTCAAGCTTCATGCATGGCAGGCATGGCACACTCATGCACGTGCTGCATGCACAAGCAGCCATGGCCCATTGAGGCTGCCTCATAAGCACGAGCATCAGCCTGTGCCTGGGCCTCAGCCTCATAAGCACCAGCATCAGCCTCATAAGCACCAGCCTCATCAGCACCAGCCTCATCAGCCTCATAAGCACCAGCATCAGCCTGTGCCTGGGTCTCAGCCTCAGCAGCACCAGCCTGGGCCTTGGCTTCAGCCTCAGCAGCCCTGCGCTGTGCCATAACCTCCCTCGCTTTTTGCGCACCGGCACATCTAGCCATCACCCCCCTTTTCTTGGTAACCATGGCGTTTACAGGCCTGCACAACGGCAAACACTTCTCACAGCTCAGTGTCTGCATGTTTTTCACTAATTCTTGCCGTTCGTGGTTGCTCAGAAGCCACAAGCACCAGTAATCAGGAACTCTTGAGCAACCTAAAAATGGCTGCAACATGTGGACTGAACCTGTTTTCAGCGACAATCCGCAATCGCGGTCACGCTCCCAACCCACAATGCCATCGACCTGCAGAGGCGCCGTTTGATGACAAAAGGTGTCACTTTGGAGCGGGGGGCAAGGAAGCAGGCCGGGAAGCAGCAGGTGAGCTTGGGAGTGGGTCTCGATTCGTGCTAGGACGTTGCAGCACTGATGCGTGCTAACCTGAAAAGTTGGCATGTCCAGTCAGGATGCGCCATTCACGCCGCTCTGGGTCAAGGCTGCCTAATGCCGTCGCTACATGTGTCTGCGACGCTCCAGAACACGTCGCGTGTTGGGGGCCAGCCACCCGGCAAACCGCTGGAGCTGTCTGCACTCTATTCGGGCCATCGCCAGCTCATCGCACAAATCGGCGGCCTCATCCGTGCAGAGATGAGCAAGTTTTTATCTCATGAGCCATGGGGGTGCAGCCAATGGCGGGGGTGACCGGCTGCAAATATGAGCTAATACGGTTGGCTTGCTATTATTGCTATTATGTAATATTAGCTAGGGGGGAGTCGCCCTACTTGCAAGACTTGCAAATGGCTGCGAGGGCTTGGGTGGGGACGCACTGCGCCCCTCCACTTAGACCACACTTCGCCCCTGGGGGTTAGGCAGAAAATTGCCTAAGTGCTACCTAATCCAATGCCCGCTCCTGGCACCTTGCACTCGTTGGGTAGTTATGTCGCAGGCAGCGATTGTCGATGGTGGTACAATATAGTTAGCCCTGCCTCATCTCGGTCACTCAACTGCGATGCAACCAAAGCCACGATGGCACCGCGGCACAGGCGGCAAGCATTTCACTGCAAAAGTATAAGAAAATGATTAGAATTTCCAACACGGCAGGAGTGTGACCAACGTCAGTCTACGAGAGTTAGCCATATGGGTGTAGACTCAGCGCTGGTCCAATCAAACCTACATAGGTAATCAGCCACGAAGAAACAAGAAACTCACCTTCGTTTGAGTTCGCTAGGCCTCGCCCTTGCCTCGGGTAGCTACCATCAGGCGACCGGTCTACAGCGATCCAAGGATGTGAGTCCAAAAAGCGTAGCGCAGTACCCAAGAGGCACCTTGTATTGAGCCAGCAGTGTGGGGTGCTGAGCCTGAGCAGCTATGGCATCAGCGCGGTGATGGGCAGGCCGTGCCTCACAGCCCGCATCTCGCGCGCACCCCGCTTCGGTCCCGTCGACCGCCTGCCGTGGCTACACTGCACATTGGTGTACTGTGCTGTACTCTTCGGCCAGGAGCGTACCATCACGGAAATGACCCGGTCTCACCGACTTCGATGGTGCCCAAGGGTGGGATCTGCCTGGCCGTAGAACTGAATCCGCACAATGCGACGCTGCAGCAACTCCTGGCGAGCCACCAGGTGGAGCAGTCGCGGATGGTCAACCACGAAACTGGCAACAAGCACGAACGCTGGCATGCCTTGCAATGTGCCTCGCCCCTCGGCCCTCGTATCTTGCTGCATCCTTGACCTTGATGTGGCTTTGCTGCTGTCACGAGGTGCTGCTAGTAGAGTTACAGCATCAGTGGTGGCATCTCCATGCATCTATGTTTCACGTGCTGCATGCCCACATACCTACAACGCCAAACTTAACATGCCCCTTGTCCATCTGTGCGTATGATTCATGCCCTGGCAGGCCTCCTGCTCAGGTTCAGCTGCTGTGCGTTGCTTGTCTGCTAACCCACTGCCCTGTTTGCTTCCTGCTGCAAACC
>JASKMD010000014.1:5908234-5910734 GCA_030144725.1 Haematococcus lacustris | reverse complement strand
GCTGCTGCTCTTAACCGCGTAGCCAGCAGAGCGGCCACAGCCCTGCATCACGGGGCAGGGCAGGGCTGCGCCGCTCCCCCTACCAGCAACGCTGCCGCTGCCACTCTGGCCATCGCTGCAAATGGTGCCAGGCCCTCCTCCCCTCCCCCCCTCCCTGACCACCTGCCCCCTACCCACCTGCTGACCACGGTTACCATTCCCAGCCCTGCCCCTAACGGTACCCCCCATCTGCCCCCGGCCCTGCTGCGCCTGCCTCCCCTGACCATGGCCGGCAGTGTCCCCCTCAGCCCCTGCCCTGCAGCTGTGACCCCAGGCACTCTGCGCAGGGGCAGCAGCAGCAACAGCCACCTGCTGCACCCCCCCTGTGACAGCAGCAGCCAGGCAGCTAGCCTGGGCCGCTGCTCCAGTGGGCTGAGGGGGGAGGGGTCAGGGGGAGGGGGAGGGGGAAGGGAGGGGGGCCTGGCCGCAGGCAGTCCGCCGGTGTCGCCCCGGGCTGCCACCTGGACGGATGGCGAGATCAGCGTGTACAAGGCGGTGCTGAGGCAGCATGGCAGGGACTACGCGCGGCTGCAGGAGGCCTTGCCACACCGCACGCTGGAGCAGGTGAGAGGGGAAAGGAGGGGAGGGGAGGGGAGGGAAGGGGTAGGTGGGAGGGGAGGGGAGGGGCAGGTGGGGGGGAGGGGAGGGGAGGGGAGGAGGAGAGCGATTGACGATGGGCTCACCGCTTTTTTTCTCCTACTTTGCATTGCTCCGGCCCGCTCGCCCGCCTGCCCACCCGCCCGCCCATTGCCTGTCCACCCCCCCCCCCAACCATCCGATTGACCAACCAACAAATCGACTGCTGCCCTTCCTTGCCACAGGTCCGCAACTGGTATAACAACCACAAGCGCAAGTACAGCCTGCCAGAGCTGCTTATCACCCATGGCCACAGCACCAGCGTCACCCTGCAGGCAGCGCCCCACTCCCCACCCACCTCCACGCGCGCATTGCGCCCCCGGCTACTGCTGCCAGGTAGCCCGGGGGCCAGCGGGGGCAGCAGGGGGGGTCTTGGGGGGTGGGAGGGCTGCCGCCCAGCCTCGCGTGCCTCAGTCTCTGCCCTGCAGTTTCAGGATGGGGAGGAGGAGGGGCAAGGGGGGTTGGAGCGGGAGGGGGGGTGGGAAGGTGAGAGGGCGGGGAGGGGGCAAAGGGAGTGGGAGGCCACTGACAGGTCAAGGGGTGCAGGGGGCATGGTAGGGTGGATGGCAGAGGGAGGGGGGGAGGGGGTAGACCCGTGCTGTTCCTTGACGCCCCAGTGCCATGCCAAGCTGGGTGGCGAGGCAGCGAAGGGCAGGCCAGCCGCATGTGCTCGCCCTCTGCTGCCACCGCTGGACACCAGTCAGGGGGGCAGCCCGGCTGGCCTGGTGCCGGGGGTCTTGCGGCGTGAGGACATGTGGGGGCCAGCACTCCCGGGGTTGCCTGCGGCAGCAGCAGCTGAAGGGGGGCTGCCCTGTACAAAGGTCGGGGTCTGGGCAGGTGGAGATGAGGCGGGCCAGGTGGCGGCAGGGCCAGGGTTACCCTGGGGGGAGTGGGCTGAAGGGGGCTTGCCCTGGGGTAGCCAGGGTGGTAGCGCCTGGTCGGTGAGGGGGGATCAGTCACGCCAGGCTCTCCCTCCCTTAGCGGCGCTAGGAGCGAGCCAGCTGCTGGGCTGGGGGCGCCCAGGTCAGCTCCCAGGCGCAACCCCTGGTCCTGCTGATCCTGAGGTGAGGTGCGGGCGGGCGCAGGATCAGCAGGTGGGTGGGGCCAGTGTCCCTTACAGACCCCAGCGGGCCCAGGCCCAGGCTGAGGAACCCCCCTGGCACCCCATGGACCCCCAGGCCCTGCACTCTCTGCAGCAGCAGCAGTGCCAGCAGCAGCAGCAGTGCCAGCAGCAGCAGCAGCAGCAGCAGCAGCAGTCTCAGCAGCAGCAGGGGCAGCAGCAGCAGGGGCAGCAGCAGGGAGTCTACCCCCTGCGCCTCCCCTCCCACCCTCCTGGCACTGGCACCCCCATCCACCCCACCCCTCTCCACCCTCCCTCTAGCCAGCTGCAGCTCCCGTCAGCTGCTCAGGCCTGGCCTGCGCCTGAGCCTGGTGCCGCTCCCCCTCCTCCCCCTGGCGCCCAGCCACCCCCTCTGACACCTGATGACCCCCCTGACCCCCCTCCCCCCCCACAGAACAAGCAGCGGCAGCGGCTGCAGGCGTTGCTGCAGGCCCACGCTGCCTACAGCTCCTCCCCGGACAGCAACCAGAGCCAGCGCCAGCACCTGCCCCAAGCCATCTACCTAGAGCAGCAGCAGGGATGGCAGCAGCAGCAGCAGCAGCAGCAGCAGCAGGGATGGCAGCAGCAGCAGGGGTGGTACCAGCAGCAGCGCTGGCAGCAGCAGCAGCAGCAGCAGCGGCAGCAGCAGCAGCAGCAGCAGCAGTGCGCGCCCTCTGGCCCTCACGGCCAGGCTGCCAGCCTTCCACCCCTGAGGGGCAGCAGCAC
>JASKMD010000014.1:5888869-5907734 GCA_030144725.1 Haematococcus lacustris | reverse complement strand
TCTTCTTCTTCTTCTTCTTCTTCACCCGATGCGTCATCCTAAGCCTCCGCCAACGGCAAAGCGGGGAACTCACACTCGTTGCCACGTACTGGCCGTCAGGGAACAACGACGACGCGATCCCATTAAGGAGAAAGATGCAAGAACACATACGAGCAGCCACTGGACACCTGCCCGGCTCACTCATCCTGGCGGGAGGCATCAACGCCACGATGAGGACAGAGGACCGCTCCGAACACACTGAATACCCACAAGACCACATGATGAGGGAGTTCGCCACAGAGCTGCGCCTATCCGAAGCTGACCCCGGCGACCGGGCCTGGACCTACCAGCAACCACACTGCAACAGCCGCATCGACGCCATCCTGACGCGCGACGCGAGACAAGGCCCTGGGCATCGCACACACGTCGACACAAACGCGTACCTCAGCGACCACAAACCGCTCACCGCCACACTCACCACTACCAGACTGGGCATAGATCTAGCAGCCACACATCAACCCTTAAAACACAGCCACACCATTCTCACCACCCCAATCACCAACAAAGATAGGGAAGCATACCGGCTTGGAGTGCAACAACCCAGCTCAGGCGCTCCACAACTGCATGCACAACTGACAGCATACCTAGCTCCCATGTACACAGACGCTACCCACTTCCTGACCACACTAGACAAGGCCAACCCACAACAACCACAACGCCTGACACTAGTGGCAGGCCTCCCGGCTAGAGAGGCTGTCGACACCGCAGCCGCCATGCTCACAACGCTCCTGGAAACCTGCAGGGGAACTGCCATGCAGATATGCAACACCAAGACATTGACCAGAGGAGGCCAGCATTACCAACGCAGGAGCATGTGCAAGATCAGACTGGCACTAGGGAAAAAGCTCAAAACCACCAGAGAAGTCAGCCGGAAGGCTAGAATGCTATTCAAACAAAACAGCGCCCACCCGTCTATCGACGACGTACTCCCAGAGACAGACACGATCAACGCGGAGGTAAGGGAGGCGGTGCAAGCACGCCAGGGCGACGGTACAACCGAAAATTACGTGCAAGCCGCGCTCGCCCAGCTGACCAACTCCGCGACCAAATCCACAAGCTAGATGACGACGACTCCGCACTTGCCATTGCACAGGCGCGTCTCAGAATGCAACACCTCATCAGCACCCAACCCAAAAAAGCCAACAAATACATACTACGCCCCTCTCGCACCGACCACAAAGGACTGCAGGCACTAGCCGACCCCGATACCAAGAACATCTGCACCGCCCCGGCCGACCTCAACCGGATTATCACCGCCACCTATAGACAAAAGCTCACGCCGCCGAATCCCAAAACAGGCCACTACACAAACACACAGACCAGAAATTACCCCTGGACCCGCCCCAAAGCCGCGGACCCCTTCACGTTGCACACCTGCCAAAATATACATTGGATGCACACAGCCATCATGGACAAAGCAGGATTTCAAGAATGCATCAGCAGACTATCAGGGGGCAAAGCGCCTGGCCCAGACGGCATTGAAAACGAGATCATCAAGATGCTGCCATGGGAGATGAGGGACACCATACACCAACTGTTCATCATCATGTGGGCCACTGGCTGCACACCCACAACATGGAAAACCAGTGACACCTGCCTGCTCTACAAGGACAAGGGCCAAGAAACAGACCTCAACGCCTACAGACCTGTTGGGCTGGCCAATACCATCTACAAACTCTGGACCAGCCTCATAACCAAGGCGCTGTACGAGTATGCTGAGGCTAACGGGATGTTAAGTAACTGCCAAGCAGGCTTCCGCTCCCATAGGGACACCACACAACTGCTCCAAATGTTGGTCATGGCCCTTGAAGACGCCAAGCTAGCCAAAGTAGATATCTATGCGCTACTGGTCGACTTCACTAGCGCCTTCAACACCACCTGCCAAGACAAACTGTTATGGATCATGCACGACCTTGGCTTTCCCACCGACGCCACAGACGCGGTGAAGGACCTGTACACGGGCGCTACAACGCGCTTCAGAACTCCCTACGGCCCCACCGACCCGGTACCTGTTGACCGGGGCACCATCCAGGGCGACTCACTCTCACCCTTCCTGTTCCTCATCTACATCGAACCCTTACTGCGCTGGCTCCAAGTAGGAGCGAGGGGGTACAAATTTACATCCGACACAACCGACAGCGCCGGGCGATTTACAATCGGCAGCATCGACTACGTAGATGACATCGCTATCCTATGCAACTCGATCAGCAACCTACGCTGTCAGGCAGACAAGCTCTCCGCCTACTCGGATTGGGGCCACCTAATCGTATCCCACAGCAAAACCCTCGCCACAACGGCGCTCCACAAAGCGCACCAATCCGGCAGATGCAGCACCATGGCAGAAGCGGAAAAGCAAGCCCGTAGAGAACTGCAAGCCGTAACGCTACAAGGGAAACCTGTCACCTACCTCAAACCGACCTCCCCCTTCACTTACCTTGGCGTCTTACTTACCATGACGCTCAACTGGAAACCACAACACATAGCCATGATGACACAACTCAGACAGAAGCTAGAAAGACTACGACGCTCATTCGCTAGCGCCAGACAAGCCATCCACATCATCAAGACAGCCATCATCCCCAGTCTGGCCTATAGCTTCTGCGTAGCCCCATGCACACCGGGAGACCTAGAGGTCACCCCGGCCATTGGCCATGCCAATCCGTGCCAGGCCTGCGCATCGCACCACGCCCTAGTGGAGGATAGCGAAGGCTATCGCGGTAACTCGCGCGCGCTAAAACTCGCGTTTTAGACTGAAGCCTTGTCCCAGTACACCGCCCGCCATTCCCGCGGACTGTGAACATGGTCGCTCGCTGCAGCCTGGGGCTCAACGGGGTGCCACCGTACGTGGGTCGCAGGTCGAAGCGCAAGATTCCCTGGGTTGGGTCGGGACCCCTCATGGCCCGGGCCCTTACTGACACCTGGCGCGAGACCTGCCTAACCCTCCCTCCAAGCAAGCAGAGCATCTCACTGAGGTGTCAGCAGCACCGTGCGTGGACTTTGTTTCGCTTCGGAAGCCTAGACCCCATCATTTCGGGGCTTCGTTCAAGTCCTTGAACTTTTCCGTCAGTGGTCCTATCCGCGTTCTTCCACCATTGTCTGATAGCTAAGCGAGTCTATATTCCGGAATGTAGCCCAGGAAAGCTCTATCATCTTATGTGGTACAATCTATGACAAAATGTGGCCGAGGGTGAATGTGGCATGGAGCGATCTCATCACAGGGGCCGCTTGGCGGCGTTCTGGGTTCATCCCCGACGGGGTGGACCCTGTGCTACTGTTGGGCGCTCTCATCGCTGGGTTTTTCGCACTGTGCGCGAATTTCAAGCAGAAATTTGCGATGGGCCAGCCTGGACCCCGACGCCGCGCCCTCCTGGAACGCCATAAAGCGATACGTGCCAAGCTGGTAAGTAGTGGCAATGGCAGTGGCGGACACCCCCATTGTGGCGGAATCCACCATTGTGGCGGGAACCCATACCTTAACAACCTCCTCCTCCACCCTTCACCCTGCAGAGCCCTACCGAGCTGCCAGCCCTTGAAACAGCCCGGGCAACACCACAACAGTCAAGCAGGGATGCCAGCACATGGGGCCAAAAGCGCCCACGCACCTGCCTTGGTCGGGGCGCCCAGCAGCAGCTGAGCATGGACCAGCAGCAGCTGCAGGATGCCCAGCACCAGCTGGCTGTGGACCAGCAGCAGCTGCAGGGTGCCCAGCATCAGCTGGCTGTGGACCAGCAGCAGTTGCAGAATGCCCAGCACCAGCTGGGCTTGAACCAGCAGCAGCTGCAGGATGCCCAGCACCAGCTGGCTGTGGACCAGCAGCAGCTGCAGGGTGCCCAGCACCAGCTGGCTGTGGACCAGCAGCAGTTGCAGAATGCCCAACACCAGCTGGCTGTGGACCAGCAGCTGCTGCAGGGTGCCCAACACCAGCTGGCTGTGGACCTTGAGCAACTGCAGGGTGCCCAGCACCAGCTGGGTCAGGCCCTCGAGCATCTGCAGAACGGCAGGACGGGGCTGGAGCGCAGCGAGATACTGTTGCGTCAGCACATGGACGCATGCATGAGGTGAGAGCTTGACCTGCTGTGACCTGTTGGGACCTGCTGTGACCATGTGCTACTGACCTGCTGTGACCGGCTGGGACCCATGTGCTACAAACCTGTTGTGACCTGCTTTGACCCATGTGCAGGGCACCCACCATGGATTCGCCGAGCTATGCAGACATGCAGCCATGCAGCCATGCAACCATGCACAGCGATGCACAGCCATGCAAGTTGCCATGCAACCAGCCATGCACAACCATGCAACCGGGCATGCAACCAGCCATGCAGATGCACAGCCATGCACAGCCATGCACAGCCATGCACAGCCATGCACAGCCATGCAACCTGAGATGCGGCGCATCTGTTTCATGCGCAACTGTGTCCCCAGCGCAGCAGCTCAAGCTGCTTATTCTTCGGCCCTCCCACCCGTGAGGCTGCACAACAGCTTTAGCATTCTGTCATCCTCTTGTCCAGGACATGCCAACAGCCCTGTTGCCCCAGTCACCCCAACACCTGTAGCACGGCGGGCAGCCCGTCAGAAGGAGAGGAGGAGGCTTGCTTGCCTTCAAAAGCAACAGCGCAGGCAACAGCGTCATCAGCAGCATGCAATCACAGGTGGCAACAGCCAAAAGGGGCGGGGGCAGGAAGAGCAGGAGGGGCATGAGGAGCAGGAGGGGCAGGAGGAGCAGGAGGGGCAGAAGGAGCAGGAGGGGCAGGAGGAGCAGGAGGAGCACCAACAGCCTTCAGTCCCTCACCGTCACCTGCGGGCTGCGGCTACAGTGATTGCCAAGCAGTTTGCTCCCTTCCGCAGAAATGCTGGTGCCACTCAGCAGTTGGTACAGTTGCTAAGGAAGCAGCCTGCCATGCAGGAGGCACTAAGCCATGTGCCGATGTCAGGGATCTAGACCTCTACGACAGAGCAATTAACCAATGTGTTAAGAAAAAACTCAGACTCCCACTAGGCACACCCAATGCCGTTGTCAGGGAGGACATCGACAAGCTCGGTCGACTCGTGGAGAATAAGGCCGAGTCGGCGATTTTAGTTAAGGGGTACTGCAGATAGCCCTTTCAAAGGCCGTCCCATCGCCATATGTTTCATGATTTTAATCGACGTGGTTGGGCTGTAATCGGCCCTGAGCTGAAGGTTCGTAACTCTGTGCAGGGTTTCGCCAAACCGTGCACAGGGTTTCAACTGGCTCAGCCCCTAGGTGGCCGTCAAGCCAGTTCCTGACCGTGTGCAGCGTTTCATAGACCGTGTGCAGGGTTTCGCTGACCGTGCACAGGGTTTCAAAGACCTTGCACAGGGTTTCACTGACCGTGCACAGGGGTTGGTGTGGCTCAGTTCCTAGGCGTTTCTGACCGTGTGCGAGGTTTCGCTGACCGTGTGCAGGGTTTCATTGACCTAGTGCAGGGTTTCATTGACCTAGTGCAGGGTTTCATAGACCGTGCACATGGTTTGGTGTGGCTCAGTCCCTAGGCGTTTCTGACCGTGTGCACGGTTTCGCTGACCGTGTGCAAGGTTTTAAAGACGTAGTGCAGGGTTTCATAGACGTAGTGCAGGGTTTCATAGACCGTGCACAGGGTTTGGTGTGGCTCAGTTCCTAGGCGTTTCTGACCGTGTGCAGGGTTTTGCTGACCTTGCACAAGGTTTCAAAGACCTAGTGCAGGGTTTCATTGACCCTGTGCAAGGTCTCAAAGCATGAGTGTATAGTCAGCATTGGCTTACAACCTACATGCCTGCTGACATCTGCTGCCACATGTGGCCTCCTACATTAGTGTAACATCACACGGCATCACCATTAGAGTCATGCCTAGCACACGAACTGACTCATGGCTAATAACTGCTGTTTGCACACTGAAACTGGTGCTGCCAGGCATGCACCACATGACACAAGCCACTAGACTCAGGGCTGCACACGCCATGCACCTCTTATCTCATAGCAACTGACACACTGCTACACACGCCATGCATTGCTCATCTCATACCAGTTGACTCATGGCTACTCAAACTATATACTCACGACACACAGCAGCAAACACATGGCTAACGAAGCCATGCACCTCATGACACATGGCAGCTGACTCAGGGCTACACATGCCTCGCTACACCACTGCAAACAACATGTCTTGACGCACAAACAGCTCGCAAACACCTCGCTACACCACTGCAAACCACATGGCACGGCGCTCGACAACCCCGCAAAGACATGTACAAGACACCACTCATGGCATTCGCTTTCCTGGATGCCTCTCCACACATGCACTCTCTTAGCTGCCACTCCTATTATGTGCACTCCTGGCTGCCACTCATGCCATTGCACTTGGCTGCTGTTGACAGCTAGGAGGTGGTGGTGGTGATGGGGGGAAGGGTGCACCAGCCGCGCTGCAGCTGCCTCTTGGCTGATCATGCCTTGCACCACCTGCCCCATAGCAGCCGGCTCCTTGTTGCTCTCTTAAGGCTCCTTGTTGCTCATGCCTTGCCACACCTGCCACATGGCAGCTGGCTCATGGCTACACACGTCATGTACCACCTCATGGCTGCCACTCCTAGCTGCCGCTCCAGGCTGCTGCTCCGGGCTGCTGCCCTGGGCTGCTATTGATGGCCTGGGAGGTGGTGGTGGAAGTGGGGTAAGGTGAGGGTAAGGTAGGGGAGGGGCTGCAGTGTAGCGCAGGAGGGGGGAAGCGGAGCGACACGGGTGAGTTTGTGGGTAAGGGGAAGGACAAGGGAAGGGTGTGAACATTAGACCTGCAGCAAACAAGGGGCATGCTAGCCATCAGGCTTGGTACCAAGAGCCACAAATCTGCTTCATGCTGGCCACTCACCGTTTGCTGGGGTGGGGTGGGGTGGGGTGGGGTGGGGTGGGGTGGGGTGGGGTGGGGTGGGGTGGGGTGGGGTGGGGTGGGGTGGGGTGGGGTGGGGTGGGGTGGGGTGGGGTGGGGTGGGGTGGGGTGGGGTGGGGTGGGGTGGGGTGGGGTGGGGTGGGGTGGGGTGGGGTGGGGTGGGGTGGGGTGGGGTGGGGTGGGGTGGGGTGGGGTGGGGTGGGGTGGGGTGGGGTGGGGTGGGGTGGGGTGGGGTGGGGTGGGGTGGGGTGGGGTGGGGTGGGGTGGGGTGGGGTGGGGTGGGGTGGGGTGGGGTGGGGTGGGGTGGGGTGGGGTGGGGTGGGGTGGGGTGGGGTGGGGTGGGGTGGGGTGGGGTGGGGTGGGGTGGGGTGGGGTGGGGTGGGGTGGGGTGGGGTGGGGTGGGGTGGGGTGGGGTGGGGTGGGGTGGGCGTGTGACCGTCACACCTGCAAGCAACAAGGGGCGTGCTCACGGTAAGGCTGGGCAATGGGGGCCACTGATGTGCAAGGGGTTGGCCACTCACTGTTATCTCCATGTGCCATTGCTGACTCCTTGCTGCCTCCTTGTTGGCTGCTGCTCCTCCCTCCTGGCTGTGCCTCCTGGCTGTGGGGGGCATGCGCCTCTTGGCCTTGGCCAACCACTTGCCTTGCCCATGCCTCCTGGCTGCCACTCCTGGCTGCCGCTCCTAGCTGCTGCTCCTGGCTGCCGCTCCTGGCTGCTCCTCTTGGCTGCTCCTCTTGGTTGCGCCTCCTGGGAAGTGGTGGGTCTGGCAGGTGGTGCCACCAAGGGTGAGGGTGAGGGTGTGCACTCCTGTCCTGGGTCCTGTCCTACTGTCCTACTGTCCTACTGTCCTACTGTCCGGTCCTGGGTCCTGTCCTACTATGTGCACTCCTGGCCTGGGTAAGGGTGAGGGAGAGGAGGAGGGGGGTGTGAGGGAAGGAGGTGAGGGGGAGGAGGTGAGGGGGAGGAGGGAGAAGAGGCATGGGAAAGGAGAGTGGAGTGGAGGGGAGGGGGAGGGGAGGGGGCCTGTTGCTCCTTGCTGCTGCTCTGGCTGCTGAGCTGACCATCACACCTGCAGCACACAAGGGGCGTGCTAGCGGTTAGGCTGGGTACAAAGGGTCACTTATGTGCGTGGGGCTAGCCACTCACTGCTTGCTCCATACGGTCCCTTGATCATTCCTTAGGGGGAGGGAGAGGGGGAGTGGGGGGTCTGGCAGGTGGTGGTGGGCAGTGTGGTAGGGAGGAGGGAGGAGCGAGGAGGGAAGAGCGAGGAGGGAGGAGGGTACGCTTTTGCTCTTGTCCGCCGCCCTGGCTGCCGCTACTTGTTGCCGCTGTGGTTGCTGCTTCTGGCTGATGGAAGGTGACACTGCGCCTTGGCACCGAACCTGCTCAAGCAACACATGGCACATGACACATGCCACGCTCCAACCTCGCGGTCGCACCTCAGAGTCGCATCTATGCATCGCACCTTTGCAAGCTACCTTTGTGCCGTTCGCCCTCAACTCTGTGCTTGATCACAAATACCCTATTCCTTTCGCTGATCGCTAATGGCTGCGAAACCGAGCTGCATGCTGGCCTCTTGGCTGATGACTGATGGCTGCGAAGGCTAGCTGGCCCGCATTTCATGGCCGGCTGCGAGGCTGCGCATTTGGGCGCTGTTGATGTCGCTGCTGCTGAGTTTGGGATGGACGTCTCGCGTGTTGCGTGTTGCTGCATTACTGCGGGCTTTGCGAGGTCGACATGGTTTCCTCTCATGGCGCCTCGCGACCTCATGGCACACCAACGGCATGCTTGGTGGCAGCTAGCGCAGATCCCAATACCAAGCCCTTCAGTTTTCGCGCTCTTGCATGCAAATGTTTCATAGACGTAGTGCAGGGTTTCATTTAGGCGACCCCAACTAGCAAAAAATGACAGGAAATGATAGGAAACCGACCCTTGGTAATCAAAACGACGCCGCGTCTCAGCCACGTGATTTCTATTTATATTTCGCACATCCCTGGATAGAGGACTCTGTCAGCTATGCGGTGCAGCTTGTAACATTAATTACTGTGCACTGTGCTGAGTGCTATGGCGGCTCAAATCTTAACATTCAAATCCATGCCAGTTTTGCTCATGCGGGCCTCGCCGCGACCGACCGCCGCGACCGACGTGGCCCAGTAGCCTCTGCAAACAGTCAGGGACAGTCGCCGCAGTCAAAACAATGCACATGGCACGCCAAACCGATGTAACGACGCCCCTCCACCCATGCTCGGAAGTATACAAGGCTGCTGCATTGCTTGACCGCTACGTGAGTAGTACTTACTACCTGGCCACTCGGTAAGGCCACTCAAGGTGTGTGGGCCATTGCTACGTTACCTTGCTCGATATGTTGGGTCCGATCCCTCCCGCCCGCCCTCCGCTTGCGTGTCGAGCTTGTGTCCAGCTCCGCCCTGACCCCCTGCTGCTCAGCTGGAGGGGTGGGCAGCCCAGGGGAAGCACCAGCACCAGCTGCCTGCTGCTGCCAGGGGGGTGCAGCACGAGGGGGGGGCAGGTCAGGGGCGGCACCAGCACCGGCACCTGCTGCTACCCCCAGCTCATCGCCATGCAGGGCGGCTACTGTGTTGCAGATATGGGCCATGACAAGACCCTTCAGCTTGGGCTTCAGCCACCCCTTCATAAGCTCCTGCTGGTGGAAGCGAAGGTAAGCTTGCAGCTCCCTAACAGATAGCTTCTCAGCCTCCTCGACAGTGGTGTGGCTGTAATAGCCCAGCCCAGCCCAGCCCAGCCCAGCCCAGCCCAGCCCAGCCCAGCCCAGCCCAGCCCAGCCCAGCCCAGCCCAGCCCAGCCCAGCCCAGCCCAGCCCAGCCCAGCCCAGCCCAGCCCAGCCCAGCCCAGCCCAGCCCAGCCCAGCCCAGCCCAGCCCAGCCCAGCCCAGCCCAGCCCAGCCCAGCCCAGCCCAGCCCAGCCCAGCCCAGCCCAGCCCAGCCCAGCCCAGCCCAGCCCAGCCCAGCCCAGCCCAGCCCAGCCCAGCCCAGCCCAGCCCAGCCCAGCCCAGCCCAGCCCAGCCCAGCCCAGCCCAGCCCAGCCCAGCCCAGCCCAGCCCAGCCCAGCCCAGCCCAGCCCAGCCCAGCCCAGCCCAGCCCAGCCCAGCCCAGCCCAGCCCAGCCCAGCCCAGCCCAGCCCAGCCCAGCCCAGCCCAGCCCAGCCCAGCCCAGCCCAGCCCAGCCCAGCCCAGCCCAGCCCAGCCCAGCCCAGCCCAGCCCAGCCCAGCCCAGCCCAGCCCAGCCCAGCCCAGCCCAGCCCAGCCCAGCCCAGCCCAGCCCAGCCCAGCCCAGCCCAGCCCAGCCCAGCCCAGCCCAGCCCAGCCCAGCCCAGCCCAGCCCAGCCCAGCCCAGCCCAGCCCAGCCCAGCCCAGCCCAGCCCAGCCCAGCCCAGCCCAGCCCAGCCCAGCCCAGCCCAGCCCAGCCCAGCCCAGCCCAGCCCAGCCCAGCCCAGCCCAGCCCAGCCCAGCCCAGCCCAGCCCAGCCCAGCCCAGCCCAGCCCAGCCCAGCCCAGCCCAGCCCAGCCCAGCCCAGCCCAGCCCCAGCCCAGCCCAGCCCAGCCCAGCCCAGCCCAGCCCAGCCCAGCCCAGCCCAGCCCAGCCCAGCCCAGCCCAGCCCAGCCCAGCCCAGCCCAGCCCAGCCCAGCCCAGCCCAGCCCAGCCCAGCCCAGCCCAGCCCAGCCCAGCCCAGCCCAGCCCAGCCCAGCCCAGCCCAGCCCAGCTTACCTAGGGTTCTTTGCCGCAGGTACTTGTAGACCACTCGCAGTTGCCGCAGGTACTTGTAGACCACTCGCAGTTGCCGGTTGGGCTAGTCAGCACTGCAAGGCAAAGTTAGGCCAAAGTATGTTCCCACAAGCCTACTCAATGAAATGACGTGCTTTCTTCTCCAGCAGCTGTGACGTTGAGTAAGGAACAGAGTTATGTATCGAAAGTCTGGAAAGTCAAAGTGGTCAGCCCACAACATGCCATTTTGTGGCTGAGGGTCCCTTTTCTTGTGGGACTGGCGAGAGAGATACGCACATTTCCCGCGTTTGCAGCAATGTCGATACATAACATGCCCAGCGATAGCCCTCCAACACCGCCTGCACCAACAAGAGGCTCGCGGAGCGAGCAAGGCGGGCTGAAATGTGATTGTACTTCCGGCTGGATGCCAGGCGGAGTTCCCTCATTGGTTGCACTACTCACCACTAGAACAATCGGTGCTGAGCAGCTGAGGTGTGTCCGCGATCGCTTGCACCGGCAAGGACTCTGATGCAACGATTAACGCGCCGCTTGCCAGGATACGAGCAATATTGCGCAGCTGCCAATGCGATAGAAGCTACTGAAAACGGTGCACTTTGTAGAGAGTACTTGCATGAAGATTACCAACCCCATGTTGGGACATCCTGAGTTTCATAGACCGTGCACAGGGTTTGGTGTGGCTCAGTTCCTAGGCGTTTCTGACCGTGTGCAGGGTTTTGCTGACCTTGCACAAGGTTTCAAAGACCTAGTGCAGGGTTTCATTGACCCTGTGCAAGGTCTCAAAGCATGAGTGTATAGTCAGCATTGGCTTACAACCTACATGCCTGCTGACATCTGCTGCCACATGTGGCCTCCTACATTAGTGTAACATCACACGGCATCACCATTAGAGTCATGCCTAGCACACGAACTGACTCATGGCTAATAACTGCTGTTTGCACACTGAAACTGGTGCTGCCAGGCATGCACCACATGACACAAGCCACTAGACTCAGGGCTGCACACGCCATGCACCTCTTATCTCATAGCAACTGACACACTGCTACACACGCCATGCATTGCTCATCTCATACCAGTTGACTCATGGCTACTCAAACTATATACTCACGACACACAGCAGCAAACACATGGCTAACGAAGCCATGCACCTCATGACACATGGCAGCTGACTCAGGGCTACACATGCCTCGCTACACCACTGCAAACAACATGTCTTGACGCACAAACAACTCGCAAACACCTCGCTACACCACTGCAAACCACATGGCACGGCGCTCGACAACCCCGCAAAGACATGTACAAGACACCACTCATGGCATTCGCTTTCCTGGATGCCTCTCCACACATGCACTCTCTTAGCTGCCACTCCTATTATGTGCACTCCTGGCTGCCACTCATGCCATTGCACTTGGCTGCTGTTGACAGCTAGGAGGTGGTGGTGGTGATGGGGGGAAGGGTGCACCAGCCGCGCTGCAGCTGCCTCTTGGCTGATCATGCCTTGCACCACCTGCCCCATAGCAGCCGGCTCCTTGTTGCTCTCTTAAGGCTCCTTGTTGCTCATGCCTTGCCACACCTGCCACATGGCAGCTGGCTCATGGCTACACACGTCATGTACCACCTCATGGCTGCCACTCCTAGCTGCCGCTCCAGGCTGCTGCTCCGGGCTGCTGCCCTGGGCTGCTATTGATGGCCTGGGAGGTGGTGGTGGAAGTGGGGTAAGGTGAGGGTAAGGTAGGGGAGGGGCTGCAGTGTAGCGCAGGAGGGGGGAAGCGGAGCGACACGGGTGAGTTTGTGGGTAAGGGGAAGGACAAGGGAAGGGTGTGAACATTAGACCTGCAGCAAACAAGGGGCATGCTAGCCATCAGGCTTGGTACCAAGAGCCACAAATCTGCTTCATGCTGGCCACTCACCGTTTGCTGGGGTGGGGTGGGGTGGGGTGGGGTGGGGTGGGGTGGGGTGGGGTGGGGTGGGGTGGGGTGGGGTGGGGTGGGGTGGGGTGGGGTGGGGTGGGGTGGGGTGGGGTGGGGTGGGGTGGGGTGGGGTGGGGTGGGGTGGGGTGGGGTGGGGTGGGGTGGGGTGGGGTGGGGTGGGGTGGGGTGGGGTGGGGTGGGGTGGGGTGGGGTGGGGTGGGGTGGGGTGGGGTGGGGTGGGGTGGGGTGGGGTGGGGTGGGGTGGGGTGGGGTGGGGTGGGGTGGGGTGGGGTGGGGTGGGGTGGGGTGGGGTGGGGTGGGGTGGGGTGGGGTGGGGTGGGGTGGGGTGGGGTGGGGTGGGGTGGGGTGGGGTGGGGTGGGGTGGGGTGGGGTGGGGTGGGGTGGGCGTGTGACCGTCACACCTGCAAGCAACAAGGGGCGTGCTCACGGTAAGGCTGGGCAATGGGGGCCACTGATGTGCAAGGGGTTGGCCACTCACTGTTATCTCCATGTGCCATTGCTGACTCCTTGCTGCCTCCTTGTTGGCTGCTGCTCCTCCCTCCTGGCTGTGCCTCCTGGCTGTGGGGGGCATGCGCCTCTTGGCCTTGGCCAACCACTTGCCTTGCCCATGCCTCCTGGCTGCCACTCCTGGCTGCCGCTCCTAGCTGCTGCTCCTGGCTGCCGCTCCTGGCTGCTCCTCTTGGCTGCTCCTCTTGGTTGCGCCTCCTGGGAAGTGGTGGGTCTGGCAGGTGGTGCCACCAAGGGTGAGGGTGAGGGTGTGCACTCCTGTCCTGGGTCCTGTCCTACTGTCCTACTGTCCTACTGTCCTACTGTCCGGTCCTGGGTCCTGTCCTACTATGTGCACTCCTGGCCTGGGTAAGGGTGAGGGAGAGGAGGAGGGGGGTGTGAGGGAAGGAGGTGAGGGGGAGGAGGTGAGGGGGAGGAGGGAGAAGAGGCATGGGAAAGGAGAGTGGAGTGGAGGGGAGGGGGAGGGGAGGGGGCCTGTTGCTCCTTGCTGCTGCTCTGGCTGCTGAGCTGACCATCACACCTGCAGCACACAAGGGGCGTGCTAGCGGTTAGGCTGGGTACAAAGGGTCACTTATGTGCGTGGGGCTAGCCACTCACTGCTTGCTCCATACGGTCCCTTGATCATTCCTTAGGGGGAGGGAGAGGGGGAGTGGGGGGTCTGGCAGGTGGTGGTGGGCAGTGTGGTAGGGAGGAGGGAGGAGCGAGGAGGGAAGAGCGAGGAGGGAGGAGGGTACGCTTTTGCTCTTGTCCGCCGCCCTGGCTGCCGCTACTTGTTGCCGCTGTGGTTGCTGCTTCTGGCTGATGGAAGGTGACACTGCGCCTTGGCACCGAACCTGCTCAAGCAACACATGGCACATGACACATGCCACGCTCCAACCTCGCGGTCGCACCTCAGAGTCGCATCTATGCATCGCACCTTTGCAAGCTACCTTTGTGCCGTTCGCCCTCAACTCTGTGCTTGATCACAAATACCCTATTCCTTTCGCTGATCGCTAATGGCTGCGAAACCGAGCTGCATGCTGGCCTCTTGGCTGATGACTGATGGCTGCGAAGGCTAGCTGGCCCGCATTTCATGGCCGGCTGCGAGGCTGCGCATTTGGGCGCTGTTGATGTCGCTGCTGCTGAGTTTGGGATGGACGTCTCGCGTGTTGCGTGTTGCTGCATTACTGCGGGCTTTGCGAGGTCGACATGGTTTCCTCTCATGGCGCCTCGCGACCTCATGGCACACCAACGGCATGCTTGGTGGCAGCTAGCGCAGATCCCAATACCAAGCCCTTCAGTTTTCGCGCTCTTGCATGCAAGCCACATGCAGAAAGCGGGGTTGGCGAAACCCTGCACAGCGTCTTTGAATGACTTAGGAGAAATCAACACAAGGAACGAAACCCTGCACAAGGTCAACGAAACCCTGCACGAGGTCTGAGTTGACTTAGGTGAAAACATAGTTGCGAAACCCTGCACAAGGTCAGCAAAACCCTGCACTAGGTTAGCGAAACCCTGCACGAGGTCTGAGCTGACTTAGGTGAAATCAATGCTTTGATCGAGACCCTGCACAAGGTCAGCAAAACCCTGCACTAGGTTAGCAAAACCCTGCACCAGTGTTGTGAATCTTCAGATTTTCAGATTTTCAGATTTTCAGATTTTCATGAAAATGAAAGTGTTTCATTGAAAATGTGAAAGACTTTCACGCCAGTGAAAATGAGCGTTTGCAGCTGGCTTCCCATCCTCCCTTTATGCACGCGGCTTGTTTGCAGGTCTGCACTTCAAGAAATGCACAAATGCTCAGTTCGCTTAAGGTCAGACATGCAAGCCAATCTAAAAGATGCAAGCCGTCCATGCTGGCGTTGCCTGCCTTACGCTTCTTCCGCTGTGGCTGCAGCGCGCTGGCGCCAGCCAAGCCAAGCGAAAGGCTCTGCGACACCCGTGGGATTGGCAGCGCCGGGCTCCTTCCGATGGCAGCGGCTATAGCCCGGGCAGTTTGTACTAGGGCGAGTCTCTGGTTGCCTGCGAGCTGCTGTTCGCCTGCTGCTGCCATCGCGCCGCGATCTGACCGGAGGCAGCACCCGGCACTTTCAGATGTTCAGTGAATACGTTCAGATTTTCAGATGAAAATTTTCATTGAAAATCTGAATGAAAATCTGAAATTTTCACAACACTGCCCTGCACGAGGTCAGGGTTGACTTAGAAGAAATCAATGCTTTGATTGAAACCCTGCACAAGGTCAGCAAAACCCTGCACTAGGTTAGCAAAACCCTGCACGAGGTCAGGGTTGACTTAGGTGAAATCGATGCTTTGATCGAAACCCTGCACAAGGTCAGCGAAACCCTGCACTAGGTTAGCGAAACCCTGCACGAGGTCGGGGTTGACTTAGAAAAAATCGATGCTTGGATCGAAACCCTGCACAAGGTCAGCGAAACCCTGCACACGGTCTTAAAACCTAGCACAAGGTTTGCTAAACCCTGCACAAGGTCAATTGAAACCCCGCACAAGGTTTCAAAGGCCCCTTGAGCCTAAAAGTGAGAATAAACCGTGTGCAAGGTTTCAGTAAACTGGCCCCCATTCCTTACTGGCACTGACTTTGCACATGCTACCTACTAGGTTGTGCTTCTATTCTGCTGCCTGACAACTCCTCCTACTCAGAAATTTCAAAAAGTCACTTCAGTCAGTTAGCGCCATCTCCCTTTTTTCGGGGTGAGGGCTCAGCCACTGGTCCAGCAGCTCCGCAATGACCAAGAATTTCACCTTGGCCCAAGGAAGTCTTCTCCTCCACTAGGTCACAGCAGCCTACATGCCAAGTCTCAGACCTCAACTCGCAAGTTTGCCGAGCCAGCCAGCCCTTATTCTCCACGAGTGGACCCAATCACCACTTCACTATTTCCGCGGGCAAGTAGGCCCTTTGGCATTGCCACTTTGTGACATGTCTACAGTACTGTAGATGTCTACAGTACTGTAGATGTCTACAGTACTGTAGATACCTAAAGTACTGTAAGTGGTCTCTCGAGGTACCCCGACAGTACTGTAGACACCTACAGTACTGTAGGTGCCTACAGTACTGTAGGTGTCTACAGTACTGTTCGTGTACTCGCGAGGTACCTACAGTACTGTAGCATGGCCGTATCTCACCAACCGCGCAAAATCACGAATTTTAGTTTCAACCCCCAATCTTACAATGCCTTCATTTGACTATGTACCAAGTCCGAGGCTCCGAATCTCAAAAATGCTGTTACTAATTTGCCTGCACTCACACAAATTAGCAGCGTCACCAGCGCTGGAGCACCTGGCTCCAGCGCTGCAGCCATGTGGCTCCAGCGCTGGAGCACCTGATACCTGCTCTGCAGCCATGTGGCTCCAGCGCTGCAGCCATGTGGCTTCAGCGCTGGAGCACCTGGTACCTGCTCTGCAGCCATGTGGCTCCAGCGCTGCAGCCATGTGGTACCTGCTCTGCAGCCATGTGGCTCCAGCGCTGAAGCACATGGTACCTGCATAGCAGCCATGTGGCTACAGCGCTGCAGCCATGTGGCTCCAGAGCTGGAGCACCTGGCTCCAGCGCTGCAGCCATGTGGCTCCAGCGCTGGAGCACCTGATACCTGCTCTGCAGCCATGTGGCTCCAGCGCTGCAGCCATGTGGCTTCAGCGCTGGAGCACCTGGTACCTGCTCTGCAGCCATGTGGCTCCAGCGCTGAAGCACATGGTACCTGCTCTGCAGCCATGTGGCTCCAGTGCTGCAGCCATGTGGCTCCAGAGCTGGAGCACCTGGCTCCAGCGCTGCAGCCATGTGGCTCCAGCGCTGGAGCACATGGTACCTATGGCTACAGCCATGTGGCTCCAGCGCTGGAGCACATGGTACCTGCTCTGCAGCCATGTGGCTCCAGCGCTGCAGCCATGTGGCTCCAGAGCTGGAGCACCTGGCTCCAGCGCTGCAGCCATGTGGCTCCAGCGCTGGAGCACATGGTACCTATGGCTGCAGCCATGTGGCTCCAGCGCTGGAGCACATGGTACCTGCTCTGCAGCCATGTGGCAGCTGCGCTGGTGCCATGGTCACCTGCTCTGGTACCATGTGGCACCTGCGCTGGTACCATGTGGCACCTGCTCTCTTACAATTACAACGTTTGTACTACTGTCTATCTTCCGCTGACATCATAATGCTTTACAATATGGTGCTTTACAACATAGTCCTTTCAATTTAGTGCTTTTTAAACCATCTTGGACTTTGGCTTGACTTATGCTTTGGCTGTACTCAATTCATGTGTGGTGATAATGCCACTGCCATTATCCATTGGCATGTGGCAGCTAGGTGTGATAGACTGGAAGGTGGTAGTACATGGTGGTAGCACCTGGTGGGTATGGGAAAGGAGAAGGGGGGTGGGGGGGAGGGAGAAGGGAGGTAAGTGTGACCGTAAAACCTGCAGCAAACACACGGCATGCCAGCGGTGAGGGGAGGCGATAAGGTGATAAGGCTTGGTGAT
Organism: Haematococcus lacustris; assembly: GCA_030144725.1. Lineage (NCBI taxonomy): Eukaryota > Viridiplantae > Chlorophyta > Chlorophyceae > Chlamydomonadales > Haematococcaceae > Haematococcus > Haematococcus lacustris. The sequence goes on along the minus strand of JASKMD010000014.1, from coordinate 5,890,161 downwards.
AAGGGCCATCAACGAAGGCTTTCTCCTGGCTGCTGGGACGTCAGGGGGGAGGTGACGGGGAGGGGGGAAGTGGGGGTGGAGAGGGGTGGAAGTGGAGGTGGTGGGACGGGGTAGGGAAGGGGGAAGGAGGCACGGTGCGGAAGTATAGGCGGGAGTATGGACGTGCAGCAAGCATGGAGCGTGCTTACAATGAGGCATGCATAACATCATGGGAAGCTAGCTGTCACGTATTGCATGACGGAGGCACTCACCTGGCATGAAGGGCTAATAGGATGGGATGTTGTGAACAGGGATACGCGCCATGTCGTGTCCTCGCTACTTACCTTGGTCTTACGTTTGTGGTGCAGAAGGTAAAGTGGGGTTATTAGGTGGAGGTGCAAGAGCCAGGGTAGGGTACAACGTCAAGGTTGGGGTGGGCTCTCTTCTGGTTGCTGAAATAAGGAGAGGGGCTGGGATGGGGCTGCTGGGGTGAGGGAGGGGGCTGGGATGTCAGGGTGGAGGTGAGGGGGGAAGTGGGGGGGGGGGATGGTGACCGGGTGACTGGGTAGGGAAAGGGGAGGGAGGGAGACAGGGTAGGCCTGGGGGAGGGGTAAGTGTATTGACGATCTTGGAGGGGGTGGTTGCATAGATAGGGGGGTAATAGGACCTGTAGCCACCTGTAGAGACTTGTACAGGGAGGGCAGGAGGGAGGGAGGGAGGGAGGGAGGGAGGGAGGGAAGGCGATTGTGGTGATTTGAAGAAGGAGGGGGAGGGAAAGGTTCCAGGTGTATCCGTCAGACCTGCAGCAAACATGGGGCATGCTCACGATGGGGTTGTGTAATGAGAGCCACCAAAAGGCGGGGTCCGGCCACTCACCGTACTCCTCCATGTTGCTCCATGCTCACCTTTGCAAAGACTTGGTACATTACAAGAACATTACATTACCTCGCTGCGTAGCGTTGCGGTGCGAGGTAGTGTGCCGTGTGGCTGCGGAGTTGGCAGCGAGGTTGTGTGGTGGGACTCCATTCGAGACTCGTTGCGAGGTACTGTGCCGTGCTGCTGGGGAGTTGGCTGCAGAGTTGGCTACGAGTTGGCTGCGAGGTACTGAGCCGTGTGGCTGCGGAGTTGGCTGCGGAGTTGGCTGCGAGTAAACCTGATAAACGAGCGGCTAGCTGCGTCGCGTTGCTTCAACTACAATCAGGTCTCCCATGAGGACCTCCCCCTGTGGGGGGGAGGTCGCTCCCCCTCATAGGGGGACCTTCCAACCGCCCAACCGCATCCCGCCCGCTGTACTGCGCCACCTTCCTGGGCAC
>JASKMD010000014.1:5747671-5888369 GCA_030144725.1 Haematococcus lacustris | reverse complement strand
GGGGCCAAGGGGCCAAGGGCAGGCAGCAGACAGGCTAGGGGGGCCAAGGGGCCAAGGGCAGGCAGCAGACAGGCTAGGGGGGCCAAGGGGCCAAGGGCAGGCAGCAGACAGGCTAGGGGGGCCAAGGGGCCAAGGGCAGGCAGCAGACAGGCTAGGGGGGCCAAGGGGCCAAGGGCAGGCAGCAGACAGGCTAGGGGGGCCAAGGGGCCAAGGGCAGGCAGCAGACAGGCTAGGGGGGCCAAGGGGCCAAGGGCAGGCAGCAGACAGGCTAGGGGGGCCAAGGGGCCAAGGGCAGGCAGCAGACAGGCTAGGGGGGCCAAGGGGCCAAGGGCAGGCAGCAGACAGGCTAGGGGGGCCAAGGGGCCAAGGGCAGGCAGCAGACAGGCTAGGGGGGCCAAGGGGCCAAGGGCAGGCAGCAGACAGGCTAGGGGGGCCAAGGGGCCAAGGGCAGGCAGCAGACAGGCTAGGGGGGCCAAGGGGCCAAGGGCAGGCAGCAGACAGGCTAGGGGGGCCAAGGGGCCAAGGGCAGGCAGCAGACAGGCTAGGGGGGCCAAGGGGCCAAGGGCAGGCAGCAGACAGGCTAGGGGGGCCAAGGGGCCAAGGGCAGGCAGCAGACAGGCTAGGGGGGCCAAGGGGCCAAGGGCAGGCAGCAGACAGGCTAGGGGGGCCAAGGGGCCAAGGGCAGGCAGCAGACAGGCTAGGGGGGCCAAGGGGCCAAGGGCAGGCAGCAGACAGGCTAGGGGGGCCAAGGGGCCAAGGGCAGGCAGCAGACAGGCTAGGGGGGCCAAGGGGCCAAGGGCAGGCAGCAGACAGGCTAGGGGGGCCAAGGGGCCAAGGGCAGGCAGCAGACAGGCTAGGGGGGCCAAGGGGCCAAGGGCAGGCAGCAGACAGGCTAGGGGGGCCAAGGGGCCAAGGGCAGGCAGCAGACAGGCTAGGGGGGCCAAGGGGCCAAGGGCAGGCAGCAGACAGGCTAGGGGGGCCAAGGGGCCAAGGGCAGGCAGCAGACAGGCTAGGGGGGCCAAGGGGCCAAGGGCAGGCAGCAGACAGGCTAGGGGGGCCAAGGGGCCAAGGGCAGGCAGCAGACAGGCTAGGGGGGCCAAGGGGCCAAGGGCAGGCAGCAGACAGGCTAGGGGGGCCAAGGGGCCAAGGGCAGGCAGCAGACAGGCTAGGGGGGCCAAGGGGCCAAGGGCAGGCAGCAGACAGGCTAGGGGGGCCAAGGGGCCAAGGGCAGGCAGCAGACAGGCTAGGGGGGCCAAGGGGCCAAGGGCAGGCAGCAGACAGGCTAGGGGGGCCAAGGGGCCAAGGGCAGGCAGCAGACAGGCTAGGGGGGCCAAGGGGCCAAGGGCAGGCAGCAGACAGGCTAGGGGGGCCAAGGGGCCAAGGGCAGGCAGCAGACAGGCTAGGGGGGCCAAGGGGCCAAGGGCAGGCAGCAGACAGGCTAGGGGGGCCAAGGGGCCAAGGGCAGGCAGCAGACAGGCTAGGGGGGCCAAGGGGCCAAGGGCAGGCAGCAGACAGGCTAGGGGGGCCAAGGGGCCAAGGGCAGGCAGCAGACAGGCTAGGGGGGCCAAGGGGCCAAGGGCAGGCAGCAGACAGGCTAGGGGGGCCAAGGGGCCAAGGGCAGGCAGCAGACAGGCTAGGGGGGCCAAGGGGCCAAGGGCAGGCAGCAGACAGGCTAGGGGGGCCAAGGGGCCAAGGGCAGGCAGCAGACAGGCTAGGGGGGCCAAGGGGCCAAGGGCAGGCAGCAGACAGGCTAGGGGGGCCAAGGGGCCAAGGGCAGGCAGCAGACAGGCTAGGGGGGCCAAGGGGCCAAGGGCAGGCAGCAGACAGGCTAGGGGGGCCAAGGGGCCAAGGGCAGGCAGCAGACAGGCTAGGGGGGCCAAGGGGCCAAGGGCAGGCAGCAGACAGGCTAGGGGGGCCAAGGGGCCAAGGGCAGGCAGCAGACAGGCTAGGGGGGCCAAGGGGCCAAGGGCAGGCAGCAGACAGGCTAGGGGGGCCAAGGGGCCAAGGGCAGGCAGCAGACAGGCTAGGGGGGCCAAGGGGCCAAGGGCAGGCAGCAGACAGGCTAGGGGGGCCAAGGGGCCAAGGGCAGGCAGCAGACAGGCTAGGGGGGCCAAGGGGCCAAGGGCAGGCAGCAGACAGGCTAGGGGGGCCAAGGGGCCAAGGGCAGGCAGCAGACAGGCTAGGGGGGCCAAGGGGCCAAGGGCAGGCAGCAGACAGGCTAGGGGGGCCAAGGGGCCAAGGGCAGGCAGCAGACAGGCTAGGGGGGCCAAGGGGCCAAGGGCAGGCAGCAGACAGGCTAGGGGGGCCAAGGGGCCAAGGGCAGGCAGCAGACAGGCTAGGGGGGCCAAGGGGCCAAGGGCAGGCAGCAGACAGGCTAGGGGGGCCAAGGGGCCAAGGGCAGGCAGCAGACAGGCTAGGGGGGCCAAGGGGCCAAGGGCAGGCAGCAGACAGGCTAGGGGGGCCAAGGGGCCAAGGGCAGGCAGCAGACAGGCTAGGGGGGCCAAGGGGCCAAGGGCAGGCAGCAGACAGGCTAGGGGGGCCAAGGGGCCAAGGGCAGGCAGCAGACAGGCTAGGGGGGCCAAGGGGCCAAGGGCAGGCAGCAGACAGGCTAGGGGGGCCAAGGGGCCAAGGGCAGGCAGCAGACAGGCTAGGGGGGCCAAGGGGCCAAGGGCAGGCAGCAGACAGGCTAGGGGGGCCAAGGGGCCAAGGGCAGGCAGCAGACAGGCTAGGGGGGCCAAGGGGCCAAGGGCAGGCAGCAGACAGGCTAGGGGGGCCAAGGGGCCAAGGGCAGGCAGCAGACAGGCTAGGGGGGCCAAGGGGCCAAGGGCAGGCAGCAGACAGGCTAGGGGGGCCAAGGGGCCAAGGGCAGGCAGCAGACAGGCTAGGGGGGCCAAGGGGCCAAGGGCAGGCAGCAGACAGGCTAGGGGGGCCAAGGGGCCAAGGGCAGGCAGCAGACAGGCTAGGGGGGCCAAGGGGCCAAGGGCAGGCAGCAGACAGGCTAGGGGGGCCAAGGGGCCAAGGGCAGGCAGCAGACAGGCTAGGGGGGCCAAGGGGCCAAGGGCAGGCAGCAGACAGGCTAGGGGGGCCAAGGGGCCAAGGGCAGGCAGCAGACAGGCTAGGGGGGCCAAGGGGCCAAGGGCAGGCAGCAGACAGGCTAGGGGGGGCAAGGGGCCAAGGGCAGGCAGCAGACAGGCTAGGGGGGGCAAGGGGCCAAGGGCAGGCAGCAGACAGGCTAGGGGGGCCAAGGGGCCAAGGGCAGGCAGCAGACAGGCTAGGGGGGCCAAGGGGCCAAGGGCAGGCAGCAGACAGGCTAGGGGGGGCAAGGGGCCAAGGGCAGGCAGCAGACAGGCTAGGGGGGGCAAGGGGCCAAGGGCAGGCAGCAGACAGGCTAGGGGGGGCAAGGGGCCAAGGGCAGGCAGCAGACAGGCTAGGGGGGGCAAGGGGCCAAGGGCAGGCAGCAGACAGGCTAGGGGGGGCAAGGGGCCAAGGGCAGGCAGCAGACAGGCTAGGGGGGGCAAGGGGCCAAGGGCAGGCAGCAGACAGGCTAGGGGGGGCAAGGGGCCAAGGGCAGGCAGCAGACAGGCTAGGGGGGGCAAGGGGCCAAGGGCAGGCAGCAGACAGGCTAGGGGGGGCAAGGGGCCAAGGGCAGGCAGCAGACAGGCTAGGGGGGGCAAGGGGCCAAGGGCAGGCAGCAGACAGGCTAGGGGGGGCAAGGGGCCAAGGGCAGGCAGCAGACAGGCTAGGGGGGGCAAGGGGCCAAGGGCAGGCAGCAGACAGGCTAGGGGGGGCAAGGGGCCAAGGGCAGGCAGCAGACAGGCTAGGGGGGGCAAGGGGCCAAGGGCAGGCAGCAGACAGGCTAGGGGGGGCAAGGGGCCAAGGGCAGGCAGCAGACAGGCTAGGGGGGGCAAGGGGCCAAGGGCAGGCAGCAGACAGGCTAGGGGGGGCAAGGGGCCAAGGGCAGGCAGCAGACAGGCTAGGGGGGGCAAGGGGCCAAGGGCAGGCAGCAGACAGGCTAGGGGGGGCAAGGGGCCAAGGGCAGGCAGCAGACAGGCTAGGGGGGGCAAGGGGCCAAGGGCAGGCAGCAGACAGGCTAGGGGGGGCAAGGGGCCAAGGGCAGGCAGCAGACAGGCTAGGGGGGGCAAGGGGCCAAGGGCAGGCAGCAGACAGGCTAGGGGGGGCAAGGGGCCAAGGGCAGGCAGCAGACAGGCTAGGGGGGGCAAGGGGCCAAGGGCAGGCAGCAGACAGGCTAGGGGGGGCAAGGGGCCAAGGGCAGGCAGCAGACAGGCTAGGGGGGGCAAGGGGCCAAGGGCAGGCAGCAGACAGGCTAGGGGGGGCAAGGGGCCAAGGGCAGGCAGCAGACAGGCTAGGGGGGGCAAGGGGCCAAGGGCAGGCAGCAGACAGGCTAGGGGGGGCAAGGGGCCAAGGGCAGGCAGCAGACAGGCTAGGGGGGGCAAGGGGCCAAGGGCAGGCAGCAGACAGGCTAGGGGGGGCAAGGGGCCAAGGGCAGGCAGCAGACAGGCTAGGGGGGGCAAGGGGCCAAGGGCAGGCAGCAGACAGGCTAGGGGGGGCAAGGGGCCAAGGGCAGGCAGCAGACAGGCTAGGGGGGGCAAGGGGCCAAGGGCAGGCAGCAGACAGGCTAGGGGGGGCAAGGGGCCAAGGGCAGGCAGCAGACAGGCTAGGGGGGGCAAGGGGCCAAGGGCAGGCAGCAGACAGGCTAGGGGGGGCAAGGGGCCAAGGGCAGGCAGCAGACAGGCTAGGGGGGGCAAGGGGCCAAGGGCAGGCAGCAGACAGGCTAGGGGGGGCAAGGGGCCAAGGGCAGGCAGCAGACAGGCTAGGGGGGGCAAGGGGCCAAGGGCAGGCAGCAGACAGGCTAGGGGGGGCAAGGGGCCAAGGGCAGGCAGCAGACAGGCTAGGGGGGGCAAGGGGCCAAGGGCAGGCAGCAGACAGGCTAGGGGGGGCAAGGGGCCAAGGGCAGGCAGCAGACAGGCTAGGGGGGGCAAGGGGCCAAGGGCAGGCAGCAGACAGGCTAGGGGGGGCAAGGGGCCAAGGGCAGGCAGCAGACAGGCTAGGGGGGGCAAGGGGCCAAGGGCAGGCAGCAGACAGGCTAGGGGGGGCAAGGGGCCAAGGGCAGGCAGCAGACAGGCTAGGGGGGGCAAGGGGCCAAGGGCAGGCAGCAGACAGGCTAGGGGGGGCAAGGGGCCAAGGGCAGGCAGCAGACAGGCTAGGGGGGGCAAGGGGCCAAGGGCAGGCAGCAGACAGGCTAGGGGGGGCAAGGGGCCAAGGGCAGGCAGCAGACAGGCTAGGGGGGGCAAGGGGCCAAGGGCAGGCAGCAGACAGGCTAGGGGGGGCAAGGGGCCAAGGGCAGGCAGCAGACAGGCTAGGGGGGGCAAGGGGCCAAGGGCAGGCAGCAGACAGGCTAGGGGGGGCAAGGGGCCAAGGGCAGGCAGCAGACAGGCTAGGGGGGGCAAGGGGCCAAGGGCAGGCAGCAGACAGGCTAGGGGGGGCAAGGGGCCAAGGGCAGGCAGCAGACAGGCTAGGGGGGGCAAGGGGCCAAGGGCAGGCAGCAGACAGGCTAGGGGGGGCAAGGGGCCAAGGGCAGGCAGCAGACAGGCTAGGGGGGGCAAGGGGCCAAGGGCAGGCAGCAGACAGGCTAGGGGGGGCAAGGGGCCAAGGGCAGGCAGCAGACAGGCTAGGGGGGGCAAGGGGCCAAGGGCAGGCAGCAGACAGGCTAGGGGGGGCAAGGGGCCAAGGGCAGGCAGCAGACAGGCTAGGGGGGGCAAGGGGCCAAGGGCAGGCAGCAGACAGGCTAGGGGGGGCAAGGGGCCAAGGGCAGGCAGCAGACAGGCTAGGGGGGGCAAGGGGCCAAGGGCAGGCAGCAGACAGGCTAGGGGGGGCAAGGGGCCAAGGGCAGGCAGCAGACAGGCTAGGGGGGGCAAGGGGCCAAGGGCAGGCAGCAGACAGGCTAGGGGGGGCAAGGGGCCAAGGGCAGGCAGCAGACAGGCTAGGGGGGGCAAGGGGCCAAGGGCAGGCAGCAGACAGGCTAGGGGGGGCAAGGGGCCAAGGGCAGGCAGCAGACAGGCTAGGGGGGGCAAGGGGCCAAGGGCAGGCAGCAGACAGGCTAGGGGGGGCAAGGGGCCAAGGGCAGGCAGCAGACAGGCTAGGGGGGGCAAGGGGCCAAGGGCAGGCAGCAGACAGGCTAGGGGGGGCAAGGGGCCAAGGGCAGGCAGCAGACAGGCTAGGGGGGGCAAGGGGCCAAGGGCAGGCAGCAGACAGGCTAGGGGGGGCAAGGGGCCAAGGGCAGGCAGCAGACAGGCTAGGGGGGGCAAGGGGCCAAGGGCAGGCAGCAGACAGGCTAGGGGGGGCAAGGGGCCAAGGGCAGGCAGCAGACAGGCTAGGGGGGGCAAGGGGCCAAGGGCAGGCAGCAGACAGGCTAGGGGGGGCAAGGGGCCAAGGGCAGGCAGCAGACAGGCTAGGGGGGGCAAGGGGCCAAGGGCAGGCAGCAGACAGGCTAGGGGGGGCAAGGGGCCAAGGGCAGGCAGCAGACAGGCTAGGGGGGGCAAGGGGCCAAGGGCAGGCAGCAGACAGGCTAGGGGGGGCAAGGGGCCAAGGGCAGGCAGCAGACAGGCTAGGGGGGGCAAGGGGCCAAGGGCAGGCAGCAGACAGGCTAGGGGGGGCAAGGGGCCAAGGGCAGGCAGCAGACAGGCTAGGGGGGCAAGGGGCCAAGGGCAGGCAGCAGACAGGCTAGGGGGGCCAAGGGGCCAAGGGCAGGCAGCAGACAGGCTAGGGGGGCCAAGGGGCCAAGGGCAGGCAGCAGACAGGCTAGGGGGGCCAAGGGGCCAAGGGCAGGCAGCAGACAGGCTAGGGGGGCCAAGGGGCCAAGGGCAGGCAGCAGACAGGCTAGGGGGGCCAAGGGGCCAAGGGCAGGCAGCAGACAGGCTAGGGGGGCCAAGGGGCCAAGGGCAGGCAGCAGACAGGCTAGGGGGGCCAAGGGGCCAAGGGCAGGCAGCAGACAGGCTAGGGGGGCCAAGGGGCCAAGGGCAGGCAGCAGACAGGCTAGGGGGGCCAAGGGGCCAAGGGCAGGCAGCAGACAGGCTAGGGGGGGCAAGGGGCCAAGGGCAGGCAGCAGACAGGCTAGGGGGGGCAAGGGGCCAAGGGCAGGCAGCAGACAGGCTAGGGGGGGCAAGGGGCCAAGGGCAGGCAGCAGACAGGCTAGGGGGGGCAAGGGGCCAAGGGCAGGCAGCAGACAGGCTAGGGGGGGCAAGGGGCCAAGGGCAGGCAGCAGACAGGCTAGGGGGGGCAAGGGGCCAAGGGCAGGCAGCAGACAGGCTAGGGGGGGCAAGGGGCCAAGGGCAGGCAGCAGACAGGCTAGGGGGGGCAAGGGGCCAAGGGCAGGCAGCAGACAGGCTAGGGGGGGCAAGGGGCCAAGGGCAGGCAGCAGACAGGCTAGGGGGGCCAAGGGGCCAAGGGCAGGCAGCAGACAGGCTAGGGGGGGCAAGGGGCCAAGGGCAGGCAGCAGACAGGCTAGGGGGGCCAAGGGGCCAAGGGCAGGCAGCAGACAGGCTAGGGGGGCCAAGGGGCCAAGGGCAGGCAGCAGACAGGCTAGGGGGGCCAAGGGGCCAAGGGCAGGCAGCAGACAGGCTAGGGGGGCCAAGGGGCCAAGGGCAGGCAGCAGACAGGCTAGGGGGGCCAAGGGGCCAAGGGCAGGCAGCAGACAGGCTAGGGGGGCCAAGGGGCCAAGGGCAGGCAGCAGACAGGCTAGGGGGGGCAAGGGGCCAAGGGCAGGCAGCAGACAGGCTAGGGGGGGCAAGGGGCCAAGGGCAGGCAGCAGACAGGCTAGGGGGGGCAAGGGGCCAAGGGCAGGCAGCAGACAGGCTAGGGGGGGCAAGGGGCCAAGGGCAGGCAGCAGACAGGCTAGGGGGGGCAAGGGGCCAAGGGCAGGCAGCAGACAGGCTAGGGGGGGCAAGGGGCCAAGGGCAGGCAGCAGACAGGCTAGGGGGGGCAAGGGGCCAAGGGCAGGCAGCAGACAGGCTAGGGGGGCCAAGGGGCCAAGGGCAGGCAGCAGACAGGCTAGGGGGGCCAAGGGGCCAAGGGCAGGCAGCAGACAGGCTAGGGGGGCCAAGGGGCCAAGGGCAGGCAGCAGACAGGCTAGGGGGGCCAAGGGGCCAAGGGCAGGCAGCAGACAGGCTAGGGGGGCCAAGGGGCCAAGGGCAGGCAGCAGACAGGCTAGGGGGGCCAAGGGGCCAAGGGCAGGCAGCAGACAGGCTAGGGGGGCCAAGGGGCCAAGGGCAGGCAGCAGACAGGCTAGGGGGGCCAAGGGGCCAAGGGCAGGCAGCAGACAGGCTAGGGGGGCCAAGGGGCCAAGGGCAGGCAGCAGACAGGCTAGGGGGGCCAAGGGGCCAAGGGCAGGCAGCAGACAGGCTAGGGGGGCCAAGGGGCCAAGGGCAGGCAGCAGACAGGCTAGGGGGGCCAAGGGGCCAAGGGCAGGCAGCAGACAGGCTAGGGGGGCCAAGGGGCCAAGGGCAGGCAGCAGACAGGCTAGGGGGGCCAAGGGGCCAAGGGCAGGCAGCAGACAGGCTAGGGGGGCCAAGGGGCCAAGGGCAGGCAGCAGACAGGCTAGGGGGGGCAAGGGGCCAAGGGCAGGCAGCAGACAGGCTAGGGGGGGCAAGGGGCCAAGGGCAGGCAGCAGACAGGCTAGGGGGGGCAAGGGGCCAAGGGCAGGCAGCAGACAGGCTAGGGGGGGCAAGGGGCCAAGGGCAGGCAGCAGACAGGCTAGGGGGGGCAAGGGGCCAAGGGCAGGCAGCAGACAGGCTAGGGGGGGCAAGGGGCCAAGGGCAGGCAGCAGACAGGCTAGGGGGGGCAAGGGGCCAAGGGCAGGCAGCAGACAGGCTAGGGGGGGCAAGGGGCCAAGGGCAGGCAGCAGACAGGCTAGGGGGGGCAAGGGGCCAAGGGCAGGCAGCAGACAGGCTAGGGGGGCCAAGGGGCCAAGGGCAGGCAGCAGACAGGCTAGGGGGGCCAAGGGGCCAAGGGCAGGCAGCAGACAGGCTAGGGGGGCCAAGGGGCCAAGGGCAGGCAGCAGACAGGCTAGGGGGGCCAAGGGGCCAAGGGCAGGCAGCAGACAGGCTAGGGGGGCCAAGGGGCCAAGGGCAGGCAGCAGACAGGCTAGGGGGGCCAAGGGGCCAAGGGCAGGCAGCAGACAGGCTAGGGGGGCCAAGGGGCCAAGGGCAGGCAGCAGACAGGCTAGGGGGGCCAAGGGGCCAAGGGCAGGCAGCAGACAGGCTAGGGGGGCCAAGGGGCCAAGGGCAGGCAGCAGACAGGCTAGGGGGGCCAAGGGGCCAAGGGCAGGCAGCAGACAGGCTAGGGGGGGCAAGGGGCCAAGGGCAGGCAGCAGACAGGCTAGGGGGGCCAAGGGGCCAAGGGCAGGCAGCAGACAGGCTAGGGGGGCCAAGGGGCCAAGGGCAGGCAGCAGACAGGCTAGGGGGGGCAAGGGGCCAAGGGCAGGCAGCAGACAGGCTAGGGGGGGCAAGGGGCCAAGGGCAGGCAGCAGACAGGCTAGGGGGGGCAAGGGGCCAAGGGCAGGCAGCAGACAGGCTAGGGGGGGCAAGGGGCCAAGGGCAGGCAGCAGACAGGCTAGGGGGGGCAAGGGGCCAAGGGCAGGCAGCAGACAGGCTAGGGGGGGCCAAGGGGCCAAGGGCAGGCAGCAGACAGGCTAGGGGGGGCAAGGGGCCAAGGGCAGGCAGCAGACAGGCTAGGGGGGGCAAGGGGCCAAGGGCAGGCAGCAGACAGGCTAGGGGGGGCAAGGGGCCAAGGGCAGGCAGCAGACAGGCTAGGGGGGGCAAGGGGCCAAGGGCAGGCAGCAGACAGGCTAGGGGGGGCAAGGGGCCAAGGGCAGGCAGCAGACAGGCTAGGGGGGGCAAGGGGCCAAGGGCAGGCAGCAGACAGGCTAGGGGGGGCAAGGGGCCAAGGGCAGGCAGCAGACAGGCTAGGGGGGGCAAGGGGCCAAGGGCAGGCAGCAGACAGGCTAGGGGGGGCAAGGGGCCAAGGGCAGGCAGCAGACAGGCTAGGGGGGGCAAGGGGCCAAGGGCAGGCAGCAGACAGGCTAGGGGGGGCAAGGGGCTAAGGGCAGGCAGCAGACAGGCTAGGGCAGCAGGGGTGCCTGTGGTGGGTTTAAGTGGGAGGGGCTCCTCCAGTGTCTTGGGTCAGGGGCGTGGCAGTCACCCGCCCCCTGCAAGCACTGGCCTAAACAGGGCCTAGACCGGCCAGCCACTGCAGGACTGCTGGCCCTATGGTGAGTCTAGCCCTATGGCAGGGAGCAAGACCAAGAGTGACAAAATGACTGTATGAACCTCAACATCACGACCAGTCAGGCAGTCGTACTCACACACCTCCAGGGCCTACCCCTGCCCCTGCCCCTGCCCCTGCCCCTACCCCTGCCCCTGCCCCTGCCCCTACCCCTGCCCCTACCCCTGCCCCTGCCCCTACTCCTGCCCCTACCCCTGCCCCTACCCCTGCCCCTGCCCCTGCCCCCGCCCCCGCCCCCCTCAGCGCCCTAAACTGTCCTCATGCACTCATGCACCCCACCTGGCTTGCTTGGCTATGCAGGGAGAGTTGTGCCGCCTCAACGGCCGCACAGTGTGACCCAGCTGGGTGGCTGCCAGCAGGCTGGGGTCCAGCAGCAGCTGGGCCAGCAAGGCCAGCAGGGACGACACCAGCGCATCCTTGCCAGCCTGGGCAAAGCAGCGGTAGTAGCATGTTCATGTTCATGTTCATGTTCATGTTCATGTTCATGTTCATGTTCGTGTTCATGTTCGTGTTCATGTTCATGTTCATGTTCATGTTCATGTTCATGTTCATGTTCATGTTCGTGTTCGTGTTCGTATTCTCAAGGCCAGGGTGAGGGTGAGGGTGAGGGTGAGGGTGAGGGTGAGGGTGAGGGTGAGGGTGAGGGTGAGGGTGAGGGTGAGGGTGAGGGTGAGGGTGAGGGTGAGGGTGAGGGTGAGGGTGAGGGTGAGGGTGAGGGTGAGGGTGAGGGTCAGGGTGGCAGCCTCCAGGGGACCCAGAGGGTGTCGGGCCTACCTCAATGGCGCAGACCAGGCTAGTCTTCAAGCGCAGCAGCTCAGGGATAGTGGGCAGGAGCGAACCTTGGCCTCCCTGCTGCTGCCCCTGTTCCCCCGCAGCTGCCACCACTACCGCCCCCCTTGCTACTGCCACCGCCCCCATCCCTGCTTCTGCTGGCCCTGCTGCTGATGCTGCTGCCTCTTTCCAAAGCAAGGAAGGAGGCTGCCCAGCTGCAGGCATCAGGTCGGCCCAGTCAACCCAATCAAGCCAGAGGTCCCAGTCAAAGTAAGCTGCTGCTGCGTCCCCCTCGGCATCGCCACTCCTCTCACAGCATGTTACCAGGCCACCTTTTGATTGCCATGGCCGCGGCTTGCCTGTTGGACCCGCCTGCTCCAGTACTTCAAGCCCCTGCACTCAGCCATTCAGTAGCAGCAGCAGCAACAGCAGCATGAGCAGCATGAGCAGCAGAACAAGCAGCAGCAGCAGGTAGGCACACCAGGAAGCAGGCAGGCTGTCAGGGGCATATGGCTCAGGGCAGGGCCGGCTCAGACGGTGCCCAGGCTCTGTGCTGTAGTGCTACCTTGTTGCAGCCTGGACCTCCATGACCTTTGCAGTGCAGCATCACAGCCGGCTCATCACAACAACTGCTGGCCCTGGCCCTGGCCCTGGCCCTGGCCCTGGCCCTGGCCCTGGCCCTGACCCTGACCCTGGCCCCACCTGGCATTGCAGACGCACTCGCTGGAGCCACTGCTGTGCACCTGGCCCAGCGCCTTGCTGGCTAGCATCGTCTGTGGCAGGGCAGGGTAGGTTCAGGCAGGGCAGGGCAGAGGATGGGGTTTGCGCTCAGGGCGTCAGCTTGACCTGCAGCACAGCTGCTGCTGGACCTTGACTCACTAAACATGCATATGACCATTGTCACTAGTCGCACACCTCTTGTAAATCACACATCACTCCCAGGGCTCAAACATCACACGCTATGTGTGCCATGTGCTGTCACACAAGCCAGCTGCAACCCCACCTCTCTACACGCAAGCCAGCTGGATTTCCCACCTACCTGGCAGCAGCTGCGCGGACCACCATTGCTGTTCCTCCCGTTCCTGGTGCTTGCGCTGTGCGCCATGAGCGGCAGCATGGCTGATGTGATGACGGTGATGAGGGCAGGGTCTGGCACTGGGGTCCTGGGGTGGCGGGGCATGCATGCTGGGGCCCTGCCCATGTGGGGTCACAAGGGGGGTCACACATGTTGTCACATTTGGTAGTGTGCATGGGGACATGGGCATGGGCAGGCATGGGCTTTGCTGCATTGCCAGCTGCCCTTGCTGTTGCCCCAGCGCCTGCCTTTCATGGACCTGCGCTGGCAGCTGCTGCGGCTGCTGCTGCTGCTGCTGCGGCAGCTGCGGCGGCGGTGGCAGCAATAGGAGGCTTGGCACATGGGCTTGCTTGTTGCGTGGCGAGGCATCTCCCGTGGCCAGGGTGGCCAGGGCCAGAGCCGGCCAGGGCCTGCAGCCGTGCCAATCAGGAAGGCAGTGAGGCGATCCCGGTTTGGGCTCTGTCACTGTGGACCTTAGCCATGGGCTGTGGCCACTGTGCGTGTATGGGTAAGGAGAGTGGGCAAGTGTAGTGAGTCAGCGCTGGTGCAGAGCTAGCCCTCCTGCGCGCAAATCCTTCAGGGATGAGTCACCCACGCACCCCATGGCTTTCAACCAGTCAGCCCGTATCATCACCTCGGGTTGGAAGCTTCAGCCTCCCACAGACCCACAGCGCAGGCCCTACCCAGGCCCACATAGCATAACCATGTGCGTCACAAAAGCAGCGACACACTCCTCCTACTCACAAACATCGCTTGCGACAGCCCCTTTGCTGCACGCAGGCCCGCACAGGGCTGCAGCCAGGCTCCTCCCGCAGACCTAGACAGAGGCTGCCCAGTGCAAGCCAGCGCTGGTGTCAGGCAGGCAGCCACCCTCCCCACCTCTCCCCACCCTCCACCCCACCTCCACCTACCTCACCGGCACCTTCCACCCGGGCCCCTTGGGCAACTGCTCATCCACATGGAGCCCTGGCAACGGCAAGCCCTTGCCATGCCACACCTCCTGCTGCTGCTGCAGCTGCTGCTCCTCCTGTGGCCCTGCAGTTGGTGGGCCACCTCGCCCGCTGCTACCGGGCATGTGCACCTCCCCCCCATTGCCCCCCTTGGCCTGTCTTGCACGTCCCTCTCCAGCCACAGCCTGTGGAACAGGGCCGAGGGTCAGGCTGGCTGCTGGCCAGCCCTCCCTGCCTTCCTGCCTGTGCTCGCCCCCATCCCCAACCCCCAGCCCACACTGGGGTTCATGGGGTGGCTGCAGGGCAGGCAGGAGGGCAGTGGTGTCAGAGGGGAGGCCATGCGCATCGTAGACCAACACCGCATGGCACCCCTCTGCTTGGTCAGCTGCTGCTGCTGCTGCTGCTGAGGAGGGGGAGGAGGCAGCACAGGGTGGTTCAGGGCCACAGTGGGGCAGCCTGGGGCACAGAGGCTCAAATTCCAGGCAGCGCCGCTTGGGGCCAGGGGGGCAAGGGGCTGACCGCTGGCACCCAGGGGGGCGGCGGCTGGGGTGAGCAGCAGGCCGCTCCCCCACTGGTGGCGTAGTAACCACGGGGCCAGCAGCGGGCACCCCTGCCCCTGCTGCTGCTGCTGCTCCCCACGCTCCTGTTGCGGCTGGAGCTGATGGCATGGGTGCTGAGGCGGCCGGTGCGAAGTGGTGTGCCAGGTCCTTGCTGCTCTTGGGAGCCGCAGTCCACTCAGCTGGGGCTGAGCTGGGGCTGCTTTGGACGCGGCCATCCGGGCTGCTGCACTGACGCAGTTCAGAGCGCAGGCAGGTCAGCAGGGGCAAGCGGATGCTGGCTCCCTGGCGGTAGACAGGCAGGCAGGCGGGCAGCAGGCAATGCTGGCAGGCGCAAGGCAGCAAGCCGGGCAGTGGGTTTGCAGCAGGAAGCAAGCCGGGCAGTGGGTTAGCACACAACAAACGCACAGCAGCTGAACCTGAGCAGGAGGCCTGGCAGGGCATGAATCTTATGCACAGATGGACAAGGGACATGTTAGGGCTGGCGATTTAGGTATGTGGGCATGCAGCACGCGTAACACAGATGCATGGAGATGCCACCACTGATGCTGTAACTCTGATGGCAGCACCTCGTAACAGCAGCAAAGCCACATCAAGGTCAAGGATGCAGCAAGACACGAGGGGCGAGGGGCGAGGCACATTGCAAGGCATGCCAGCGTTCGTGCTTGTTGCCAGTTTCGTGATTGACCATCCGCGACTGCTCCACCTGGTGGCTCGCCAGCAGCTGCTGCAGCGTCGCATTGTGCGGGTTCAGTTCTACGGCCAGGCAGATCCCACCCTTGGGCACTCGAAGTCGGTGAGACCGGGTCATTTCCGTGATGGTACGCTCCTGGCCGAAGAGTACAGCACAGTACACCAATGTGCAGTATGGCCACGGCAGGCGGTCGACGGGACCGAAGCGGGGTGCGCGCGTGATGCGGGCTGTGAGGCACGGCCTGCCTATCACCGCGCTGCTGCCATAGCTGCTCAGGCTCAGCCCCCCACACTGCTGGCTCAATACAAGGTGCCTCTTGGGTACTGCGCTACGCTTTTTGGACTCACATCCTTGGATCGCAGTAGACCGGTCGCCTGATGGTAGCTACCCGAGGCAAGGGCGAGGCCTAGCGAACTCAAACGAAGGTGAGTTTCTTGTTTCTTCGTGGCTGATTACCTATGTAGGTTTGATTGCACCAGCGCTGAGTCTACACGCATATGGCTAACTCTCGTAGACTGACGTTGTTCACACTCTTGCCGCTGATATTATAATCATTTCTTATACTTTTGCAGTGAAATGCTTGCCGCCTGTGCCGCGGTGCCATCGTGGCTTTGGTTGCATCACAGTTGAGTGACCGAGATGAGGCAGGGCTAACTATATTGTACCACCATCGACCATCGCTGCCTGCGACAGAACTACCCAACGAGTGCAGGGTGCCAGGAGCGGGCACTGGATTAGGTAGCACTCAGGCAATATTCTGCCTAACCCCCAGGGTCGAAGTGTGGTGTAAGTGGAGGGGCGAAGTGCGTCGCCACCCGAGCCCCCTCAGCCGTTTGCAAGGCTTGCAAGCGACCGCAGCCCAAGCTTTAGAAAGGCCTGCCCATCACCTTGTTGTGCAACATCAGCTGGCACAGGCCCACGCCTGCATGTCGCTGCTGCTGCTGCTGCTGCTGTGACCACGTCCAGCCACACCACATTAATCCAATAGGGGATCACATACAGGTTGAAGATGGCCAGGGGGCCAAGTGTGTATGTGGCTGCTGCCAACATTGTCACAGGGCACGTTGGCAAGGAGGCCCTCGTCCCCTGCTGCAAACTGAGCACAGTGAGGACTGCCAACGTAGTTGACTCGTGGCAGTTTCCGGTCAAGCCAGCTTTTGCCATGACCATCATCAGGCCTCCGTACAGTGGCAAGTCTCTCCCCATTGGCGCAAAAACTGGGATGCTTTTGTTGCATGATGCAAATAAGCACGATGAACTCATGCGTGATGTACATGGGTCGCTTTGCACTCATGTTATTGGTGTTGAGTGGAGCTGCGGGACGGGCCTAACATACTGTCGGTCCTCAAGGTTGTGCCGTGTTCCGTCGGGGGCCATGTTCTGTCAGGATTGATTTATGAAATGATCACTTGAACTCCCAGCAGCCTGTTGCACAGTAGCATGTGCACTAGGCAATGCTGAAGGGCTCGGGCCAGCTTAGGTAAACTGCTTAGATGAAGTAACCAGTCAGCCAGAAGCTTATCTGACGACAGGTCCCTCTCCCAACGTTACAAAGCAAATCACAAGCGGTCAGCACTACTCTCCCCTCCACACACCACACCCAAGCCCTCACAACGATGACTTGTCGCCTGCAGTCGCACTACCATGCTCAGCACCGCACCGCCACACCAATCTCACTCAACCCTTTGCAGGGTTTGCGCTTCACATGACTCCACTGCCACTTCCCTCGTGACTCCACTTCATCAGCACCACACCGCAACGTACCACACCTGCCCTAGCTCGTCTCAGGTGCCCATCCTCACCATTCGCTCTACTTGCACACACAGGTCTCTCAGAAGGCCAGGCCATGAAATGAAGGGATTGGTTCAAGCAGGCTTAGATGCACGAGTCTCATTGTTTCGCTGGCCCAGCACACACCTCCCGCATGCTTAGCACAGCAGCTGTAAATAGGATAGACGTGGGAATAAGCCAAAGGGCCACATCACACATGCGATAGGGTGAGACCAATGTTGATGAGTATGCAAGAGGCCATAGTTGATTGCCAGCAGGCATGGACGATAAAGCATGACCATGGGGAGCACAATAAGCAGTGACACACACCAATGACTCTCAAACGTCACTTGCGACAGCCCCTTTGCTGCTCAGGACATGCTGGTGTGAGCAGCACATGCCTGCAACACCAACCCCAAACCGCTTGTCACAAGTTATGGTATCTGAGCCCAAGTCAACAGCAGAGGCCACCTTGGCATGGTGACCCATGCAGCACACTGCAGCACACCCACCAGCCCCTGTGCCTCCACCACCACCACCACCACCGCAGCTGCCACTCACTTGGATGCCCTGGCACCGCTGGACACCCCACCTGCCAGGGCTGGGTCTGACTCGTAGAACACCACATTGCCAGTGTCAGCCACATAGTGGTCAGTGGAGAAGGAGCGCACGAGCGGGCCAATCAGGTGAGAGGGGAACCAGCCGGGGCTTGGCTGGGGCTCACGGTAGAAGGGCCCCATCACCGGCTTCACAGCCTCCGTGGCCTCTGTCAGGTTGTAGTGAGGGATCTGCAGCCACCCACCACACACACTCAGCATGACCACACAGTCCCACAGCGCCCTGGAACACCAGCTCTGGTCCTCCGGCCACCACCACCATGTGCCCCGGACCACCAGCTCCGCTCCCACACCGCCCCGGAGCATCGCCTGTTGGCTTCCACCCAACCACCCGTGCTGGCAAGGATGTTCATTACGCATGCAAATGTACAGCATGTCGCGTTGAGCATGCGCTGTGGCCTGGCCCGAGCTGGCACTGGCTAGGCAACTACCGTCACGCATTATGTCCGGTGATCCACTGTGTTGTGCCACGCATGCTGCACAACGGTGGATTTCCTTGCAGACATGTGAGCTCCTGTATGGCCATGGTCTGGGTGGGAGAGTGGGATGCACTGATACTGGCAGTGATACTGGCAGCCTGGCAGCCGGGGTGAGTGCAGCCCCGTACCTGAGAGAACAGGTGGTGCACCACGTGGGTGCCGATGTCATGGTGAATCTTGTTGAAGATGCCAAAATCCCGGTCAATGGTTGTGAGGCCACCCCTCAAGAAGCTCCACTCCTGCAGCACAGAAGCGGGTTGATGCTCATCACATAGCGGCAGCAGACCCAGCAAGGAAACATAACTGAGTGGGGAGAGAAACTGGGATGGCTTCCCAGGACCCCCCAGCAGTGGAGCAATACTGCTCCGCCCTCACAGGCGCCCTCCCTCTTCCCAACAGCCCTTCACGTCAGTAGAGTACTAAGGGACTGCACTTGCTTCCAGAAGTGTCTTTGTGTCTTTGTGTGCATGTTAGCCTCTGGGCACTGAGCAGCCTGCAGTGCCCAGGTTGGTGCTGAGGCCAGCCAGCGCCCTACCCACCTCGCCGCGGTACCAGGGCATCTTCTCTGTGGGGTCACTGCTGCCATGATGATGCAGGTAGGTGACCACGTCCAGCCACACCACATTGATCCAGTAGGGGATCACGTACAGGTTGAAGATGGCCAGGGGGCCAAGTGTGTATGTGGCTGCTGCCAACACGCCCAGCATGCCAATCAGGAAGGCATTCGAGGTCATGATCTGCAGCGCCAGCAGCACCAAGGCTCAAGCCCAGCCGTGGCGACAAGCGGTGCTGTGGCAACATTACTCATGCAAATGTACAGCATGCTGCATGGTGGATTGCCTTGCAGAGAGCCAAGCTTTTGTGTGGCCATGGCGGCACGCGGTGCTGCGCAGCTGTCAACATGGCGCAATGCCTGCTGCCAAACGCAACTGCCGTAGTCACAGCGCACCTGCTTGCCCTCAGCTGGGGTGAAAAGGTCACACTTGGGGTCATAGTGAGATCCAGTCTTGCCAGGGCTGCGCTGCCACAGGTAGAAGGGGAAGGCGAAGAGGGACCATGGCAGGGACAGGCGGCCTACACGGGCCATGGGGTGCTGCGCAGCGCCACCAGACAGACCCACACAGGCTGGGCCAGTAAGGGAGGGTTCGGAGTGCAGCCGGGATCACTGCTGCAGGGTTGTGTGCGACAGGAAGACAAGCCACGCTGAAACCTTTTATGGCGCTCAGCTCCCCTCAGCCCCTGTCCCCTCAACCTCTGTCATCTTCAGACCCCCTCATGTACTCAAACTGTACTTCCCTCAACTCCTGTTCTCCTCAGATCCCAAAGTGCTGTTGGATGGTCATTGTCTGGTCACTGGCCTGTCCTACGACTCCTGCAGCCACATGTGCTTTGTGCTGGTCATCCATTCGTCATCACCTCCTGCCCACCATGTCATCGTAGAGGCTCTTGGTCACAGGGTGCCATGACTCGTCGTTCTCCACATGGCCGTGGTTAGAGTGGTGCTCCCGGTGGCTGATGCGCCAGCCATGGTATGGCACAAGGATGGAGGAGTGCACAATGTTCCCTGCAGTGATGTGCCGCCGTTAGGCTGAAAGACCTGCCTGCAACACAAGTACTGAGTGCATGGCTGACTCTTCTCATTGCGCTTCTACCTGGCTCAACCTACCGATGAAATCATTCAGTGCCTTGTTGCTGGAAAAGCTCTGGTGGCCACTGCATCAGGAGGTCGTGGGAACTTGCAAACTAGCTGCGGAGACAGCACATGCTTACTTGCTCACTGCTACATGTAAACACCCACTGACCAGTCATGTCCAATCACAAAGAGGGCCCAGAACATTGTCCCCTGTGCAAAGTAGTAGATGGGCCAGAGCCACCTGCAGGGATGAGGGCATTGAGCGCATGACTTGGGACAAAGGCACTGGAGGAATGCAGGGGTGCAAAAGAATGAATGTATCCAGGCAATGCTGTGGTTATGCATGCAAGCGGGGAACAGGAGCAGCAGCAGCAGCTATACAGCAGCTATAAGTGGGCTGGAGTGGGCTGGAGTGGTTGAGGCAACCGCAGCTACCATTGGTTTACGGCCATCGCCACTGCTGCAAGCCCAGCCACGATCGCGACATCCAGAGCTAGGTAGCTCAGAGAGCGGAAGGTGTTTTTCTCCCAGCAGTGAGCTACGGGCACCGCACCACACAATGCTTGAGCTCGACTCATCAGCTGAGCATTCGGACGGCATCTCACCTGGGATGGCATTGCGCAGGTCTTGCAGTGTAAAAGGCGGAGGGGCGCTCAGGTCGTAGGTGCCGTCCTGTGCAGGTACAGGTAGGGGGCGACGTGAGTTGATCTAACGCCAGCGGCTGTCCGCTGCATTGGTGCTTGATGCTGCTGAAGCACCCGACGTACGGTCACCAGATTCGCAAGATCGCAGCCATCGCGCCACCACTCACTGCTTTGCGAGAGAATCGGTCAGAAGATGTGCTTGTCACCGCATCAACAAACGTGGCTACGCGAGTAGACGTGGTGAGGCCCCTGGTTTTCTGTAGTGGCCGAGCCACAGCATTGATCTTGAGAGTGGCCCGGCCGCCAACAGGGCACGTAACGCGATGTGTGCGCAGCATTATTTTAGGACACTTTGCCGATACAAGGAGTTGTGGGAGCGACAGATGGAAACTGACAAATGTAACCGACGAGCACGTGGTGTGTCCGCCGGCGCGGCGACTGTGAGGATTGCCGCCCTCACACACCCGCGTCTGCTGCTGCAACGAATATTCGCAACCACAAGGTGCGACACACACAACTTGACATTGAATAAAAATCCCACAAGTGCGGTGTGGCTCATCACATTGCTAAGGTGTGTGCGACATGTTGGGCTAGTCCCTGCCAGGCAAGGCAGCTGAAACAGACTACAAAATCCATACTCCGAAGTAGGTCACCCGGTCACCCCTCCCATTGAACCAACACGAAAAGGACATTTGACTTTGTGAAGCGCCTGGTGAGAGTTGAGTTGTCATTTTGACACGGAACGCCTTACATCTGCGTCGCGCTTGCGCCTGCGCGCCAGAGCTGCTGGCACCCACGGTGACCGGCAGTCTGCTAGGCGCGCGAACAGTTCCGCTCTGCGCGATGCGCCTTTGGAGTGCTACCTCACAGCACCCACAACGCAAGATGCAGAGTTCTCCACTGCGGTACACTTGCATGGAGCCCAGTTTTCTCAACGTCATCTTACACAGCCAGCTCAATCGCACTCTGCCCGCTCATTCAGATGCTCCAGCACCATGTACCGTAGATCTGCATGCAATGTGCCGGCTGGCACATCCAACCCCACTGCCTTGCAATACTCGTTCAATATCTTCACGCCCAGCTTCTTGCCCAAGGTGCACAACTGCTTCACGCTGTGTGGTGCAAATGTGCACAGAAGGGTGAGGCACTCATCGTCCCAATGCTTGTCATTCCTCTTCTGATCGAACATGGGCATGGCCACAAAGGGCTTTGCGATGGAGGGCCTGTTACACACACACCCCTTGGTGCGGGGGTCATGCATTGAGCACATGCACATCCAGTCTTTGACCACTCAACCTGGATCCCTGAAGCAGGGAAGAAGCAACTGTGCATGCCCATAGAGCCGGGATGGATGATGCAAAGGCATGTGCATCCCGCTGTGGAGCACTGCAAAGCTCTACCTCCTGTGTGCTCAGCTCCAAGCACCACCGATGCCCCACACTTGCTCGTGCACGGTCAGCCTTACTAGGGTCAGTAGCAATAGCTGGCTTGTGATATGCATTGCAGTGCTGCACAAACTCGGATGCATTGCACATCCCAACACGATCAGCCAAGATCTCACCCCCAGCCACCGCTTCACCACCCCTCCCTCCTAATCATGCCTGCCCTTGAAGTGTCCATGTCATGCTTTTCCAGCAAGTAATACACCACCTGGTTACTGCTGCTTGGATAATGGCTGCCGACTGCTCCTTCCTATCTGTCATCACATACACGGTCTGCTCCTCGTAGGCCCCCTCTTTGTTCTTGAAGTATGCACGCCACGAGATTGCCTATTTGCGGTGCATGCCAGTGCTCTGACATGGTTTCAATTCTGCGCTCAACAGTCAGCTTCTCTGACCCACCACACGAAATCACCACCTTCCCATCCTTGCCTGCCTTGACGGCCTCACGCTGCTCACGGGAAACCTGCAGCTGATGACGTGCCAACCGGTGGTGCTTGATGTACTACGGCATCTGCTTGTTCAGCATGTCAACAACATCACTCAAGCTCATCCTCATGCACAACAGCTCAACTTTAGCCTTGCCTGCGGCTGCTGCCGGCCGGCTGTCTACAGGTGATGATGGCTTTCCATACTGATGCACAGTGAGCATGACGCTGCCATCTGCATGAGGCTGCGACTGCAGGTTGTGCGCCTTGGCTTGGGGGCATGTGCGCAGAGAGCAGGCAAGGTCAGGCTGCTGGCCAAGCTCACATGGACACGTGAACAGCTGCCACGTAGCTGTGGCGCTCAGGGGCTGGGTTTAGCTGGGGAGGTGGTGGGACGGGGATGGGGGAGGGGGAGGGGGAGGGAGGGGAGGGGGTGAAGGCAGCGGCACAGGGGAAGGGCCAGTAGGGGAGAGGGGAGGGGAGAAGGGAGGGGGGGCATGCCATGGCTGACGCTCTTGCCAAGCCAAGCCAGACAGGCTAGGTTTTGGTCATGCCAGGGGCAGGGATCGGGGCCAGGGCTGCAGCTGGGGCAGGGGCTGGGGCAGGGGCAGCCGGGGGGTCTGGTGCGGGGGCTGTGATGAGGGCGAAGGTGGTGGCGAGGGGTGGGATGAGGGCAGGTGCTGGCATGGGGGCTAGGGCAAGGGTTGGGGTTGGGCAGGGGCCAGTACTGGGCTCATGCTGAGGCTGAGGCTGGGGCTGGGTTGGTGGCTACATGGAGGCTGATGGCATGCTGTCAGCCGGCGAATTCACCTTGCAGTGGATGGCCCCTTGCTGCTGGGATACAGGTGTGCCAGGACCCTGCTCCCCAAGTAATGCTGCCAACGGGGATGTCGAGGAAGGGCCTGAAGCACATCATGGCGGGGCAGGCAAGCGCAGTTGCAGCAGCCTCAACGCAAGCTCTGTGGGCCAGTGGAAGTTGTGGATGCTCCAGGTTGCTGCAAGCCATGATAATTTCAGACATCTTGGCTGTGACCTGGCCGATGGCTGTGTGACTTCATTCGGAATTCTAGAAAGCTGCTTCCCCCACCACATGAATCTCCACCCAGCCAGTGCTGCCGGTTGGCGTAGACTTCACACAACACGCACAGCAGGCAGCATGGCCCCCCTTCCATCTGTAGGGGTGGGATATGGAGGACAAGCCCATGCCTGCACACGCCCTTCAAAAACCCTTATTGACAAAACTCAACAAGCAGGGGGTCCATAGTTGAGTTCCCTAGCCAATGACGCAGAGCTGGAGAGTTTGGTAGTGCGATGGTCGTCAGACTGACATCAGCATAGAGGGCCAACCAGCTCAGCGTGTGCCTCAATGCAGCCGCACTCCGGCGCTTCATTCCGCGTGTACATCCGTGTTGATACGAGTCCGGAAAAGCCGTTGTCTCTTATGGTTAGGGGGGTTGGTGAGGGGTGACCAGTAATCGAACACAGGCTACGAGCTCGTTAATATTACTAGCTACTGCTGATGTTTACGTGGTGACTACCATTGGACTGTGGCAAATGTTGCTGGTGTGACGACTTGACTTATGGCTTAATAACCAAATTAACCATATATTTATGTATGGCCTCTTCATAGGCAAGCAACATTTTGCACGCAGTAGCCATGGTGTTCACCAGCAGCTCCACCATAGCGGTGATGCCGCTTCAGGTGGTGCAGTCGCTGTTCGCCACAGCGGGCACAAAGGAACAGAAAGAATTCAAGGTGGCGGGCCACTTCAGAGAGCAGCTGTCGGACCCAGCACTTCTAGCACAGGTGAAATGACAGATTGTACGGAGCGCGGCAGCACCGGGCCGATTACGGGTTGCATTGCGAGCTACAGATTCCATATTTGAGCCAGCGCACTGTTTCTCAGCTGCCCAACAACAGCCTCGTACGCTACCGAGGACTGGTAAGGAGTTCAAATCAGGTTCAAACTCAAAATCGAGGAATCATCAGAAGGATGCAGGCCACTACACATCATCGACGCAACCATAGCAGGTGGCGCTGCGACAGCTTCATTAGACAGATGCAGAGCAATTCGGGGTTGCAGGCCCAGGCAGTGCCACATGGTGATACACATTGACGCATGCAAGCTAGTAGCAGCAAAGCATACCGCCAAACCATCAGTATGGGGCAGTTGGGGTGGATAGACTCGCAGCGCTGCACCCCTTCCCGCACTGCTGCATGCCATTGACTTGCTCTCACTCTCACTCTCACACTCTCTGGTTCCACTGGTCCGGCTGGTCCTACTACTACAGCGCAGTGCAGCAAGCAGTGCAGCAAGCAGCAAACAGTGCAGCAAGGCAGCCAGGGTGTGCCCAGGAGGACCCTTGTCATCAGGGCAGCAGGTGTGGGGTGACACGAATTGGGCCATGGACATCGGCATACACCGCATACTCCAGGCGTGTGGGGCTTACACCCATTGCAAAACAGCCTCTAACTTTCACCATGCACCCACCTCCATGCAGGTGCAAGACATGGGCAACCCAGAATACTACTACGGGGCAGTGCAGGGCGAGGACGGCGTGTGGCAAACAACCAAATACCACGGTGACACCAGCAGCTTCAACTTGGCCCAGTGTGCTGGCAGCTGCATCTGGGAGCGGCGGCCGGTGTTCTGTGTCCCAGTCCCTGGGCTGTCACCCTGGTGTGAGCCCCCAGCCCACTCCGTGAACACAGGTCAGGCGCTGGGCTGGAGGTCAGCCACACAGCTTGTTGGACTGATCTGGGTTGGGAGGCTGGGGAAGAGCAGGCCAGGGGTGGGGCCATGCGGGGTGAGACGGGGTGGGGTGGTCACCTTTCCTCACTGCTGCCATACGTGTCACACCCATGTGCCGCTGCTGCTGCCACTAAGGCTGCTGCTGCTGCTGCCGATGCCAACGCCGAGGCTAGCACTGGCAGATGGACTCACCAACATGCCCCGCCTGCTGCCCTCTGCGTGGTTACCCCGTTCTCACTGGTACTTCTGGCACCATCCCTGCCCCATGACCATCCTGTGAGTGTGTGATGTGTGATGTGTGATGTGGGGCCTTGTTGCTTTGCTGCCGTGTTGACTCAGGCAGCAGCCTCACCAGCCCAGCCCAGGCCAAGCGCGGGCGCCCTGAGCCACCCACAGCCATGGATGCAGAGGTGGAGCCAGCAGCAGCAGCAGCAGCAGGGGCAGCAGCAGCCTCCCCTGGCCCTAGCTACACCAATGGCAGCAGTCTGACGGCAGGCCAGGCATCTCCCCCGCGCTGTGACTCACAGCAGCAGGGGGGAGGGGAGGTGTGTATGGAGGACGATGCTATGGGAGGGCAGCTGCCCCAGGCCAAGGCTGCCAGGCTGGAGGCAGGCAGTGCAGGGGTGGAGGGGCGGCTGGAGGCAACGCCTGCTAGCTTGCAAGGCCTGCCCCCCGCCCTGTCTGAAGACTGCATCGTGTATGTGAGTCAGGGGCAGCACGCAGGGCAGGAGGCAGGCAGGTGTAGAGGGGAGGCAGGCAGGGGGAAAGCAGGCAAAGGGGGGAAACAGGCAGGGGCGAGGCAGGACAGGGGGAGGGGAGGGAGGGCAGGGAGGGCAGGGGAGGGCAGGGGAGGGCAGGGGAGGGCAGGGGAGGGCAGGGGAGGGCAGGGGAGGGGGTGGGTGGTTTGCCCTTGCGTCTCTTATCCGGGGGACATCTGGACTTTGCAACTCCATTGACACATATTGGCCATCGGCTATGTTAGGCCGCAGCTTTAGGGGCAATCAAGTGTCTTACTGCTACAGCGCAGTGCAGCAAGCAGCAAGCAGTGCGGCAAGGCAGCCAGGGTGTGCCCAGGAGGACCCTTGTCATCAGGGCAGCAGGGGTGGGGTGACACGAACCGGGCCATGGACATCAGACGAACAGGGTCCCATGAGGGCTGGGGCTGGACAGGGCGAGGTGGGGCCTGCCCTGTGCTGCCTGCACCTGCTCTGCTGCCCTCTTCACACCCCAGGGCTGCTCAGCCAGCTGTCAGCCTGATGGGAGTGGGGCAAAGCATGTTGGAGCAGGGCAGCTTCCAGCCAGCTCCTGCTCACTCCTAGGTCACTCCCCGAGTGCTTTGCCTCCAAATAGGGGAATCATGGGTGGGGTGCCATGGTTCCTGTTTTTGTTAACACCTGGCTGCCTGACTCAGCTGCTGCCTGGTCACAGTCAAAATTGGCAATCGCGGAAATGGGTAACCGCCTAGATTGACAACTGCCTAAACAGGCAACTGCCCAAACTGGCAACTGCCTAAACTGGCAGCTGCTGCCCTGCTGTGCAGCAGTGTTTTTTTTCGTTCCGCCCGGATGCATGATGCAAAGTGACATGGCATAGGTTCATACCCCTGATTTTATAGCTCGACCTTACTTCAAAGCATTGCTCAGGTAGAAAATGTAACGAAAAGCGCAGTGCGAGGTAGTGAAGCTCGAAAAGCGACCATTCCATAGCGCAATAGGACCCCTGATCGCTATATATAAGGCGAAAAAAACACTGCTGTGCAGCTGTACGAGGACGAGGACACTGTTTTGCTACATGAGGTGGTGGAGGTGGTGGGAGTGCTCTCACACTTACCACACTTGGCTGCTGCCCATATGGAAGCTGAGCGGCAGCTGGCAGCTGGGGGGGCACAAGGGGGGGAGGAGTCAGAGCTGCTCAGGGAGCAACTGGCAGTTCACCCCCCCACTAGCCAGGTGAGGCATGATGTGTGACTCACATGGGGCTACATGGGGTCACACTTACCATTGTTCCAGACATTTTAAGCTGACTGATCACACACTACATGGTGTGACCCTGTTGAAACAGCACAAGCTGCACCTGACCTGGGATGACGTTTTGACCGCTGCTGTCAACCCGACTGGCCTAGCTTCCCAACTGCTGCTTCTCCCTCCTCCTGCTGCCCCAGCTAGCCGCCACAGCCCCTGCCGCCCCTTGCCGCCCTGCTGCCCCTGCTGCTGGCCACAGGTGTTTAGGGTGCACGCCATCCTTGTCTCCCGCTGCCCGGACCTAGTTGACCCTGCAGCCGCCAGCGCAGCCCTAACCCACACCACCCCCCTGCACACTCCACACCATCCCCCAGCCCCCACAGCCCCCACAGCAGCAGCAGGGGGCAGCAACGGAACACTGCCCTCCTCTCCCTTCCCCCCTGCCCTGTTCTCGACCCTTCATCCGGCTGTGTCTGCCAGCCAGCTGCGGGCTGCTGCGCTGCAGCTGCTGCAGGGCAGCCTGGGGGGCGATGCACTGGCTGCAGAGTATGTGCTGCTCCTGGCGCTGTCACGCATCACCTCAAGGTTGGACCCTGACCCTGACCCTGACCCTGACCCTGACCCTGACCCTGACCCTGACCCTGACCCTGACCCTGACCCTGACCCTGACCCTGACCCTGACCCTGACCCTGACCCTGACCCTGACCCTGACCCTGACCCTGACCCTGACCCTGACCCTGACCCTGACCCTGACCCTGACCCTGACCCTGACCCTGACCCTGACCCTGACCCTGACCCTGACCCTGACCCTGACCCTGACCCTGACCCTGACCTGACCCTGACCCTGACCCTGACCCTGACCCTGACCCTGACTCTGACCCTGACCCTGGCCCGGACCCTGGCCCTGACTCAATATCCTGCTGTTGCCCACCCCCATGCAGAGCAGCAGGGTCAGGCCCTCTGGGCATCCCTGCCCTCAACTTGACCCGCTGCCCCGCTGCCCCACCCCCCCCAGCCAGCAGCCGCCCCACCCCAAGTGCCACCCACAGCAGCGCGCTTGGAGAGGGGCTGCGGAGTGCCCTGGCCCTGCTGCTGCCGCTGGTCAGCTACCTGGCCTTGAGTGTTGAGGGCTGCAACACAGGCCAGTGGGCGCCCCGAAGGGACTATGACACCAACAGACTGTCAAGGTCAGTCGTCTCACCCTCCTGGCCTAGGGTAGACTAGCACGCTGGCCAGGCTGGCTGTTTGCATGCCTGCTGCTCTTCCCTCTGCCCTGCTCACGTGCCTGCTGCCCTGCTCCTTGTTTGTTTTGCGTCTGGGTGGGGTCAGCTGCTCCCAGCCTGGCCCTCCTTGTCATGTGTTGGGTCGCCTGCTGAACATCTTTGCTAGTCAGTCGTTGAGGGGGGAGTCAAAGGGTAAGAGGGGCATGGCACTAGGGTTGAGGCATGGCATTAGTGTACATGTGTTACATATGAACATCTGCCAATATAAGAGATACAGAATTAAGAGAAAAAAATAAAGAAGACAATGCATTGGAAATGATGCAATGGACTTTTCGCAATAGGTAATGGCGGGTAAGAGTTTGTACCTGGCGTGCAGAAGAGGTAACATCAGCCGGGCAGACATTTAGGGGCCAACAAGCAGGGCCTTGTAGGCTTGGTTGATGGCAGGTTGCAAGACTCAGGTGCTGGGCAGGTGCTTTGGGAGCAGCAGGAGGTTCACTGAAGGGGGTTGCTGCCACTGACAGACGATACATGGATCAACACAGATGTGCAGCGCAGGCTGGCAGGACTAAGCGGATAGGGCTGTGGCCGCTGCCCTCCTCACCTTGTGGTGCTGGGTGGGAGGACCTTGCAGGAGCCCGCTGCAGCTCCCGCCCCGCAGCCTGCTGCTGGTGGATGAGACGACGCTGGGCCCAGGTCAGCTGCAGGAGGCGGGCATCGCCAGCTTCCAGGCCTTGAAGGGTTGCCTGCAGGACCAGGTGCGCTGCAACACAACACACATGCACCCGCCCCGCCCCGCCCACCTGCCCCGCCTGCTCCGACTGCCCGGCCTGCCTGCCTGCCTTGACTCGTCACCCACCTGCCCCACCCGCCCCGCCTGCCGGCCTGTCTGCCTGCCTTGACTCGTCACCCACCTGCCCCACCCGCCCCGCCTGCCGGCCTGTCTGCCTGCCTGTCTGCCTGTCGGGGCTGCATCTTTCAAGCTGCGTGGCTGGGGTTGACATCAATTGCCTTACCGTTGCCTGCACTGCCTCCCCCTCCCTCCCCCCTTCCCAGCCGCCTGCCTGAGGCCGCCATAGCCCGGCCAGCCCCTCCCCCTGCCTGCCGCCCTGCCGCCCTGCCGCCTGGCCAGCCTTTCTCCCCCTGCCTCCTGCCCCCAGGCCCTGACCTACGACTTCCAGTTCTACCAGCAGGCCGTGCCAGTGGAGCTGTGCCCCGTGGTGCTGTCTGAGGGGCGCTCACTGCTACGTGAGGTGCTGCCCCTCAGCCTGCCGCTGCAGGCCACACGGACGCTGGGTGCAGTGACTTGCCAGGTGAGGGGGCGGCAGGGCAGGGCAGGGCAAGGCAGGGCGGGAGCATGGGGGTGCTGAGTAGGGGCTGACACAGTCAGGGGGTCCATGCATCATCATAGGGCTCTAAGATAGTCATGATGCATCTGATGATGGGGACAGTGAAGCTGCTGCTGTGTGTGGTATAGGTTTGGTGAAGGGGGTGAGGATGGGATGATGATGTATGATGATGATGTGAGGGGGTGAGGGTAGGGTGTCTGGGTCAGTGGCAACCTCGGGGTGGTGGTGAGCAGGGTGGGTGAGCACCGCTGGGTGGCAGCACAGGAGGGTCGTGGGGAGATGGCCCTGATGACAGACCAGGCAATGGGTGTGGGGGGTGGGAAGAGGGCAGGGGGGCGGCGGACCTCACCCTACCAGCACACCCCTGTCTACCCCAGTGTTGTCGGACCGGCTGCTCCGTTCTGCCCAACACCTTTCCGCACGGCCCTTCCCCCCATGTTGCTGCCCCCTCCATGCTCTGCTGCCTCTGCCACAGGGACCTGGCCTGCCTGGTGGTGTGGACCCCACGCTTCTCCCTGGCTTGCGCACCTACCTGGCAGCTTCTACCCAGCTCCCTTACAGCATCGGTGAATCCATGACAGACCGGCTGCAGGTGGGGTGGGGCAGAGCAGGGACTGGCTGCGGTGCAGCAGTGGAATGCCAGCGCCAGGGAGTTGAGGCTAGTGATGGGTGGGACTGTGGCAGACAACAAGGCCCGAGGGTCAGCGGGCTGCAGCAACACCTCCACGTTCCCAGCACTGGCCGCGATCCCACACACTCACCCCTTTTCTCTTCATATCGCAACCCACGCTCCGCAAGTCCAGTACGGGCGCGACGCACGGTTACCATTCCCTGCACCTGCTCTACTTGCAGGCTGAGTTCGTCGCAACGCGCAAAGCCGACCCAGCTTTCAGCCCGGAAATATTCCATACACGACTCACGGTAAGCGCCTAGCACGCAGCACACCCTCGGCCAAGAGTGCGGGCCCAGCCGGTGTAAGACCAGCCGGTGTAAACCTCCTATGGGCGGAGTTATTGCCGGGCGCGTGTCGCGTAGTTCAGTGTTGTCATGCTATTTGATTGGGTCCTCATCCTCCTGCGGCGACGACACCATTGTTGCCTCCCTGCCTGGCCGCAGCTTGCGCGAGCAGTGTGTCTCAGTTTTGGCGAGACGGAGCTCAGCGAGGTGCGATGGCGGCACGTGCTTGATCTGGAAGCAAGGCGCGAGGCCCGACTCCGCGTGGTGTGAGCTCGGACAATGTTTATGCCAATGTACTTAAGCCAACGCGAGGCGAGCCCCATTCAGCAATTGCATCCTCTTTAGGAAGCACGTTCAGCGATGCACAGCATCAACAGGCTCTAAAGCTGGAGCTGTGCCACGCCGGCATTTTCACCACGCGACACCTTCCTACAGCGGCCAAGGAGAGCGTGCGTGACATGTTTTTAACGTGTGAGAACCTGCACTGCCTAACGTTGTTCAAATTGGTTAACTGCAACTCTACCAGGCAGCCTACTGGTCCAGGCTACAACATAGAACGCCGCCCATAGCTGGCTCCCGCAAGTCCCGGAAATCAAATGGGACCGTAGTGATACGCCTTGTTGGTGATACGCTGATTTGGTGAAAACCCGAATTTCTCAAAGAAATGCTCAAAGAGAGGACCTTTTTCTGAAACAACGCCAGATTCAAAGATTATGAAGTTTGCCGGGATTGGGATTTTTTAAGTTACTCGAATTATCTACGAGCGGGGGTCCTTCGGTGCCCACGTGCGGGGGTGCTCGTAGATGAGTCGAGTAATTACAAGTAACTTAAAAAAGTGTATGCGCCATCTACTGCGCCTCAGCGCCTCCTTGGTGGCCCCGAACCTGAAGCGCACTTCGACGAGGCACGTAGTGCTGTTGGCGGTCGCTGAGCTGCTGCCCAATCCCGGCAAACTTCATAAGAAGGTTCAAATAATCTTTGAATCTGGCGTTGTTTCAGAAATAGGTCCAGAAGGTGATGTAATTTGGTGACAAATTGATTTGGTGAAATCACAAACAGGGCGTATCACTACGGTATGCAGCATTTGAAAGGAGGAGAGCGAGAGCAGTTTGAAAAAGTTAGATTCACATGCTCTATCAAATGTGACATCGGAAGTGATCACAAACTGTTGGCCAAACCTGCCCTACTGCAACTTCGTTCCAGTCAAGTTCACTTCTGAGCCCGGAGCAGCAGGGTTACAAAAGCGTTAGAAAATGGCAGCGGGTGACGCAACATCAACCTGCAAGATGCGGCAACATGTCTCGACACTCGTCATTCCCACGGACTTGAGACGCATCATGGTCATCGATCATCATCATCACCACGGCAGCATCATCACGGCAGCCTGCCCTCATCGTCACCATCATCATCAGGCTCCCACCAGGCGAGCAGCATTAGGCCATCACTCTCACCCTGCGGGGAGCGCACACGCAGCACACCCCGCACAGCTAACTGGCTGCTGGAGGATGGCTGATGGTACAGAGTGGTGCACCCACACACAGGCTGCCCGCGGAATGCTGGGGGCAAGCTGGCTGGGGGCTGTTCTTGAAGAGGCTGAGAGGAAGCAAGTGCGAGCACAGCCAAAGGCAGTGCAAGCACAGCTACAGGCAGTACAGCCGGCCATGCTGCGCCCGCCATGAGGAATGGGAGCCAGACACAGCAACCAAGGGTGACCTAGGAGAAGAAGCAGATGCAGGTGTGAGGGGGGAGAAGGTGACCATGGTGGCAGCGTAGATCAGGGAAGCAAAATGTGGGGATCAAATCCACGGTCGAGGATGGGTATCAGCTTCAAAACGTCGTTGCCACCTCCTCCAACTCCACATCTGCTTGTCCAGCTCTTGGCCCAGTTGCATACCACGGCCTCCACAGCCCTTCAAAACACAGCTGCTGCCTCCACCTCCGCCTCCAGGATCAACTCCACCCTCAGGACCACTTCCAGCGCCACCTCCACCTCCACATCACGATCCACCTCCAGCATAACTTCCACATCGTGGCGCACCTGTGCCTAGCCACCCCTGAACTGCTCTGCCTGCCCTGCCTGCCTCCACCTGACTGCCACGCTGTCATGCCGCTGCCAGCACCCACACACTGTCATCCACCAGCCACCCAGGCCCCACCCTGCCGCCTGGTGACTAGCACCAGCGCAGCATGCCCCTTCGCCCATCCGCCTCAATCCCTGCAACGACAAGAGCAGCAGCAGCAGCAGAAGCAGCAGCAGCATGAGGACAACACCGCCAACCCTGGGACCCTGTAGGATTGAGGGGAGGCACCTTGTAGCATCAGCCACACAGGCCTGGGCCACCTGAGGCACACCTGGGACCTACAGACATTGCCAAACGATTTGCTGTGCATTCCATGTTACATGACGTGGGCAAGGTCATTCCCGCTAACACCCAAGCTAAGACTAGACCACCTTTCAAGAGCGCCACCATCATGCAAGCACTACAGTGTCCAAGCTCTCCCTTTGCTGGCGTGCTTGGCATGCACCCACCCTACACACCCACCAGGCCCTCCAGCTGGGAATGCACCCACCACCTCACCAGCCAACCCCAACATCAGGCTTCCAGCCGCCACCCAGCACCCACACACACATCCCTGACAGCAGGCAGGGCCTGTCACCTGTCATAGCCCCGGCCATAGTCCGGTGCGTCCTCCTCCAAGGGCGCCACCACGCCGCCCTGGTCCCCATCCTCTGCGTAAGCCAGTCCAGCAGGCTCCCCGCCCTCCATCATCACTGCTGCACCCATGTCGCCCTCCACCTGTCCCTCAACCCCCTCAGGCTGCATGTAGCCGTCATCGTGCTGGGCTGGGGCGTCGTCACGAGGACTGCGTGACCTGCAGTCACCATGGCGTCAACAGAGGGTGGGCAGGCCACCAGCCTATCTCTGCGGCTGCCCCAACAGGGTCATGTTGTGCCACATTTGCGCCCTCATACCCACAGAACAGCATGGCATCCCACACTGCAGGGCAGCCTAGTGGGCATGTAGGGTGTGGCAACTTGTTGCCCTACTATCCACAGCATCATCACCCCTTCTTCCTTCTTCCCTTCCCACCTCTTCTCTCCACCTCCCTCCATCGCCGTCTGCCTAGCCACCAGCTGCCGCTACCTCCACCCACCTGTCACGGGGGCTGCGGGTGCGGCTGCGCTCACGGCGGGAGCTGTGGCGCCGTTCCCTTGGGCTGCGGCTGCGACTGCCACTGCGGGCCCTCTCCGTCCTGCCCCGGCTGCGGCTCCTGTCTCTGTCGCGGTCCCTGTCGTGCTGGCTGCTGCGCCGGCGTGAGCGTTCGCGGCTGCGGCTGCGGCTGGGAGAGCGAGTGCGGCTGCGGCGTCGCTCACGGTAGCTGTCACGCTCCCGATAGCTGTCTCGGCCACGGCTGCCACCACCGCCATAGCCTCCACCACCATACCCGCCGCCGCCACCACCATACCCACCGCCACCACCTGCTAGCAGGCAGGTACATGTTGGTGTCATGTGAGGGCTGAGGGGAGAGTGGTCAGTAGCCTAGCCAGGACCCATGCAGTGAAGATGGGGATGTGGTGTGTTGCCTCTTACCTCCATAGCCACCTCCATAACCGCCACCACCGCCAGTCATTCGCTTGAAATCCTCCGGCCGTTTACGCCCCTGCAAAGAGGACATGCAGGTGTGTGTGCTGCAGTGAAGTAAAGCAATGGCCAGAATGACTAATCCTTGCCACTGGCAGGGAGCAGACACATACTAGCAGGGAGGGACCCAGATGCCGTAAGTGTGTGGCGAAGGTTGGTGTCAGGGCCTCATCAGCAAGGGACATTAGGAACGCATGTACACATGTGCGACCAAGCATCAAGCAGGTGCCAAACCTGCTGGGCAAAGGCTGCCTGAATCTCCTTGCCAGCCAGCACTAGCCGATCCAGGCCCCTGAGGGCATCTTGCGCATCACGGCTGTTGGTGTATTCCACAAATGCCAGGCCGCGCGGTTGCTTTGTGTAGTAATCCTGCACCAGGCGTCAAGGACAAAGTGGTGGGCATTTACAGCGAACGCAAAGGCTAAGTGCAGACTGTGACATGCTCGATGTAGAGGATAAGCTGTGCATGTGAAAATCTGAATGTGTGCCATGCAATCTGTAGCACACAGCATCACCAAAGTCAAGCCAAGCCAAGCCATGCCACACTACACCATACAATTTAACACAGAAGTATCGTCTACCCCACACTACACTATTCTAAACAGCCTGCTGTGTTGCAATGGAGCCATTGATGACACGGCTCGTCAGGGTGTTCGCTGCCATGATCGTGACATGTTTCAACCACAACTTGCCTTTGGTAGGTAAATGTCTTTGACTGGGCCAAACTTTGCAGCCTGGTACCGCAAATCATCGATTCTGCGAACAGATAAGCAAAGCCGGCGATATCTGAGTGCCCTTTGTGCGATGAAGCCCAACGATAACAAGCGTGGGTTTTGCGGAAAGGCACCATACGCGCTGACCACCAAAATCATGGCGTGCGATCTGGGCTCAAAGGCCCTTATATCTCACGTGATGCGGTCGCTCAGGTTGCGCAGCAGAATGCTCGTCATTGTTGGAGGCTCCCTACCCAGGCTGCGGCTGTACCCCCGCCGGTCTGGGCTGCGGCTGCGAGACCGACTGCGGCTTCGGCTGCGCCCCATGATGTGGGTTCTGTTTAGCCTGCTTGTGGTGAAAGGTGAATGTACCAACTTCGGAACATGCAGCACATGGGTTTTTTCCTATTTACGAGACATGCACCCAGTGGAGCTATGCTGGTGGCCAGGCAAGGCAGCGACTCCCACCCTAGGCATGACAACCCAGGCTTGGCTTCACACGGCTGCCAGGCCCAGCACGCTGCCAGTAGGGTGGTTCCCCCCCCTCTAATATTAGTTGCTAATATGAGCTAAAATGAGCTCCCAGTAAGCTCGTACAAGCTCGTAGTAGCTCATGTCAGCTCCCGTTTGGCTCATATCAGCTCCCGGAAGCTCCTATGAGCTCTTATCAGCTCATATTAGGTCACCCCCGCCATTGGCTGCACCCCCATGGCTCAAGTGATAACATCTAACTCATTTTTGGATGAGCTCGCCTATTGGTGCGATGAGCTGGCGATGGCCTGACTAGAGTGCAGCCAGCCCCAGCGGTTTGCCGGGTGGCTGGCCCCCAACCTGCGACGTGTTCTGGAGCCTCGCAGGCAATACTAGTGACTGCTATAGGCAGCCTGGACTCAGCGCGGCTGTATTTCGCATCCTGACTGGACATCGCAACTTTTCAGGTTGCACAAGATACTTCATACATTGATGCCTGTGGCTCCCGAGCAACCACGAGCAGCAAAAATGGGTCAAAAATATGCAGAAACTGAGCTGAAAACTGTGTTCACCGCCCACACATGAAACGGCCCACACTTGAAGGTAACTCATAGACACGTTAATATCCCACACAAATAACCGAACAGAACTTGCAGTTCTTCATTTGACATCCTGGTTGGGCTGGCTAGATTTTAAATCTATATACTCAAAATTCAAAAGTTTGAGCCCGCCGACCCCGGCAAAGGTGCACATCAGCCCGAGCACCGCCATGATCAAGAATCGCTGTAAAACTCTAAAAAACCAGTAAGATGTTATCAGGGGTGCAGCCAATGGCGGGGGTGACCATTAGCTCCCGGTATTGGCTCACGCCGCTTGAGCTAATATTAGCGCTGATATTATCTAATAAGTCACTTTTGGCTCGGAACTAATATTAGCGAACACACCCTAGCAGCTAGCAGCTAGCTGCCAACTTGTCATGTGCATTCCTGTGCATGGCCTCACTGTGCATGCTTGCCCCCGAAAGGGAAAACTAACGGAGGACTACGCTCAATGGCTAATAGTCAAGATGTGCTAAACTTGCCACGCTGCCGCATCTACATGAAAGGGAGGGCCTAATCATTACTGCCGCATCTACATGAAAGGGAGGGCCTAATGCCTACAATCCAGTAAGAGTAGGAAGTAAGGGCAGGGGCGGAGGCAGCAAGAGCCCGGGTCCGGCAGCCCTTTCGGCAGGCAAAATGCGATTGTGCCTGATGAACGTGAGTTTGTTTCTTTCGGCATGGTCTTCATGCTCAAGTTTCTTCATGAACAAGTGCGGAACTCGTACCAAGGGCTGTCCAGTGCTGCTGTGTCGTATTGAGAGGCGGCCCACTTGGTGCACGATTCAGTACTGCCAAGCCCGCGATCTTCTTGTCGCGGCTCAGACTTGCAAATGGACAACAAGGAGGAGCTAAAGAGCAAATTGCGCCAAGACCCAGGTTTTAGAGCTGAGCTCAAGGACCGTCTGAAGGCTGCACTTGGCGCACGCATCCCTGCAGCGCAGGCCGTGAGCTACAACTTCGACAGCTACATGCTTCAGGACATCCAGGTACTGTCGGAGCCGCTCTGCGACATCACCAATGTGCCACGACACTCAGTACTGGGCTCCAGTGAACCCTGATTCGCCATTCGTTTGCCCACACACAGCCCGGCCAGTT
Source organism: Haematococcus lacustris (assembly GCA_030144725.1). Lineage (NCBI taxonomy): Eukaryota > Viridiplantae > Chlorophyta > Chlorophyceae > Chlamydomonadales > Haematococcaceae > Haematococcus > Haematococcus lacustris. Next base: position 5,852,245 of record JASKMD010000014.1, on the reverse strand, counting down.
GCGCATTCTGGAGGTGGACGAGCGCCTGGTCTTGCCCACCAACACATTGATCCGCGTGCTGGTCACGGCATCAGACGTGATCCATAGCTGGGCTGTGCCTTCGCTGGGAGTGAAGATCGACGCCATCCCTGGGCGCCTGAATCAGGTCTGGCAGTCATGGCAAAGCTTGGGATTTGCCTGACAGCAGTCTTGTAGCTTACAATCGTTACGTGTGTGCGTGTGTGTGTGTGTGTATGTGTGTGCCTTTAGAGTGTGCCTGCGCTTCAATGCAAGTCATCCCTGTGTGCATGCAGGTCTGGCTGACCATCAACCGCCCAGGCGTGTTCTATGGCCAATGCTCGGAGCTGTGAGTGGTGTACACTCAGCTACATTGCTATCCACTGCTACATGGCTATAGCATGTCTGAAGGTGTAGAACAAGCGATGATGTTGGTGACAAACGTTTTGTGTTCATGCGGACCTGCAGGTGTGGCGCCAACCACAGCTTCATGCCCATAGTGGTGGAGGCCATCAGCCCGCGCCAGTTTTTGACAGAGTATGTGCGCAAGTGGATTGAATGATGCGTAACAGGCAACCTGGGCAGCAAGTCAGTAGCAGCAAGGTAGCCATACCTTCCAGCATTGCATGCCGGCTGGATGGGGAGGAAGCTAGAGTGTATTCCATTGAGATATCATCTACAGTTGGCATGCACAGTGGCAGGCTCCCAACCTGCATGACGTTGTGTACAGGCTGGCAGTCACGTTGTTACCTGTGTTGTGGACGTTTGTGTAACTATACTGCCTGTGGCTTATGGCATGTTGCTATCATCATGCTGCTCTTATGTTGCTCTTATGTGTACCAAGGCTCGCAGGACGGCATGTCAACTGTCCTGACTAACCAATAGTCGGCGTTTGCTTCAGAAGTCCACAACCTTGAAATTCAAAGAATTACAGTGGGCATGTCAGAGAGACGAACACTTGTGAGAAACCCAGCCAATAGTTTGACCCAGCCACCCAGATGGGCATGGGTTTGGACCCCGGTGCTAACCAGGCAGTCAGCACAGCCTCGGGGGTGTGGGACGAGGATTGCAACCTTGACTAGTTCTACACACCTGTGCAAGCTAACCAGGAGCAGTAACACTAAGCGGTGGAATGACAGCACCTGGCAGCAGCTACCCCATTGTGCACCTCATGGTGGTCATCCAGCGGCATGTGGCCGTCAACCTGGCCACTTGAGATGCAGTGTGGACACTGTCGGCCCGGACATCAAATGCACCGTCCTAACCACAACCGGAACTGCCCGGCCGTGGCGCTACCTTCGTCGACCGGTCTTCGGGAGACATTGCGGCACTAGCCTACGCCTGCCACCTGCACACACGAGTCCTAGAATTTAGGCAAGCGGCCGCGAGGCAGACATTCGAAGCAGGCACTAGGTACCACTCACCACTGCGTCACGCATGCTGACCTGCGTTGCACTACGTATGAGCTTGTCCGGAAGTATTGGTGAGGGAACGATGGCTGTACAATGAAATGAAAATAATGGTCTAAACAATGGTCTAAAATTCACCATGAGCAATGAACAAAATGTCCGAGGACATCCAGGGTTCACCAAGTCTCGAAATCGACAGCGATGCTAAACGCTAGCTAGCAGAGATCGATACGACAACGACCCTCCAGATTGAAGGCATTCGAAACGGACTTTGCCGAGGCGGAACTATGTGGCAAGGCACGGTGTGGTGCGTGCATAGCTTCCGACTGCCCTCGCCTCCTGTCCGGAGCTTTGCTCACTCATAGGCTGCGTGCCTCGTAGGGTTGCGTTGCTCGCTTTGGGCTTCTACCCTCCCCAGACGGCCTGTATTGTGCCGTAATGGCACGTCTGGTGAGTGCTGCAGCAAAAAGCAGGAGTTTCAATGCCCGTAGGCGACGCCGAGAAGCTATAGCATAACTCCAAGCCACTACCTCGCACCTCGCACGCCGACAAACGACCCACCTTCGACCACCACTAGTCTGCTACCTGGTTTGCTGCAGGCATAGATTGTGTGGCCTCCCTGGGTGGCCTGTGTGGCGATGTAGTATGCCAGGTCAACAGGGAGTGTGTGGTCGCCAGCAACGGCCCCAGCTGCGAGTGCATCCCTGGCTACACAGGAGCAAGGTGCACACAAGTGCTGCCTGTCACCCCCTCCCTGCTTCCCTCGTTGCCACCACCTCTGGCACCTCCACCAGCTGCACTACCTGCCGCCCCGCCCCAAGAACAGCCGCCTCTCAAGGCCCCACCCCCCCGGCTGCCTGCGCCTTCACCTCTTCCCACCCCCCCGGTGAGAGTCGTTCTTAAACCTGGTGGAAGTAGGTGACAGGCAGCCATATCACACTCACGTCACAGTCACTGCAGCCCCCTTGTCCCTCACTAGTGCCTCCATTTGAGCCGGACCAGTAGTGGCCACTAGGGACCACTAGCGGGAACATACTAGTGGGCAATAGTGACCCGACTCAAATGGTGTTATTGGGCTGTGTGGAGTAAACCCAGTGCACATGGCACATGAGCGCCTACCACCTACATTATTGCCTGACTCGTTAGGGCTACTGTGTAGAGTTGGCATGACAAAACATGCGCTGATGTAAGCTGATAACAGCTCAACAAAGGTGGCACACATTACTGTGCCACAGCAGGCTGCTGCTGCTCCTGGGCCTTGGGTGGCTTGTCTTGCAGCTGCTTGTAGCCCAGGCCTGGGTACTCCTTGCCCTTGGCTGGCAGAGCTCCCTGGTCTGGCCAGTAGCTCAGCTCCAGCGGGCTTCCGCTTCTTCTTAGCCATAGCGCGATGTGAGCTGTCGCTAGATTGTCGCTTTGTTAATTGACTGTGTGATGCATTGCTGAAATTGATGACCATAACAGAGATTGTTTTACAGAATGTTCCCAGCAGCCCTCCACTTCCATTGCAACTGCTCTAGAAGGCAGCCCCGGACCAGCACTGCAGCCATGCGAATGGCATGGTGTGATAGCGATGGATGTGGTGCCCTGTGTACGCAGCACACTGCTGGTCAGTGGCCCCACCTGATGACCCATCCTCCCTCCCACCAGTGGACATTGTGGCACACCGCACAGCACTGGTGCCCCAGCAGCCACTACTCGGCAGCCATTAAAACTATGCTTAAAGCCGCCTCCAGGCACCTGCACCAGTCCAAGCATGTTAATCTCCCAGCCAGCCTCACTGGGTTGCGCTCACAACACAACACTTGCAGTCATGTGCAGTCACCTCTGCAGTCATCACCTGCACTCTTCACCTGCCCATGCTGCACCTGAGCCACTGGTTACAACTGGGTCCCTACACTTGTCATAATAGCTATGTTCTACCAGTCATTAGAGCATTGTGGCGTCGAAAGTCAAGCAAGCAGCGGCCCAGTGCCTGGCTCCCTCACTCTTTACTCACTCCTCACAAAAGTACGATCTCTTCACGCGCCTCCTGTGTACTCTCCCTCCCTTTGGCCCCCGGCACATCCTACACATGCCAACCTGGCAAGTCAGCCAGACTACAAACACCTGTTGCTGCGTGTGATGCCATGTGCCGTGCAGGTAGCTCAGGCCAGCCCACTACCTCCCAGCATATCCACGCAACCATCAGACCCGCCGCCTGGAAGCCCATCCTCAGACCTGCGACCCTTACGAGCCTCACCTCCTGTCACAGCTGCCATCACATCCCCACCAACCATCACATCCCCATTAACAACTCCTGAACTTCTCTCTCTACCAGCCACATCTCCACACACACCACCAGCCCCTGACCCTCCCTTGCCTCCAGCCCTGTCACCAGCCCCTTATCCAGCCGTGTCACCAGCCCTGTCACCAGCCCCCGCAGCGGCCCCTAACCCAGCCCAAGCGCCAACCCCTGCCTCCCCGTCATCAATAGCCCCTGCCGCCTCCTCATCGCCAGCTCCCGCTTTCATCTCATCACCACCCCCTGCCCCTCTCCCTACATCACCCGCACCACAAGTACTAACCCTGATTCCAGCCCCTAGCCTTGCCCCTCACTCACCCCCCACCGCAGCCCCCTTGGACCCCACCGCAGCCTCAACCTCGGCCCCCTCACAGAGCCTTGGTAATGCCCTCTCCATAGCTCCTCCGCGTCCCAACCAGTCGCCACCAGACCTGCAACCATCGTTGGAAATATTGACAGCCAAGCTGAGCCGGCAGCAGTCAGTGAGCTGGGTGCTGGGAGGCACCACCACCATCTTCGGCTTTTCCCTGCTTGGCACGGTGCTTAATTGCCTGGTCAAGCGGTACAAATGGGGCGCGCGTCTCCATCGGCTGCTGCGAAGCAAGAGAAAGAAACACATCGCATCTGATCCGCAGCTACCGGTTGCAACCATGCAACCGTGCGACCATGCTGGCCATGCACCCAGCCAGTATCCAAAGCACCATCGACAGAAGAGCGTCGTCCACTCTGTCGTCTCGGTCTTACAAGCCAGCTCTTTTTCCTCGAGTTCCTTTTCCTCCGATTCGCCTTCACACGCCCAAGCCCCCCACTCTTTCTCAACGCCGCGCGCGCGCCGCCTGGCGAGTGCAACCGGTCCCGCAGGCGTCCAGCTGGTGGTGGAGCTTCAGTAGGTGAAACACTTTTGAGCGGCACCTGCCGCACCGCGTGGGAGCGGACAGAGCGATCATCGATATCAGAACCGACGTGAGAGGCGGGACGTGGCCCACACAGCAGCAGCGATGCCGGCCTCAAGGTGCATCACTCCAATCAATTCTCCCGGTAAGTGGCTACCCCATTGCGCGAGGGCACGACCGTGCCGTGTTACAAGTGTAAAGAGAAGAACAATTATATGCACATGATGAGCGACTAGGCTGTAACTATGTGCATAGCAATGCGGAACAACACCATACCTGCGCGAGGGCACGACCGTGCCGTCGTGCCTCACGCAGGAGTCTGCTTAAGTCCTACCGGTCACACAAACACACACTACCCGGTGACGAAGAGTCGCCTCAATGGCTTGACTGTATACTCTAACACCCCCACTCAGGAAAGCCATTGCAATCAGTGTTAAGTTTAAGAAACGTATCCAAGCGTGCCTGTGTACATGCTATGTGTTCTATGCATGCAGTCATGCTCAAATGTAAATGCAATGCAGGCACATGCGATGCTAGCAGGTTCTGCCAGCAGCTTGGCTACGAATTATGTCTATGCAATATGCGTGTTTGTGTAGATGCTATGATTGTGCTCTAATGTACATGTGCTCGAATGTACATGTGCATGCAGTCATGCTCAGATGTCAGACAGGTGCTATGCTGGCAGGTTCTGCCAGCAACTCAGGAAACTAACGTTGCATCACACATGCCATGTCACTTGCTGCAGCCAATGTGTGGAGACCTCATGCTATAGCTGACCCCCATGCCATGCTCTAGCTGACCCCCATGCCACGGACACAGCCATTAAGCAGCTGGGCTGACAGTGGCTTAGTTAGAGCGTCAGCCAGCATCTCGGTAGAAGGGCAGTGGGTGAAGACTACCTCTCCTCGTGCCTGGCGCTCCCGGGCCAGGTGGTGAGCCACAGCGATGTGCCTGCTGCGGCTGGACTCCACCGGATTCTTGATGAGAGCCACAGCCCCTTGGTTGTCACAGAAGATGGGGATGGGGTCACAGCTGGCACCCAGGTGGTGCAGCACCTTGCGCAGAAACAGTGCCTCCTTGGTGGCTGCGGCTGCAGCCTGGGTCTCAGCCTCTGTGGTAGAGGCTGCCACTGTGGTTTGAAGCTGGCTGCGCCAGCTGACTGCTGCGCCGTTGAGCACAAAGACTGTGCCGCTGGTGCTGCGCATGCTGTCAGGGTCACCAGCATAGTCGGCGTTGGCATAGCCTTGCAGCTGTGAGCTGCCGCTGCTGCTGTACACCAGGCCCCAGGCTGCTGTGCGCTTGAGGTAGCGCAGCAGGCCAGTAGCTGCCTGATGGTGCTGCAAGGTAGGTTGTTGCATGGGCGGTCAGGGCGGGTCAGGGCGGTCCATGGGCTCCCGGTATGACTGCGGGTCAGTTGCATGGCTGCCACCACTGGCTCCATTGCCCCCACTGTCCCCACTGCCCCCACTGCCCCCACTGTCCCCACTGCCCCCACTGCCCCCACTGGCCGCACTGGCCGCACTGGCCAGCAGGCTGACTGTGTCCTTGGACCTGACCGGCGGTATAATGCCAGGGCTGTAGGAGCTCGTGACTGGCTCACCGCCCCTGGGCCCGGCAGGTGCTGTACTGCCCGGGGGAACGGCACCCTTGCCGGCTACCGGGCTGGCCGCAATGCTACTGGCTGTAAGGTTGCTAGAAGGGACGGCACCCTTGCCAGCTATCCTGTCAGCTGAACATGTTCCCTCTGCTGCACCAGCTGTTCCCCCACTGGCTGTGCTCACGTTAGTGGGCGCAGCCACTGCTGGTGCTGCCTGCTGCTCTGACTCATCCTCAACTACCGCTGGTGCTGAGCGGCGCAGCTCCACTTCCCCATCCATTACCACGTTCTTGCTGATCCTGCCCTGCACCCTGTAGCTGCGGCAGCCCAGCTCACACCCCACTAGGATTCCCTTAGCTACCTTGTTTGGCTGCTGTGGCTGGTGGCACAGCGCAGCGCTCTGCTCTGCGCACACTGTCATGCACATGCTGTGGGAGGTTGGAGCAGGGATGGGCTGCTGATCCAGCACCAGCAGGTCTAGCCCACCGCACAAGGTGGCTGTTAGGAGAGGTCTGCCTGCTGTGCCGGGTAGGGAGAGATCGCACCCTCCACTCCTAAAGCAGGGGACTACCCCACCCCTGAGCGCCTTCCCCATGGACAACAGGTTGGCTGAAGCATCGGGCACATACAGCACCCGCAGCAGCACAACCTCCCCAGCGGCTGTGCTGAACCTGACACTGCCCTCTCCCCATGCTGTCATCTGTGCCCCGTTGGCTACCTCTATGACATGCGGGGGCTGTGTCGGCTGGTAATCATGTAGCAGGTCTAGGTTGCAAGTGACGTGTCGGCTACAGCAGGGTTCGACCCCCCGTACGGGGCCCGTACTTTTGACCCAATTTGGCGAGGGCCCCCGTAACTGGGCCGAAGGCCCAGTACGGGGGCCCGTGATTTTCAAAATTTTGGTTACGGGGGGGAGTTCACGGGCTATCTACGGGCGCTTGTTATTCTTAGTTGCGCCCGTACATTTCTGCCATATCTCAAACCAACTGTCGAACCCTGGGCTACAGCCTGAGTCTAGCAGCCACTGTGTTCGCAGCGGTGTGACTGTGGCTGCAGTGCCCGCAGCAGCTGCAGCTACATCTATTGCTGCAAAGGACATAGTGGGTGGGGTATTGCTGCTGCTACCAGCCAGGTGAGCAGAGTGCCTGCGTGGGCTGCTGCCACGCACTGCCGGTGTGGGTGGCCTGTGAGCCACTGAGCGGCCATGGTGGGGGCTGTCTGCTGCCGCCCCCCTGTCCCACGGTGGTCTGGGGCACTCTGACTTGTAGTGCCCAAGCTCACCACAATTGTAGCACTCCACGCCCTCTCTATTGGCTGAGTTGTGCCTACCCCGCCCCCTGCCCCGCCTGTGCCCTTCACCCCCTTCACCCCGCCCATGGCTGCCAACCCTGCCCGGCCCACCGTGTGCCAGAAGGGCGACGCCTCCCGCAGCTGACTGCCGGTGCTGCAGCACCTTCTCGTGCATTAGCAGTGCTGGCAGCGCAGAAGCAAATGTGACAGCTGCATCGCGTTGGGTGAGCATAGGGTTGGAGACGGGGTCAAATTCTGGCTGCAGGCCGCGCAGCGCAAAGTAGAGGGTGTCGACAATGGGTGGGCTGCCAGCTGGGTTTGCTTCTGCATGGAGCTGCTCTGCATGTGCCCAATACTCTGTGACTGACTGACCCGGCAGCATACCAAGGCGTGTCACTTGCTCTAGCAGAACCCCCCTGCTGGCCAAGGCCCGCTGCGCGTGCAGGCCTGCCAGGGCATCCCACAGCCCTCGGGCCGTAGGGTTCGCCTCGCACACTGACCGGTATCGAGTGGCGTCCACCGTCAGACAGATGAAGGCGTGTGCCCGCAGGTCCTGGACGCGGTCCACAGTTGCTAGCGCAGCCAGCGGGAGAGCAGGAGTGGCTGCGGGGGTAGCGGCCCGCGGGCGCGCTTGAGCAGAGGAGCCGGCTTCTGCCTGATCAGTGCCCTCGGGCACTGAAGGAGTAGTGCCCGCGGGCACTGACGCTCGGGTGCCCGCAGGCACTGTGGGAGTGGTGCCCGCAAGCACCGGTGCCACGATCACTGCGTCCAGCAGGCCAGCGAGGGCGAGTGCGTTCTTGCACTCCCAACTCCACTTCGAATAGTTGTGCCCCATCAGAGTCTCCACGTCCGCCGCAGCGGCGCGTACTGAAATCATCTTGTGGCTCTTCCTCGGTTAGAAGCCACTTGCACTGGCAATGGGTGGGCCCATAACCTGCGCGAGGGCACGACCGTGCCGTGTTACAAGTGTAAAGAGAAGAACAATTATATGCACATGATGAGCGACTAGGCTGTAACTATGTGCATAGCAATGCGGAACAACACCATACCTGCGCGAGGGCACGACCGTGCCGTCGTGCCTCACGCAGGAGTCTGCTTAAGTCCTACCGGTCACACAAACACACACTACCCGGTGACGAAGAGTCGCCTCAATGGCTTGACTGTATACTCTAACACCCATGGGGGTAGCCACCGTCACCCCCCACAGGGTAGGTTGCGCCAACCGACCAACCGCTGCCCGCCCAGCTGCTCCTGCGAACGCGGTCTGCGCTGCAACCCACGTATCAAATCTAACCTCCGTGCTCCGCAGCCATGCTTTTCACGGGCATATTGTGCCTGCTCGCTGGCCTGGCAGCAGCATCGACAGCCGCAGTGACTACCATTGTTGCAGCATTAACGGAAGCAGCGCAAGCGGATGCAGCACCAGCCTCAGGAGCTGGGTCAGCGCACGATGCAGCTGTAACCCACAGCGAGCTCGTCCCCCTAACAGCTATGGCATATACAAGAAGCGGCGCCATATCCAGAGTTTGCACACCGCTGTTTGCACACCGCTCCGCCAAAATCCATGTGTTTAGCAGCACTGGAGTGAAGAAAGGCTGCAACGATTTGACAGCGTCTGGGTTGAATCTCAGCCAGATCCTAACAGATGTGGAGATCCTGTATCCTTCCCTCTACAAGCTCATCAGCATGCTGGCAGACATGGATGCACCTACCCCTACCTGCACCTACCCCTAACCCCTACCGCAAAGCGAAACCCAAAGCGAGTGCGTCCCCCACGCACAGCTGAAGGACAGCAAGAAGACACGCGTGGAGCTGAGCTAGGCGCGGGCCAGGCGAGCTACAGGTGAGATGGTTAGGGTAATACCTAGCCACTAACACATTAGGGGCAGCACTAACAATTCGCCCCTTGCAGTACCCTTGCCAGAACTCTGTTGTTGTGTGCCTAAACATGCAGGCCTTCCACAATTACAGTTCAAGGGGCCAACAACAACATAGAACGGCAAGACCGGCAACCCGCCGCCCAGCCCCACCCCTCACCGCCGCAGCCCAGCCCTGCCCCACCCCCTCCCAGCCCTGCCCCATCCAATCCCAGCCCTGCCCCACCCAATCCCAGCCTTGCGTTGCCCCTCCCCTCCCTGCCCAGCCCTGCTCCACCTCCTCCCAGCCCTGCCCCTCCCTGCCCAGCCCTGCCCCACCCCCTCCCAGCCTTGCGTTGCCCCTCCCCTCCCTGCCCAGCCCTGCCCCACCCCCTCCCAGCCCTGCCCTACCCCCTCCCAGCCCTGCCCCCTCCCTGCCCAGCCCCACCCCACCCCCTCCCAGCCCTGCCCCACCCAATCCCAGCCCTGCCCCACCCAATCCCAGCACTGCCCCACCCAATCCCAGCCTTGCGTTGCCCCTCCCCTCCCTCCCAGCCCTGCCCCACCCCACCCCCTCCCAGCCCTGCCCCACCCCACCCCCTCCCAGCCCTGCCCCACCCCATCCCAGCCCTGCCCCACCCCATCCAAGCCCTGCCCCACCCCATCCAGGCCCCCTGCCCTGCCCCCTGCCCTGCCCCCTGCCCTGCCCCCTGCCCTGCCCTGCCCCACCCTGCCCTGCCCTGCCCTGCCCTGCCCTGCCCTGCCCTGCCCTGCCCTGCCCTGCCCTGCCCTGCCCTGCCCTGCCCTGCCTGTTCATGTGTGGCAGTGCAGGCTGCAGGTGCAGGCTGCAGGTGTGCTGCGGTGCATGAGCAGCAGCAGCAGGCTGCAGTGCATGTGTTACAGCGCATGAGCAGCTGTGCAAGGACAACAGCAGCAGTGTATGGGCAGCAGCAGCAGGCTGTAGGTGTGTAGCAGTGCAGGTTGAAGGTGTGTTGCAGTGCATGAGCAGCAGCAGCGGGCCGTTGTGCATGTACTGCAGTGCATGAACAGCTGCAGCAGCAGGCTGTAATGCATGAGCAGCAGTGCATGTGCAGCAGCAGCAGCAGGCTGTAGGTGTGTAGCAGTGCAGGTAGCAGCAGGCTGCAGGTGTGCTGCAGTGCATGAGCAGCCGCAACAGGCTGCAGTGCATGTGTTTTAGTGCATGAGCAGCAACAGCAGCAGGCTGTAGTGCATGAGCAGCAGTGCATGGGCAGCAGCAGGTTGTAGGTGTGTTGCGGTGCATGAGCAGCAGCAAGAGCAGCAGGCTGTAATGCATGAGCAGTGCATGGACAGCAGCAGCAGGTTGTAGATGTGTGGCAGTGCAGTCTTGTATTATCAATCAACAGCAACTTTGAGCCCATCTGAGAAGAATGTTGCATGGTACAAAAGCTTTCAAAAGGCTGTCCTGAGCTTCCGTTCAGTTCCATGCCACACAACGTGATTTGTCAGTTGTGAATGGTCAAGATGTAATGAAGAAAAGTGTGGTTGTCATTAGCCGTGTATCCTCGTCATACATGATACCTTGTATGGACAACACCACCACGCGGTGATGCGCTAATGCTGCAAACGTGGTAGCCACCTGCTACATACCCCCTTTGCATGTATGCATCACGGTCATGCTTAGCAATTGCAGGCCTGGCAGTGATCCACACCCAATGTGTCACAGCTAGCTGCACCACGGATGGTACCTATAGTGGAGGCTCACCAGAACCAGCCACATGCTAGGGTGTGGTGCGCCACATGCCCCTTGTATGGACAACACCACCACGCGGTGATCCGCTAATGCTGCAAACATGGTACCCGAGGTATGTAGGTGCTGTGTGTATGTAGGTAATGAGCTAGAGGTATGGCGGGGTGGTGTCACAGTGTGCCACAGTCTGACACAGGCTGACATCACAATGTACCACACCAACTGTGTTGGCTTACATCAAAGTGTACCACAACAGTTGTGTTGGCTAGGAGGCAGGGCGTTGCTAGCAGTGTTTAGGCTGGAAAGTCTAGGCTTCGGCGCGGCCCTTCCTATTTGGCTTGGCTATTTCGACTGGGTTGCATGCATGGTATGCATACGTTGGGACCAGGTGACTCTGGAAGTCAAGTTAGGTCAGCTCTCAATGGTGAGGAATTACATAAGCGGTTGGTTGGATAGCATTACATGGCCACCACGTTACAAGGGATTACAAGGGTGTTACAAGTGGTAAGTTGTGCACATGCCCCTGCCCTCCTAGCTCATGTGCATGCCCTCAGCCTTGATTAACATGTCTTGGTACTGCTGCATGTGTTGTTTGATCTTGAACAACCGCCCTAATTGCAATGACTGCTGCAGCTGCCCTGACTCAGCCTCACCATGCGGCTCAGGCTCACCGCATGCCCCCTTGCACACACAATCATGTGCCGCAGCCAGACAAGCAGCCGGCCATGCTCCATAAGCAGCAGAGCTTGTTGCTAGGCGCACCTATCCCTGTTGCTCCAAGCTGGTACGCCAAGGGCTGCTGGGTGGGGTAGGGAAGGGGCTGCAGCGTGTGCCGTGGGGTGAGGGTGAGGGGAGGGGGGGTAGTAGGTGACTTGCTGCCCCTGCCCCACGTCCCCAAACTGGGTTGGTTGCTACTACTAGGCTGCTCAGCAGCTCAAGCAGCAGCAGCAACAACAGCAGCAGCACTAGCAGCAGCACCATCACCACTGGCAGCAGCACCCGCTCCATGCTGCCCGCTCCATGCTGTCTGCTCTATGCTACCAGCTCCAGGCTGCTACTCCATAGGCGGCTAGGTGCTGTGGGAGAGGAGAGGGGAGGAGGGTAGGTGGGTGGCAGACTTGGAAGTGGTGGTGGTGGGATGGGGGAGGGTACGGGGTACGGGGAGGGTACGGTCCTTGCTGGCTCCTTGTTGATTGCTGCTCTACGCCGCTACCCGCCTTGCTTGCAAACACCAAGCCATGCTACTCTTGTCATGCCCCAGCTATGGACAACTGCAAGCAAACATCAGCCAGCAAGCAGATGAATAAGGACATGCATGACATGTTAGCAACCACCAAGCCACGGCAGAACATGCATGACCAGAGTTTGGCAGGCTGGGCTGACACCCTAACAGCACGTGCACTCACCTGAAGTCCTGGCTGTCGCTCCAAGCGCCTCCCAGCTGCTGCTCCTAGCTGCATGTTTGTCCACTACAGTCTGGCACTCTCGATGCTGTTGCTGACGTGCATGTCATCCAAGCCATCAAGACACATTGCGCATGTGGGCTGCCAAACAGTTGTGACGTGGCAGTGGTGCCTGGCTGCCGCTGTGGGAGCAGGGGGGTGCTGCCAAACAGCAGTAAGGTGGCAGTGGTGCCAGGCAGTTGCGGTGCTGGCGCATGTGGGCTGCCAAACAGTTGTGACGTAGCAGTGGTGCCTAACTGCCGTTGTGGGAGCAAGGGGGGGCTGCCAAACAGCTGTAAGGTGGCAGCGACGCCTGTCAGATGTTGTGCTGGCTCTTGAGGGCTGCCAAACAGCTGTGAGGTGGCAGGAGTGCCAGGCAGCTGCGGTGCTGGCGCATGCGGGCTGCCAAAAAGCTGTGACGTGGCAGTGGTGCCTGGTTGCTGCTGTGGGATTGCAGGGGGGCTGCCAAAAAGCTGTAAGGTGGCAGCGATGCCTGTCGAGTGCGGTGCTGGTGCATGGGGGCTGCCAAACAGCTGGGAGGTGGCAGTGAAGCCAGGCAGCTGCGACGCTTGCTGCCTGCTGCTACTGGGAATGCAGGTCTGCTGATTGTCACCTCTTGCTGCCATCATTGCGACGTGGCAATGAACTGATGGTGACTACAGCACTGGGCGCCTGCCTTGCTGACTTGCTGGCTACCTTGTTACCCTTCTGCTTGCGAAGTATGCACCTAGCTCCCATGGCAGACAAATCACCACTGCACATGCTGCCTGTACGCATCAATGATTGGGCTGCAGCACCACGCATGGCTGCATCCGTGTCTGCCAGCATGCTGATGAGCTTGTAGAGGGAAGGATACAGGATCTCCACATCTGTTAGGATCTGGCTGAGATTCAACCCAGACGCTGTCAAATCGTTGCAGCCTTTCTTCACTCCAGTGCTGCTAAACACATGGATTTTGGCGGAGCGGTGTGCAAACAGCGGTGTGCAAACTCTGGATATGGCGCCGCTTCTTGTATATGCCATAGCTGTTAGGGGGACGAGCTCGCTGTGGGTTACAGCTGCATCGTGCGCTGACCCAGCTCCTGAGGCTGGTGCTGCATCCGCTTGCGCTGCTTCCGTTAATGCTGCAACAATGGTAGTCACTGCGGCTGTCGATGCTGCTGCCAGGCCAGCGAGCAGGCACAATATGCCCGTGAAAAGCATGGCTGCGGAGCACGGAGGTTAGATTTGATACGTGGGTTGCAGCGCAGACCGCGTTCGCAGGAGCAGCTGGGCGGGCAGCGGTTGGTCGGTTGGCGCAACCTACCCTGTGGGGGGTGACGGTGGCTACCCCCATGGGTGTTAGAGTATACAGTCAAGCCATTGAGGCGACTCTTCGTCACCGGGTAGTGTGTGTTTGTGTGACCGGTAGGACTTAAGCAGACTCCTGCGTGAGGCACGACGGCACGGTCGTGCCCTCGCGCAGGTATGGTGTTGTTCCGCATTGCTATGCACATAGTTACAGCCTAGTCGCTCATCATGTGCATATAATTGTTCTTCTCTTTACACTTGTAACACGGCACGGTCGTGCCCTCGCGCAGGTTATGGGCCCACCCATTGCCAGTGCAAGTGGCTTCTAACCGAGGAAGAGCCACAAGATGATTTCAGTACGCGCCGCTGCGGCGGACGTGGAGACTCTGATGGGGCACAACTATTCGAAGTGGAGTTGGGAGTGCAAGAACGCACTCGCCCTCGCTGGCCTGCTGGACGCAGTGATCGTGGCACCGGTGCTTGCGGGCACCACTCCCACAGTGCCTGCGGGCACCCGAGCGTCAGTGCCCGCGGGCACTACTCCTTCAGTGCCCGAGGGCACTGATCAGGCAGAAGCCGGCTCCTCTGCTCAAGCGCGCCCGCGGGCCGCTACCCCCGCAGCCACTCCTGCTCTCCCGCTGGCTGCGCTAGCAACTGTGGACCGCAGCCACTTACCGGGAGAATTGATTGATCACTCGCCCGTGACATCATCACACCTACCTGGCTCCGTTGCGCTTGTGGGAAGGCACGTACCATCGCCTGATGCTCACTGTGTACTGGAGCCCTTCAAAGGCGACAGTGGCCAGCAATGCACGAAGCTCAGGCGACTGCTTTAGTTATTCTCTCCGGAGGACGTATACAGAGTTGTAATAGACCCTAGGTGCGCGCACCACATAGCTGCAAAATCAATTGTGTTGGGATGTGAATCTGAACGGCGGGTTACACTGACTGTGTGAGACCGCCCGTTCATAGTATTTAGTGTACAGCAGGTCACCCCCGCCATTGGCCCCGCAAATGTGAGACGGTCTGGGGCGCGAATCTCCGTGTAGCTCGTGACACCCACCAGCCGCAAAACACTAGCTCAGATCGGCGCCCGCCCAAACCTGACCTGTGCCTTCCGCTCCTAAAAGACTCACGCACATCATAAGACGAGGCCGGCAATCCTTCTACGCACGCCGTAAGCCAACGGCACAAGTGCAGTACGCCTGCTTGCATGTCAGTGCATGGAGCATATAATTCGTGAATATGCGCACAAGTCAGCCAGCTGGCATCCCTTACCTCATTTACGTCCCGGCATGACTCTGAGCAAATACAAGCTGCATCACGACAGCGCTTCATCATCACTTGGCACTATGTTGTCGGGATGGCTCGGGATGGCTCTGGCTTTCAGTGTTACATGTGCCGTGGTGCCTCAACCTTCTCCCTCAACTTTAGCAGGCGCATGTCACGCAAAACCAATACAGCAATACATATATCGATGCTTAAACGCCTTGCAACACCACTACAGAAGACATGTATCGCTGATGCCAAGCACATGCATTGATGTAAGAAGGTGGCAACACCACACAACACAACAACACCTCAACAACACACCACCACCACCACAACACAATGACTTATGCCTCACACACCACCTATGCTATGTGCACAACAAGCAAGGACTGGCTGCACCTCCTTGCTATAGCTAACACTCACTACGGGACTGCTAAGCACCTTGCCTTGCTGCCTATGCCCCATGGCACCAAATCAGGCTGGGCTGGGCTGGGCTGGGCACTGGTACCTTTGGATGGCATCCTGCAGCAAAAAACACATAACCATGTCAGGCCCGCATAAGAGACATTACCTATCAAAAACAATGCATGAAAATCATGTAACGTGCGGGAGTTCTCAGCCACGCACCCCACAGGTTAGACCTAGGCTAGATACCAAGTACACGAGCTTAGAGCGGGGTAGCTCGTTGGGTTCTGAGCCCACCGTTCCCATTACAGGGTTCAGGTATCTCTTGGCCAACGTCACACTTGCATGCGCCCTACAATTGTAACATTCCTCCCTTCCTACAAGGCAGCTTCCCCTCTCCGCCACCTTCCGGCAACTCGCGGACTGACGACCGTCAGCCGCTAGACACAGCCTACGGATTACACCGCGGCCTTGCATTCACAATCCTAGGCACCCACACACCCATGCACTTACTTAAGGTTGTGAGCAACATTGTACACCTGTAATAGCTCTGCACACCCAGTCATGTTCTTGCGTGGCTCCCATGTGTTGTGCTCCACGCCGTAGCCCTTCCACTTGAGTAGGTAGGCCCCAGCTCTTCCGTTGCGCACTTGTCTGTGCGACAACACCTGCTCCACTTCATACACCGGCCTGTCATCCAACCACTGAAGGGGAGGGGGCAGGTGTGGAACATCGCCTTTGTACGGCTTCAGCAAGGACACGTGAAACACTGGGTGCACCCGGTTCATGCATGCGGGCAACACCAGCTTGACAGCCACTGGCCCCACCAAGGCTGAGACCAACAACGGGCCAATGTACCTAGGCAGCAGCTTACGCGCCGCACCAGCCTTCAATGCCAGGTTGCGTGTGGATAGCAAGACTTGCTGCCCCACCACATACCGCACTGGGCGCCGGCGTGCATTGGCATATCTAGCCATGCGTTCTTGTGCACGCGCCATGCTTGTGCGTGCATTTGCCACACTCACTTGCCATACTTTGGTAAAAGCTTGGGCAGAAGGTACCCGCCCAGCTGGCAGGTCCAGCAACACGGGTGTCACCGGTGACTGCCCGAAGTTGACAAAGAAAGGAGTGTTCTGGATTGACTCCTGCCAACTGTTGTTCACGGCAAACTCAGCACAAGGCAGGTGGTCAGGCCAGTCATTCTGTGTAGGCCCCACATAGTGACGCAACATCTCCTCAAGCACCCTGTTGTAGCGCTCAGTCTGCCCATCTGACTGTGGGTGGTAAGCAGTTGATAAGCACCGCTTGATCTGGAGCTGCTCACACACACCCTCCCAGAAGAGGTTGTGAAAGTGGGCACCACGGTCAGTGATCACTTCACGTGGCAGGCCATGCAGCCGGAAGATGTGCTTGATGAACAGTTTGGCAAACCCCATGGCATCCATTGATTCATTGCAAGGAGCAAAGTGCACCATCTTTGAGAGTCGGTCAACAAAGACGCAGATGCTATCATAACCCTCATGGCTCTTGGGCAGTTTGACAATCAGATCCATGCTTATGCTCTCCCACCTCCAACCAGGCACGGACAGGGGTTGTAGCAGCCCACCTGGCTTCTGGGTGGCAGCCTTGTTGTGCTGACAGGCATCGCAGTTTGCCACGTAGTGGCGCACATCCTCTCTCATGGTGCTCCACCAAAATACAGCCCGCAGCCGTTGCAGAGTCTTTGTGATACCTGAATGGCCGCTATAAGCGGCATCGTGCACTTCATGCAAGATGTGCTCACGCAGAGCCATCACGTTGGGCACCACATAGACATCAGTGTCAGCCATCTTCCACAAACCCTCATCTGTGTGCTTCATAACAGCAGTTTGTGCAGGATCTCTAAACATGGGATCATCTTCATACCCAGCCCGTAGTTGGTCTGCCACAGTGTTGTGATGAAAGAGTGGCGGCTCAATATTGCAAGTCATCTTGACATCCGAGTCAGAGTCTGAGCTGGAGCTAGTGCTAGCATCACCATGTGGCAGCAAATCAGCAGCCTCATCATAAGGAGGAGGCACGTGTGCTGCCGGCACTGTCATCACATGATCAGCATAAGGTGGCATGGGAGGCGCATGCATCGCTGTCACAGGATCAGCATCAGGCTTGGCAGTGTGCTTTGGTGTCACACCGCGAGCCTGAGCACGTGTGATGGCCAGGAGCCACACGGTCAATGCGAGGACAGGATACCTGCTGAGTGGGTCTGCAGGGTTGCCAACACCTGGCTTGTATCTGATCTCAAAACTAAACCTGGCCATGTACTCCATCCACCTGGCCTGACGCCGTGATAGCACCTTTTGGGTTTGGAGGTAGGTTAAAGGCATGTGGTCAGTAACCAAGACAAATGACACACCTTCAAGATAGCAGCGCCATACTTTGCATGCCGTCACAAGTGCCAGCAGCTCCTGCTCTCCAGTGGTGTAGTTGCACTCTGCCGCAGAAAACTTCCTGCTCATGTATGCCACCGGGTGGTCATCTTGCAGCAACACCGCCCCCACACCCAGCAAGGATGCATCGCAGCACACTTCAAATGGGCGCGTGTGATCAGCTAGCTTAAGCATGGGTACTTGGGCAATAGCATGCTTCAATGCTTGGAATGCAGCTAAGGTCTCAGGGGTCCAGGCGTGCCAGTCAAAATCCTTGGCTTTCAGGCCCACCAGGTCTGTTAGTGGCGCAGCCAGCATGCTGAACCCTAACACGAAGCGACGCACATAGTTTGCAGCCCCCAAGAACCCTTGCAGAGCAAGCAGGGTTTGAGGTACAGGCCAGCTGTGGATGGCCTCAACCTTGGCTGGGTCCACAGCAATGCCATCTTTGCCAACTATGTGACCTAGAAACTTCAGCATGGCCCGCAGAAAAGAGCACTTTGACAAGCGTGCAAACAATTTGTGCATTTGCAACCGTTGTAGCACCTGCTCTAGATGCATGAAGTGTTCCTCCAAGGACCGTGACATGATGAGTATGTCATCCAAGTACACCAACACAGACTTGCCCAGCAGGTCATGGAAGATGTTGTTCATGACGCGTTGAAAAGTGGCAGGTGCATTAGTTAGGCCAAAACACAATACCTTGTATTGGTAATGTCCGGTGGGGGTGCTGAAAGCGGTCTTGGGCACGTCCTCAGCTGGGATCAGGATCTGATGGTAGCCACTCTGCAGATCCATGCTGCTGAAAACAGTGCATCCCTGCAACTTGTCAAATAGGTCATCAATGAGCGGCAGCGGAAACCTGTCACGCACAGTGATCTTGTTGAGCGCCCTGAAATCTACACACATGCGTAGTGTGCCATCATTCTTTTCCACAAACAGCAGCGGTGAGGAGTAAGGAGAGTCACTAGGCTCAATCCAGCCTTTAGCAATGTACTCCGGTATGCGCTTTGCTAGCTCCGCTTGCTCAATGGGACTTAGCTTGTATGGCCGGCTGTGTGGTATAGGCTCATTAGGTTTTAGTTTGATGCTGTGTCCCACACCACGGTCAGGTGGGAGCTCTGTAAACTCAGCAAACACAGAGCTATACTTGTCAAGCAAGGCTTGCAGCCTGACAGCAACATGGGAAGGCACATCCGTATCCTGGAGCGCAGCCAGCACCGCACCATGCGCAACGGCAGGCGCATGCACAGATTGCACCAAGGCGACAAAGGCGCGGGCACCTTGGCTCAGCAAGGCCTCAGCTTCATTGGCAGACAAGAACAGGTCAGCTTCCGCTTGACCTAGGGCAGCAGCAGTCAGCTTAGGCACTTCAACGTGCATGGGCGGCATGGCTGCAAGCACCTCTCCGGTGAGCTCATGCTTGTTTTTGCCACTGACAATGGTGCACTTCCGTGCTCCATAGTCTAGCACAGCTTTATGGCTGTCCAGCCAGTCATTACCCAGTATGACATCCACACCACACAGTAGGTCAGGCATCTTCATCAACCACAGTGGCTCACATGGGGCAGGGTAGAGCCATAGGGTTAGTAATGCTTGTGAAGAGATGACTGCATTGTGACCATTTGCCACACGGATGCGCACCGTATCCTGGTGACGCACGGGAGCCTTGAGTTGGTCAGCAAAATGAGCATCCACGAAAGACTCAGTAGCACCCGTGTCAACGAGCACCTTGCACCGCACATCACCCTGCACCTTGGCGGGCATCAGGAAACGCAGCTTGCCATGCGGGGATGAGCCAGCTACGCAAGCATGGCCGGAGAAGCGGAGCAGGGAACCAAGCGGTGCACAAGAGAGAGGAACCTTACATCCACTCTTGATCAAGAAATCCACCAAGTCCGGTGACATCTTGTCAGTCCCAACATGCTGTGCACTAGGCAGTTGGGCAACTTCCTAGGCGTGCCTTGGTGGGCCTGGTGTCGCCGGCATGCCAGGAGTGCTCACAGTTGCCACAGAGCCCCTTCGCTGCCACTGGTTTTTCCTCACACCCCTAGGGCCAGTAGGTCCCGGGCGAACACCATTGTGCATGCGAGGAGTGCGGGGACGGCCAGCCGCCCTGTCAGGGCACGTGGCCACTTCATGACCAAGCTTCTGGCAGAAATAGCAGATCGTGTTGTCCGTGACAACAAGGGCAGCGTGGTTCCCAATGGGCGGCACAATGGCAGCAACGACGTTCTGCATGGGCGCAACGACATCGGCACGAGCATTGCTGGCAGCCACTGCCATCATCATGCGCTCAGCACCTTGAGCAGCAGCAATCACGGCAGGCAGGTGGGACCAAGCAAGGCCGGAGAAAGGGTTTACAGCAACCCGGCTACGTAGGTCATAAGACAGGCCTTGCACAAACAGATCCACTTGCACCACGTCAGACAGTTGGTTGACACCCATGCGTACGACATGGTTCCGGAACTCAGTGGCATATGACTGCAAGGACATTCCAGCAGACATATGCAGCCGGTTGTGTGTGCCAATGAGGCGTTGACGAGCAGCAGCAGCATGGTCAATCAAATCATCGCCAATGTACGCCAAAAACTGGGTACGCACAAAGGACCATGGCGGACGGTTGATAGTGAAGTTTGACTGCCGGTATGACTCAACCATGCCATCATACCACCAGTTGCGAGCAGCACCAGTGATGTACAATGGAAAAGATGTGCACATGTCATACCCACATTCAGTGCAGTAGAGCTCATAGTCATCACAGAAAGCAGAGGCGCGCCTGCCACTCTCAATGCACTTGTCAGTCCATGCCTCAAGACGATGTCGAGATTTGGCAGGGTTCAGCGCTATTTGAGCATGAGCTGGACCCATTCCAGGCGAGCCAGTCAGAAGTTCGGGCCTCACCTGGGCCTGCTGCAGCAGATTGATCAAGGCTGCTAGTTGCGACTGGGAAACGGCGACCGTCGGCTCCGCCGCGGGTGTGAACGGGACAGTGGCCATAAAAGGTGCGGGAGTCATTGGCATTGTCGACATAGCCGTGTCAGTCAGCGGAGGTCCTGCGCCGTAATAAAGGGGCATAGGCGTTTGCACCGCTACATATCTGGAAGTGCCATCAGGACCCAGCACATAAGACATTGGAGACGAAAACGGAGGTTGAACATTAGAGGTTAGCATTCCGTCGTTGCTGTATAGCGCCATTGCGCGGGTCTATCAGCGACGAGGGTTTCTCACTGGCGGCTCACTGGCGGCTGGCGGAAACGGTGGCGGCTGGCGGAAACTGTGGCGGCTTACACCTCGGACATACCGTTGAGCGACACTACACCAAGCGCTCTCGTCAATTGGTCCATCTAGCGCAAATCGGTCGGGAAGCAATGTAACGTGCGGGAGTTCTCAGCCACGCACCCCACAGGTTAGACCTAGGCTAGATACCAAGTACACGAGCTTAGAGCGGGGTAGCTCGTTGGGTTCTGAGCCCACCGTTCCCATTACAGGGTTCAGGTATCTCTTGGCCAACGTCACACTTGCATGCGCCCTACAATTGTAACAAATCAGGTTGGGGACTGCTGTGTGCTTCCCTCAGCTGTTCATGCCTGTCATGCGTTGCGCAAGTGTGCGCATGAACATCAAACTGACCTAGACAAGGTGAGGTAAATTACAACCTTACTCACCTCTTGCTCACTGTTTTCAAGTGCTGATTCCCTTGCTGCACTCCTGCTTGGAAGACCCTTGGGCTGCTGTGGGTTTGATGCTGATCCTCACAACTGCCAAGCACCTGTGGAGGTCAGCAGATTTGGTTGCATGTGTTGACATTGTATGCAAAACGCACTAAGAAACAGCACCCCGTGCTTACCTGGGATGTAACCGCGAGTTGCCAGTCCGACGGCAGCAAAGGCTGCTCGGCACGGAAATGCCTCCGGCCACCAATTCATCTCTCCTGTTGCAACACGCATATAAACAGATGGAGGATGACATTGCGAAGCTAATCAAGTCGTCGAGACAATGCAGTACAATCGACAAAAGAGGGCCTAACCTGCTAGCGACACCGTTGTGAGATGTAGAGCCCAATGGTGGAAGAATTACATGCAGCGGATCAAAGACGGTGCCAAAAAGTGAATTGCGGGGCCAATGGCGGGGGTGACCAGCATCATGTGCCGAGACAACATCCCAGCAATGTTACCAGACAATGTTCGCACTATTGATTCTCCTCACTGTTAGTCAAAGCTACCTGACCCATGGGCCATGGGCTGTGCATGGTCATTAATGATTTGGTCAACAATAGCCTGCAGCATCACTGGGTTGTCACACCTACTCAGCCCACTTCTGTTCTACAGGCTGCTGGGAGTTCAAGTCATCACTCCATGAAACACTCCATGAATTCATGGAGCCTGATGCTGGACACAAGCATGAACCGGAGCCTAGCCCAAGAGACATCTGAGGCTTGGGGCCACCTACAAAGCACATGCCAGTGTTGGGTGCAAGACACGTTCTCAAAGGGGCATGCCGGTCGTTGGCATGGCCTTGCTCCAAGTGAAGCGCTGCTGGTCACCCCCGCCATTGGCTGCACCCCTGATAAAGTCCGACCGGTCTTTGAGAGTTTTACAGCGAATTTTGTGCAGGGCGGTGCAGCTCATCAAAGCGAAGCTAGCGGGCTGCTCGGGCTGATGTGCACCTGTGCCGGGGCGGGCGGGGGTACTGAGAGATTAGGTCGCGTTGTGTTGGGAATAGCCTACTTAGTGGGGCTGTGATCAGAGAACAGCTATCGCGCTGAGCGCCCCAGCTTTTCAAATGTTTGAATTTTCGTCGGGCGCAGTACCCCCCCTAACATGTGTTCTAGTGCTAGTGCTAGTGCTGGTGACATGTTGAGAGTGGTGGTATGGCTTGTAGCCTGTCCCTGCACCCGAACAGCGTGCACCTCGTGTAACGTCAGATTCCTTTAAAATTGCACTTTTTCCGGCTGCCATAACTGTCCAACCAGGACGTCATATGATGAATAGCCAGTTCAGCACGGCTCCTTGTGTGGTCACCTAATGTGTATGGAAAACAGAAACGCGTTATCTTGATGTGTGGGCCGTTTCATGTGTGGGGGGTGATACTCATATCAGCTCAGTTTCTGCATCATTTTTACTAATTCTAGCTGCGTTTGGCTGCAAAAGAACCACAAACACCGATGCGGAGACCACCTTGTAAGGGCGCGCTCCGCGTAGTCCCTTAGTGTCGTCTGGGCTGTCGCGGTTAACCCGAGGCAGCTACAGGATAATCGGTCACACCGCATTAGTGTGAGTTGGCAGGTAAAGCCTAGCAGCGTAAGCTGTGAGGACAACTGGTTCGATTCCAGGGGGCCCCGTTCTAAGCCCTAGCCTTCTCACGGTGGTGCCTTGTGGCCGACTGTTACAGTGCCCGCGGCTCGAGTGCCCTCGCGGCCGGCTCAGTGTTACATATGGTTCAAACGGTCCAACGTCGCCTTTATAAGGCTGCACGTTACAAGTGGTTTCCGACCGATAAGCCAATTACTGTAAACACTCCGCCTCGACCATGTAAAAGATGGTTCGAAGTGTTTGCGTGTCTTACACAGTCACTGCAGAGGGTTAGGCTCGCGCTAAGCGCTCTTAAACAAAGCCTCGAAACACACAAAACATCGAGCTCGCCGAAATGGGGCCGAGAATAAGGCATATCTGGAGACTCTCTATGAGCGGGCCCGTGCATTGTAGGATATGTCGACCTTGCAGGCGAGCGTGACAGTGGCGGAAAAGCTGGCGAGCGGGACTTGCCTAGTGAGCAGCTCCGGCCGGCCTCCTGGCCCGCGAGGACCTCCTGGGCGCTATTCACGCAGAGCCTTGCCGCTGCTGAAGCCGTTGCTGCTGGGGTAAGTCGCGCTGATGCTTTTGCTTTTGCGCCCCAGCCGGTCTCATCAGCCCTCCATGCAGGCAGAAATGCAGCCTTGCAATACTGTGGCTAGCATCTTCGACATGCAATATTTCACTGCTCGTCGACCTGCTGCTAATGCTGGTGTACCCCAGTCTGCTTGCTTGCAGGAGGCTGGTCCCCAGCCTGCAGGTGGGTCTACATATCCCCATGCTTCTGTTGCAGCCCTTATAGGTAATGGCACCTTTGCTGCCCAGCCTGCTGCTCAGCCTGCTGCCCAGCCAGCTATGCACAGTGTTGCTGTTGTTGCACCCAGACTGCTTGCTTGCAGGAGGCTGGTCCCCAGCCTGCAGGTGGGTCTACAGGTCCGCATGCTTATGCTGCAGCCCATGAAGGTAATGGTACCTCTGCTGCCCAGCCTGCTGCCCAACCTGCTGTGCACAATGCTCCATGCACTACTGCTGCTGCTGCATCTGTTGCACGTGCTGCATGCACTGTTGCACAAGCCACAGTGGCCCAGGTGCTCCTGCCTATGGCAGGACTCCCGTAGGACAGAGCCCTAGCAGGCCTGTCCCCAAGCCATCAGCATCTATTGCTGCAATCTGTCAGAAGTATGTTGGGTGTTCAGGTGGCTCTGCCCCACTCCCACCTGCTGCTGTGCCTCTGGCACCTGACACTGTGGTGCACTCCCACAGGGGCTTGCCCCCTGTTGAGCGTTGGTCTGATAACAGCCATGCTCAGGGTGAACGTGCTGTCACCTTCCTTAATGATCTGGAGGTGCACTGTGATAACAATAACCTTGATCCTGCCCTTGCACTGCCATCCTCATGTTCAAGTCCATTAGGTATTCAGATGCCTTGACACACAGTGGGTATACCTGCATCCTATCTTTGCAAGCACTTCATTGAGATGGTAGGGGAAGACTATGACTGACCTTAACCATGCTCATGGCCAGCTAATGAACTCTAAGCTGCTGTGCATGTCTCTAAGTGTGACCCTGCAGGAGTACATTACAAACCTCAGCAATACCATCACTTTGTGTGGTACAGGGTGCATGAACATGGCATTGACTGTGGTCACTGTTTATAGGGGCTTCACCCCCCAATTGGCCCAGTGGCAAAGGACCTCATGTCCTTGGCACAACCCACTCTTGACGATGCTGTGGCTTCAGCCATAGACAACCACAAGGGCATTGTAGCTGCTGCTGGTTCTGGGGTCACCCCCAGCAAGTGTGGTGGTGTTAGTGTTGTGGCTGCTGTTCGTCCGCAGATCGCCGCCGTCCGGGCAGCCCTCACTCTTACTCCGGCCTGGTCACTCCGGCCGCGCCGGTGGCGCTGGTGGCACCGCCACTTCCCGTGCCTACCCTGCAGCTCCCACGGCTCCGCCGTCTGCTGCCCCGCCTACCGCGGTATGATGTGTCTTTGGGTGATGACTGGCTGTATGCTGTAACCCCACACACTCATTGATCGGCACCGACTTTGCTGTCAAGCACGCATTGCCATAGAGCTTGTACTCCAAAGCTCATCATTGGCTGCTGGCTGCTGGCAAACTTCTTGTGTGACACTGGTGCCACTCACTCTTTCATCAGCATAACATTTGCTTCCAAGCATGCCCTGCTGCTATCTGCTCTCCCCACAACACATCAGTGGTCCCTGGCTGACAACACCACCCTATCATGCCATCAGTTTGCTGCTGTAGACCTGTGTCTACCTGGCCACTGTGCCACATGCAACCTGACGGTCATGCCTAGCTTCGTGCAGGGTTATGATGTGCTTCTGGGTGATGACTGGCTTTTTGCCAACAAGGCAATCCTTTCTTATGAGGGTAAAACCCTTTCTCTTTCTGCTGCTGGCAAGACTGTTGTGACTCTGCCATGTCCTGCTGTGGCAGCCCCTAAGTATGCTGGGCAATGTTCTGCTGTAAGACCAACCCCTGCATTCTTAATCAATGCTCTCAAAGCCAAACCTGAGTTAATCTCAGCTACCCAGGCGTCCAGGTGGCTCCTTAAAGGAGGCCGTGCTGTGGTTGCTTTAGTCATGACTGAAGGCTCTGCCTCTGCCACTCCTGGTACACCCAGTGACCAAGACAACCAACACATACCTGCAGCTATCAAAGCTATCACTGATACCCCTCCTGAACGTCCTGTGGGTCATACCATACCCCTGGTCCCTGACGCCCGTCCACCTGTGACCCCCATGTACCGCCTCAGTAAACCTGAGCAAGAGGAGCTTAAGAGACAGATCCAGGACTACCTCAGCAAAGGTATGATTGAGCCCAGCTCCTCCCCCTATGCTGCACCCATCCTGTTTGTGCAGAAGAAGTCAGGTGAGCTACGTATGTGCATTGACTACCGTCAGCTCAACAAGCTCACACTACGTGACCAATACCCTCTGCCCAGGATTGATGATCTGTTTGACAGGTTGTCAGGGTGTTCTGTCTTCTCCTCCCTGGACCTCCAAGTTGGTTACCACCAGATCAGGATCACTCCTGAGGACGTCCCCAAGACGGCCTTCAGGACCCCTGAAGGTCACTTCCAATTCAAGGTGCTGTCTTTTGGCCTGACCAATGCCCCTGCCACCTTCCAACGTGTCATGAATGATGCTTTTGCACCTGTCCTGGGCAAGTGTGAACTAGTGTATCTAGATGACATACTGGTCATGTCTAAGTCTCTACCTGAGCACCTGCAGCACCTACGCCTTGTCTTTGACCTGCTGCGTAAAAACAAACTGTATGCCAAGATGTCCAAATGTGAGTTCATGCAGCTCACCCTCAGGTTTCTTGGGCATGTGATTTCAGCTGGTGCCATCTCTGTGGACCCTGACAAGGTGAGGGCCATTGTTGACTGGCCTGTCCCTTCGTCCCTGACCCAGCTGCAGTCCTTCCTGGGTGCTGCCAACTTTGTTCGCAAGTTTGTGCATAACTTCAGTGCCATCTCAGCACCCCTGACTGATCTGTGTGGCAAGCTCAGTGCCACATTCCCATGGCACTCCTGGCCTGACCATGAACGTCTTGCCTTCTATGAGCTCAAAGCTGCTGTGGCTAACGTGCCTATGCTGCGCCTGCCAGATCATACCCAACCCTTCCAGGTCTACTGTGACGCCTCACTCCAAGGAGTAGGTGCAGTCCTGATGCAGGATGGGTATCCCCTTGCCTATCTCAGCAAGAAGTTGTCCTCTGCTGAGGTCAACTACACCACAGGTGAGCAAGAGATGCTTGCTCTTGTCACCGCATGCAAGGAATGGCGTTGCTACCTTGAAGGTGTGCCATTCACTCTGTTCACCGACCATAAGCCTTTGATTTCACTGCCTACACAGAAGAATCTGTCTAGGCGTCAGGCTAGGTGGATGGAACTGCTGTCTAGGTTTGACTTTAAGCTAGAGTATATTCCTGGTCCTGTCAACCCAGCAGACCCTTTATCCCGGTTAATTACTGGCCTCCAGGAAAGTGCCACTGTGTGTGCAATGCTCACCAGAAGGCGGGCCCAACTTTCCCGTGAGGGGGAGGGAGCTAGTGTGGCTCGTGCCCTTGAGGCCAATGCCCCTGCTTGTAACGTGCGGGGATCGTCAGCCACGCACCCCACAGGATGACCTAGCCTAGATGCCAAATACACGAGCTTAGAGCGGGGTAGCTCGTTGGGTTCTGAGCCCACTGTTCCCATTACAGGGTCCAGGTATCTCATGGCCAACGTCACACTTGCATGCGCCCTACAACTGTAACATTCCTCCCTTCCTACAAAGCAGCTTCCCCTCTCCGCCGCACCCTTGGCGACTCGCGGTCTGACATCATGTCAGCCGCTGGACACAGCCGACGGAACACACCGTGGCCTTGCACGAGCCTAGCACCCACACACCCATGTGTGCTTCATGTGCATGTAACTTCATGCATGCACCATGTGTGGCTAGCTTGCATGCACCATATGCCAACATGCATGCAGCAGCAAGCAACCATGCGTGTCAACAGCTCATTGACCGAGCATGGAGCATGGATGCAACTCTTATGCATGGGTTAGTGATCTGCAACACGACATGCATGCATCATACTCATGCATCATGTATGCATCATGCATGCGCACCAGCAGCAACTTCATGAGCATGACGGGATACCTGCAGGCCACACTTCCTTGGTCTGACATCATGCCAACCATTTACTTAAGGTTGTGCGCGACATTGTACACCTGTAAAAGCTCTGCACACCCAGTCAGGTTCTTGCGCGGCTCCCATGTGTTGTGCTCCACGCCGTAGCCCTTCCACTTGAGTAGGTAGGCCCAAGCCTTCCCGTTTCGCACTCGTCTGTGCGACAACACCTGTTCCACTTCATACACCGGCCTGTCATCCAACCACTCAAGAGGAGGGGGCAGGTGTGGGACATCGCCTTTGTACGGCTTCAGCAAGGACACGTGAAACACAGGGTGCACCCGGCTCATGCATGCGGGCGACACCAGCTTCACAGCCACTGGCCCCACCAAGGCTGAGACCAACAACGGGCCTATGTACCTAGGCAACAACTTACGCGCCGCACCAGCCTTCAATGCCAGGTTGCGTGTGGATAGCAAGACTTGCTGCCCTACCACATACTGCACTGGACGTCGGCGTGCATTGGCATATCTGGCCATGCGTTCTTGTGCACGTGCCATGCTTGTGCGTGCATTTGCCACACTCACTTGCCATACTTTGGTGAAAGCTTGGGCAGAAGGTACCCGCCCAGCCGGCAGGTCCAGCAACACTGGCGTCACCGGTGACTGCCCAAAGTTGACAAAGAAAGGGGTGTTCTGGATTGACTCCTGCCAACTGTTGTTCACGGCAAACTCAGCACAAGGCAGGTGGTCAGGCCAGTCATTCTGTGTAGGCCCCACATAGTGACGCAACATCTCCTCAAGCACCCTGTTGTAGCGCTCAGTCTGCCCATCTGACTGTGGGTGGTAAGCAGTTGATAAGCACCGCTTGATGTGGAGCTGCTCACACACACCCTCCCAGAAAAGGTTGTGGAAGTGGGCACCACGGTCAGTGATAACTTCACGTGGCAGGCCATGCAGCCGGAAAATGTGCTTGATGAACAGTTTGGCAAACCCCATGGCATCCATTGACTCATTGCAAGGAGCAAAGTGCACCATCTTTGAGAGCCGGTCAACAAAGACGCATATGCTGTCATAACCCTCATGGCTCTTGGGCAGTTTGACAATCAAGTCCATGCTGATGCTCTCCCACCTCCAACCAGGCACGGACAGGGGTTGTAGCAGCCCACCTGGCTTCTGGGTGGCAGCCTTGTTGTGCTGACATGCATCACAGTTTGCCACGTAGTGACGCACATCCTCTCTCATGGTGCTCCACCAAAATACAGCCCGCAGCCGTTGCAGAGTCTTTGTGATACCTGAATGACCGCTATAAGCGGCATCGTGCACTTCATGCAAGATGTGCTCACGCAGAGCCGTCACGTTGGGCACCACATAGACATCAGTGTCAGCCATCTTCCACAAACCCTCATCTGTGTGCTTCATAACAGCAGTTTGTGCAGGATCTTTGAACATGGGATCATCTTCATACCCAGCCCGTAGTTGGTCTGCCACAGAGATGTGGTGAAAGAGTGGCGGCTCAATATTGCAAGTCATCTTGACATCCGAGTCAGAGTCTGAGCTGGAGCTAGTGCTAGCATCACCATGTGGCAGCAAATCAGCAGCCTCATCATAAGAAGGAGGCTCGTGTGCTGCAGGCACTGTCATCACATGATCAGCATAAGGTGGCATGGGAGGCGCATGCATCGCCGTCACAGGATCAGCATCAGGCTGTGTGGGTGACTTGGCAGTGTGCTTTGGTGTCACACAGCGAGCCTGAGCGCGTGTGATGGCCAGGAGCCACACAGTCATTGCGAGGACAGGATACCGGCTGAGTGGGTCAGCCGGGTTGCCAACACCAGGCTTGTATTTGATCTCAAAGCTGAACCTGGCCATGTACTCCATCCACCTGGCCTGACGCCGTGACAGCACCTTCTGAGTGTGAAGGTACGTTAGTGGCATGTGGTCAGTTACCAAGACAAATGACACACCTTCAAGATAGCAGCGCCATACTTTGCATGCCGTCACCAGTGCCAGCAGCTCCTGCTCTCCCGTGGTGTAGTTGCACTCTGCCGCCGAGAACTTCCTGCTCATGTATGCCACTGGGTGGTCATCTTGCAGCAACACAGCCCCCACACCCAGCAAGGACGCATCGCAGCACACTTCAAATGGGCGCGTGTGATCAGGTAGCTTAAGCATGGGTACTTGGGCAATAGCATGCTTCAATGCTTGGAATGCAGCTAAGGTCTCCGGGTTCCAGGCCTGCCAGTCAAAATCCTTGGCTTTATGGCCCACCAGATCTGTGAGTGGCGCAGCCAGCATGCTGAACCCTAACACAAAGCGGCGCACATAGTTGGCAGCCCCCAAGAACCCTTGTAGAGCAAGCAGGGTTCTGGGCACAGGCTAGCTGTGAATGGCCTCAACCTTGGCTGGATCAACAGCAATGCCATCTTTGCCAACTATGTGGCCTAGAAACTTCAGCATGGCCCGCAGAAAAGAGCACTTTGACAAGCGTGCAAACAGTTTGTGCATATGCAACCGTTGTAGCACCTGCTCAAGATGCATGAAATGCTCTTCCAATGATCGTGACATGATGAGGATGTCATCCAAGTACACCAGCACAGACTTGCCCAGCAGGTCATGGAAGATGTTGTTCATGACGCGTTGAAAGGTGGCTGGTGCATTAGTCAGGCCAAAGCACAATACCTTGTATTGGTAATGTCCGGTGGGGGTGCTGAAAGCGGTCTTGGGTACGTCCTCAGCTGGGATCAGGATCTGATGGTAGCCGCTCTGCAAATCCATGCTGCTGAAAAGAGTGCATCCCTGCAGCTTGTCAAACAGGTCATCGATGAGCGGCAGTGGAAACCTGTCACGCACAGTGATCTTGTTGAGCACCCTGAAATCCACACACATGCGTAGTGTGCCATCATTCTTTTCCACAAACAGCAGCGGTGAGGAGTAAGGAGAGTCACTAGGCTCAATCCAGCCTTTAGCAATGTACTCCGGTATGCGCTTTGCTAGCTCCGCTTGCTCAATGGGACTTAGCTTGTATGGCCGGCTGTGTGGTATAGGCTCATTAGGTTTTAGTTTGATGCTGTGTCCCACACCACGGTCAGGTGGGAGTTCTGTAAACTCAGCAAAAACAGAGCTATACTTGTCAAGCAAGGCTTGCAGCCTGACAGTAACATGAGGAGGCACATCCGTTTCCTGGAGCGCAGCCAGCACCGCACCATGCGCAATGGCGTCCATATGCACAGATTGCACCAAGGCGACAAAGGCACGGGCACCTTGGTTCAGCAAAGCCTCAGCCTCATTGGCAGACAAGAACAGCTCAGCTTCCGCTTGACCTAGGGCAGCAGCAGTCAGCTTGGGCACTTCAGCGTGCATGGGCGGCATGGCTGCAAGCACCTCTCCGGTGAGCTCATGCTTGTTTATGCCACTGACAATGGTGCACTTCCGTGATCCATAATCTAGCACAGCTTGGTGGTCGTCCAGCCAATCATTACCCAGTATGACATCCACACCACACAGCAGGTCAGGCATCTTCATCAACCACAGTTGCTCACATGGGGCAGGGTAGAGCCATAGATGTAGTAAAGCTTGTGAGGTGATGACTGCATTGTGACCATTTGCCACACGGATGCGCACCGTATCCTGGTGACGCACGGGGGCCCCCAGTTTGTCAGCAAAAGAAGCATCCACAAATGACTCAGTAGCACCCGTGTCAACGAGCACCTTGCAGCGCACATCACCCTGCACCTTGGCGGGCATCAGGAAACGTAGCTTGCCCTGCGGGGATGAGCCAGCTACGCAAGCATGGCCGGAGAAGCGGAGTAGGGAAACAAGTGGTGCACAAGAGAGAGGGATCTTACATCCACTCTTGATCAAGAAATCCACCAAGTCCGGTGACATCTTGTCAGTCCCAACATGCTGTGCACTAGGCAGTTGGGCAACATCCTAGGCGTGCCTTGGTGGGCCTGGTGCAGCCGGCATGCCAGGAGTGCTCACAGCTGCCACAGAGCCCCTTCGCTGCCATTGAGGCTTCTTCACACCCCTTGGGCCAGTAGGTCCAAGGCGAACACCATTGTGGATGCGAGGAGTGCGGGGACGACCAGCTGCCTTATCAGGGCACGTGGCCACCACATGGCCAAGCTTTTGGCAGTAGTAGCAGACCGTGTTGCCCGTGACAACAAGGGCAGCGTGGTTCTCAATGGGTGGCACAACGGCAGCAATGACGTTCTGCATGGGGGCAGCGACATCGGCACGAGCATTGCTGGCAGCCACTGCCATCAACATGCGCTCAGCACCTTGAGCAGCAGCAATCACTGCAGGTAGGTGGGGCCAAGCATGACCGGAGAAAGGGTTCACAGCAACCCGGCTTCGTAGCTCATGAGACAGGCCTTGCACAAACAGATCCACTTGCACCACATCAGATAGTTGGTTGGCACCCATGCGCACGACATGGTTCCGAAATTCAGTGGCATAGGACTGCAAGGACATACCAGCAGACATCTGCAGCCGGTTGTGCGTGCCAATGAGGCGTTGACGAGCAGCAGAAACATGGTCAATCAAATCATCGCCGATGTAGGCCAGGAACTGGGTGCGCACAAAGGACCATGGCGGACGGTTGATAGTGAAGTTTGACTGCCGGTATGACTCCACCATGCCATCATACCACCAGTTGCGAGCAGCACCAGTGATGTACAGCGGAAATGATGTGCACATGTCATACCCACATTCAGTGCAATAGAGCTCATAGTCATCACAAAAAGCAGAGGCACGCCTGCCACTCTCAATGCACTTGTCGGTCCATGCGTCAAGACGATGCCGGGATTTGGCAGGGTTCGGCGCTATCTGAGCATGAGCTGGAACCATTCCAGGCGAGCCAGTCAAAAGTTCGGGCCTCACCTGGGCCTGCTGCAGCAGATTAAGCAAGGCTGCTAGTTGCGACTGGGGAACGGTAACCGTCGGCCCCGCCGCGGGTGTGAACGGAACATTGGCCATGAACGGCGCGGACGGCGCGGGAGCCACTTGCATTGCCGTGTCAAGAATTGGAGGTCCTGCGCCGTAATAAAGCGGCAGAGGAGTTTGTGCCGCCACATAGCTGGCAGTGCCATCAGGACCCAGCACATAAGACATTGGAGACGAGAACGGAGATTGCACGTTAGAGGTTAGCATTCCGTCGTTGCTGTACAGCGCCATTGCGCGATTCTATCAGCGACGAGGGTTTCTCACTGGCGGCTCACTGGCGGCTGGCGGAAACGGCGGCGGCTTACACCTCGGACATACCGTTGAGCGACACTACACCAAGCGCTCTTGTCAATTGGTCCATCTAGCGCAAATCGGTCGGGAACCAATGTAACGTGCGGGGATCGTCAGCCACGCACCCCACAGGATGACCTAGCCTAGATGCCAAATACACGAGCTTAGAGCGGGGTAGCTCGTTGGGTTCTGAGCCCACTGTTCCCATTACAGGGTCCAGGTATCTCATGGCCAACGTCACACTTGCATGCGCCCTACAACTGTAACACTACTGCAGTCACTGCGAAATCCTCCTCAACTCCAGAAATTACTGAAAATATTACTGATACAAGCCATAACAGGGACCTCGTTCCCTTGGTCACCTGTACATCTGACACCTCAGTGCACTATCCTGCGGCTCCTGCCCATCCTCTGGGTTTGTCTGATCAACTCATCCAAGGATACCGGCTTGACCCTGCGTTTAATGCTGAAGCTGATCTGTCCAGCATGTACCAGGACACACATGGCCTATGGCGGCTCACTGGTAAGGATAAGGTAGTGGTCCCCAATGACTCTGAGCTGCGCAATCACATCTTGCACGAGATGCATGATGCAGTCTATTCAGGTCATGTGGGTATCAACAAAACCCTGGAACGTGTGTCACGTGTGTTTTGGTGGAACACAATGCGTGCTGACGTCAGGTACTATGTGTCCACATGTGATGCCTGTCAACGTGACAAGGCGTCTACTCTCAAGCCAGGTGGCCTACTCAACCCTCTGTCTATACCTGACTACCGCTGGGAGTCTGTGTCCATGGACTTCATTACCAAGCTACCTGCTGGATCACATGGGTATGATGCTATCTGTGTCTTTGTAGACAGGCTCAGCAAGATGGTTCACTTTGTGCCATGCCGTGAGGACCTGAAGGCACGCCTTTTTGCACAACTGTTCATTGACCATGTGTACAAACTGCATGGCATGCCTGCTGAGCTGATCTCTGACCGGGGCTCACTGTTCACAAGTGTGTTCTGGCGTGAGATCATGAGGCGCTGTGGCTCTAAGCCTGCCCTCTCATCATCTTATCATCCACAGTCTGATGGCCAGACAGAGAGGTATAACCGTGTGTTAGAGGAGATGCTTAGGCACTATATCTCACCTACTCAATCTGACTGGCCTGACTACTTAGCCTTGGCTGAGTTTGCTGTCAACAACTCGTGGCAGGAGTCCTTCAGTCCACCCCCTTCCTGGTCAACACAGGTCAGTCTCCTGTAACTGTTGGCCTACGTGATCTGCCTTATGGGGGCCGTTGTCCCTCTGCTCATGCCTTTACCCGCTGGTGGCAGGATGCTGTTGCCAATGCCAGGATATGCATGGCTGCAGCCCAATCCCGTCAGGCTGCCTATGCCAACAAGGCTAGGCGTGACGTTGAGTACAAGGTGGGCCAGAAGGTGTTGCTCAGCACCAAGAACCTCAAGCTTCAGCCTGGGAAGGCTCGTAAGCTCATACCTAGGTATGTGGGTCCCTTTGAGATCCTGCTGCTGGTTGGTGCAATAGCTGTCAAGCTAGACCTGCCTGCCAGCATGAGCCGTCTGCACCCTGTCTTCCATGTGTCACTCATCAAGCCTTACACTGGCACTGATGTGGGCTTCATGCCACCTCCTGTGACATGGATGGATGAGACCCCTGTGTACTATGTTGAGCGTTTGCTTGACCACAAGGGTGTCAAGGACAACAAAGCCAGTTACTACCTGGTGCAGTGGGAGGGTTATGACTCCACTCACAACACCTGGGAGCCCAGGTCCAACCTGACTGACTGTGACAAAGTCTTGGCTGAATACAATGCTATCCATCATCTTAAGTAAGTCTCCTGCATGCATGCTGCCGCGCTGCTGCACTCACTCCTACAAATTAGTCCCTGCGTTTTTCCCTGCGCTTTTGCCGACCTTGTCCAAATGGGCTGAAACTTTGCCAGTTGGTAGCTTGTGATGTAAGGAATCCATCCCAAAAAGAATCAGGTCAAAAAAATCAAAGGCTAAAGCTGGGCGGCCCGTGGCGTTTACGCAGGGACGGATGCAGGGATTGAGGGGGGGGCGCAGGGACGAACGCAGGGATGGAAGGGGGGGTGCAGGGATGGACGCAGGGATGGAGGGGGGGTGCAGGGATGGACGCAGGGATGGCTTGGGGGCGCAGGGACAAATGCAGGGACGTGTGCAGGGACGGATGCAGGGATGACGGGCGCAGGGACGAGTGCAGGGATGAACGCAGGGACGAGTGCAGGGATTTTGGACGCAGGGACGAGTGCAGGGATGAGCGCAGGGACGAGTGCAGGGATGAACGCAGGGACGAGCGCAGGGATTGCTGGCGCAGGGATGAGTGCAGGGATGAACGCAGGGACGAGTGCAGGGATTACGGGCGCAGGGACGATCGCAGGGATAAGCGCAGGGACGAGTGCAGGGGTAAACGCAGGGACGAGTGCAGGGCTTTTGGGCGCAGGGACGTGTGCAGGGATGAGCGCAGGGACGAGCGCAGGGATTGCGGGCGCAGGGACGAGTGCAGGGATGAGCGCAGGGACGAGCGCAGGGATGAGCGCAGGGACGAGTGCAGGGATGACGGGCGCAGGGACGAGTGCAGGGACGGGCGCAGGGACGATCGCAGGGATTACGGGCGTAGGGACGAGCGCAGGGATGAGCGCAGGGACGAGTGCAGGGACAGATGCAGGGATGGGCACAGGGACGAGTGGGGGGACGAGTGCAGGAACGAGTGCAGGGACGAGTGCAGGGACGAATGCAGGGACGAGTGCAGGGATGAGCGCAGGGACCTTGCATCACATGTCACATTTGCGTATCCATAACACTTGCATACTCTGTGTAACCCAACCATTTCAATCATTGTCGTGAAGTCTCACATGTAGTCATGTCAATCCTCTCGATCTCTCTACCTGCTCCCACCCCTGCCACCACCACGGGCTGCCTTTGGCTTGCGCTGCTCTTGTGGCTTTGCCGGTGGCCAGCTTACGCCTGCTGCCTCATACCACTGCTGCTCCAACTGCTTCAGACCTGCCTCTGAGAAGTCTGGGACTTTAAGCCAATCTGCCACCCACATGGCGTCCTCTTCTTTCTGAGCTGGGGGCTTGTATGGGATCTTGGGCACGTGCTTGCCACCTGCTGCTTCCCCCTGCCAGGCCGGCACCTTGGGGGTGCTGCCGTCCCTGGGCTCTGTGGTGGGCTGGCACAGGCTGTCAAACAGGTGGCCAAACTCAGCTATGTAGCAGGTGGTGTCCGACACAAAGCCAGTGGATGCGTAGAAGTGCACCCGCACTGAACCTGTCCCCTCCCTGCCCTCATCACCAGCATGGATTGTGTACCCACGCATCCCCAGCACCTGACCTGGCTCCAAGGTCACACGCACCACCTCCTGGGCTGTCATCCTCTTCAGGTACTCCTCAAGAGCAGCCTGGCACTCATGGTGCTTTCCCGGACCGTTCCAGAAATGCTCCACCACCTGGACCCACTTGTGGCTGCGGGGGATGAGGAGTATGCTGACCCGCTGCATGGCCATGATGAGCACCATGCCATCACGCCCTGGAATGAAACGCCACCGGATGGGGGGCGGCTTCTGCTTAGGGGATGGCAGCCGGCTGGGGGATTGCTGCCGGCTGGGGGATTGCTGCCGCCTGGGGGATGGCTGCCGCTTGGGGGATGGCTGGCTGGGACCTGCACCTGCACCTGCTGCCGGGCTGCTGCATGCTGCTGAGGGGGGGGCTTCTTGCTGGGGTGTGTCTGTCAAGGGAGGTTGGGGTGGGAACAGGGCTGCTTGTCTTGCCTCCTCCTCATCAGACCACGTAGGCCGCACATCCACATGCAGTGCCTGAGCTGGCACCAAGCCGGTAGCCACTTTGGGTTTGCCGTCCACCAGCATTTTGTACGGGTCGTTGCACAGGATGGTGCCACCACGGAGGGGGGAGGAGACCAGCTGGTTGGCCCTGGCCTGGAGGCGCTTCAAGCACGCCTGAGCCCACACCTTGGCAGCCAGGTGGCGTGCCTTGATGGTGTCATTCAGCTGCCGGAACGTCTTCAACGCTTCCTCGGTCAGCATCCCCGCCATGGACACCTCGTCAGCAAGGCTGCCATCATGCTGGGGGCTGGTGAATAGCAGCTGTTTGCGCTGCCCTGTCCCAAACTCAGTCACCACCTCCTGCAAGCAAGCAACACACCATAAGCATGTGCCTTGTTAAGATGGTGTATGTGCGTATGCCAATGATGTGACATGTAAGTTTTCTGGGACTCAGCTGAGTCTTGTCAGGCCAGAGTTAGGGATAGGAATGGGACAGTGATAGGGACAGGGATAGGGATAGGGATAGTGTTAGGGTTAGGGTTAGGGATAGGGATAGGGATAGGGATAGGGATAGGATAGGGATAGGGATAGGGATAGGGATAGGGATAGGGGTAGGGATAGGGATAGGGATAGGGATAGGGATAGGGATAGGGATAGGGATAGGGATAGGGATAGGGATAGGGATAGGGATAGGGATAGGGATAGGGATAGGGATAGGGATAGGATTAGGGCTTAGAGTTAGGGTTAGGGTTAGGGTTAGGGTTAGGGATAGGATTAGGGTTAGGGTGGGTTAGGTTGAATTAGGGTTAGGGATAGGGTTAAACTGAAGGGTTCAAATCCGCACCTGAGCCCTTCTGAACGGGATAGCTAGCATCTGAAGCAGTTGTACTCACCGTCGTGCCCTGCACCTCTCCCGGTACAATCTGCAACGTCCCATCAGGGTTGAGAGCGCTCTCCTTGAAGATGATGCGAGCGTAGTGCATGGCCAGCGTCAACAGGGCCCACAACTCCTAACCATAACCCAACCACATCCCCACGTCCATGCCTAGCCCTAGCCCTAGCCCTAGCCCTAGCCCTAGCCCTAGCCCTAGCCCTAGCCCTAGCCCTAGCCCTAGCCCTAGCCCTAGCCCTAGCCCTAGCCCTAGCCCTAGCCCTAGCCCTAGCCCTAGCCCTAGCCCCAACCCTAACCCAACCCTAACCCGTAACCATACTTCCATGCGTTGAGCATGAGTACCTTTTGCATGCAGGGCTGCTTGGTCTAATGGCATGGGCCATGGCGCCAATATGAACAGAACGTGGTGTTGGCTGAACACCAAACAGTGTAGCAAGGGTGGTGTCCATCACAGAGGCGCAATTTGGCAGGCCTTACAACGCCATCACCAACATGTGATACCCTGTGGTTGCAGGGCTGCATGGTCTGGCGGCATGCAAGCGGGCGCCAACATGAACTGCATGTGGTGCTGGCTCAGTACCCCCAAGCATGGCAAGGAAGGAGTCCATCCCATGGGCTACGTCGAACCTGTGGACGCACCTACAATACCCCCAGCAGTCAGACCTCCAACGCCTCTGGCTGCTGGTGAGGCAGCTCCAGCCAAGGTGCATATGATGGATGCGTGCATGCGCCTGACGGCTGATGAGTTCAAGCTGCGGGGAGACCTGGTGAAGGCTGCTCTAGAGCATGGGTGCCAGGAGCATGTGGGTCTGAAGCCTGGCCAGCATGGCTGTAACCGCCCTGCTCTCATCCTGGAGTTCCTTCGGTACGTGGAGGGCACGTGGGTCCATGTCGTGCCCATAGCCCACAGCCTGCTTTTTGGGCTGGTGAAAAACCACCTGCTATGGCTGCTTTCTACCAAGGAAAACAGCCCTTTCGACACCCATGAACGCAAGCTCATTGAGGAGCGCTTCAAGCACATCCGCGTGCCAGTTGACTACGGACGCCAGCCCCATCACAGTGACAAATGCAGGTACGATCACAAATCAACAGGGACAATGAAACAACACTAGCTTAACTGGGACTAGGACAGCATAGATGTGTAAGAGAAGGAGTTGCTGTGCAAGTATGTAATCTATGGCTGGGAGTGAATAAAAGGTAGGAGCATAATCACACGAGGTGTAGATGCTATGTTTGCATTGCAGTGGCTGGATCATGGACGACTACATGAACTTCCTCAAGCACGAGTGGGAGTACGTGTTCTTAGACATCATGAAGCGAAGCACAACCAACCGCCGACTACACTTTGAGCTGTGGGAGCACCTGGTCCAAGCTGTGCTGCACTATCTGACGCCAGGTATGTAGGTTATAGATGTAGCCGAGGTACTGCTGTTACTACGACCACCATAATGATCACCGTCATGGAGTGCTCTGATAACACATTCAGATGCTACTTTTGCCAGGTGCTGACACACCTGCAACAGTGGAGGCCAACATCCAAAAGGGCTTCCAGAACCTGCTCGACTACGCTAAAAAGCTGGAGGAGCACAAGGTGGACCTGCATGTCTCGGCCCACATGTTCTCTCCCAACCTCCATATGTGTGTATGCCGGTAAGTGAGCAGTAGGGCGTTGATGTCAGTTACTCCACCATCTTCGAGACCAATAGCCCCTCCTAGTTGGTCACCATGAATAAGACGTCCTATAACACCCCTCCAAAGGCGACTATGATACTCACTTTCCATTTACCTATGATTTCTAATGCAGTACATGGATTGTCGTGATGTGCGCAGGCTGCTGTATCAAGAGCTGCAACGTGGCCGCAGCTTTCGTGATGCTGAGTTTTGGTTGGAGCGCGCCATGCAGTACATGAAGCGCTGGGGAGGCAAGCATGCACCAGGTTCTACCATTGGCCTCTCAGCCTGCCTGCGTGAGAAGGTGTACCGCCAAGCTCAGCGTTTCCTGCACAAGATCCGGGTGCTGCAGGGTCGGGAGGATGAGGAGGGTGGGCACCAATCGCAGCAAGGAGCAGAGGGTGAGCCGCTGGGGTCACAGCAAGGGGGTGCAGGGGATGGGACAAGGGGACTGGTGGAGCGCCCCAACAGTGGGGCTGGTCAGGTCCGGGCCCCCACCACAATGGAGGACACACAGCCAGAAGCGGAGAGGAACTGCCAGTTAGTTGGCGCAGGGTACTGTCAGTGCCCAGTCACGGGTGGTGAGCAGTGGGTGCGCCAGGCGGTCTGCACTATGGTGGGGGAGCTCAATGCTGGGTTGAATGGCGAGGGCAGCGGCTGGTGTGAGCAGGACGTCCTCGACCTGTTCTCTACTCCCCCTGCCACCAGTGGTGCTCCTGCCCAGCCCCCAAACGTGCCGGGGCGGGTATGGTACTTCACCCGTGCAGAGTGCACACAGCAGCTGATGTTCAGTGTGGCGTACAAGCGTGCAGAAAAGCGCAACAACAGCTGGGCCATGGATAAGTACTACTACAGAGCCAGCT
The DNA here is from genome assembly GCA_030144725.1 of Haematococcus lacustris. Classification (NCBI taxonomy): domain Eukaryota; kingdom Viridiplantae; phylum Chlorophyta; class Chlorophyceae; order Chlamydomonadales; family Haematococcaceae; genus Haematococcus; species Haematococcus lacustris. The sequence continues at coordinate 5,811,968 of JASKMD010000014.1, read as the reverse complement.
TGTCCACTGTGAACGAGTATGCGGCCCACATCCAGTTCTGGGTACGACTAGAGCATCCAATCATCCCAGGCCGCTTCCTGCGAGTGGCCATCGCAAGGCTGTTCCCTGTCTACCCTATGGGTGGCCTGCCCAACTTGATGCATGGCATGGGCCCAGAACCAGAGCCACCAGTGGCAGCAGCAGCAGCAGCAGCACGCACACGCGGGCGCAAGAGACCAGCCCCACAGGACACAGCGGCCAAACGGCGGGCAACAGATCCAAAGCCAGCAGCAGCAGCAGCAGAGGCTGCAGCGACATCAGCAGCAGGAGCAGCGGTAACAGAAGCAACAGCAGTAGGAGCAGGGGCACCAGCAGCAGAGGCAACAGCAGGAGAAGCCGAGGCAGCAGCAGCAGCAGCACCACCTGCCGGTGCTGGCCCCTCTGTTCCGCCCCCCCACAATGGTGGGGCCAGCAACCGACAGCGCCGCTCAACCCGTGTGGCCAAGGGGCCAGCCGCCATCCCACAGGAGCAGCCAACCCAGGCAACACCACCCTACCATCGGCGCGCCAAGTACAGGACAAAGGAGGCAGGTGCTGGTCCTGCTGAGTGGTTTGCAGTAAATGGGGAGCAGCTGCACACTCTGTTTGTGTCCTTCTTCCCCACAGGCGAGGGCCATGGGGACATGTACTTTGTTCCATACAACAGCCTCAGCAAGCAGCACTAGTCACTGTCCCTGTCGTTCAGGTCACAACATAATGATGAGAATGTGCTGGTTGTAATCAGGTGGCGCCCGTCATCCCTGCACTCGTCCCTGCGTTCATCCCTGCACACGTCCCTGCGCCAGTCATCCCTGCGCTCGTCCCTGCGTCCGTCCCTGCATTCGACCCTGCATCCGTCCCTGCGATAATCCCTGCATTCATCCCTGCGCGCAGCCCTGCGCCATTTACCCCTGCACTCGTCCCTGCGCTCATCCCTGCGAGCATCCCTGCGGCAGTAATCCCTGCACTCGTCCCTGCGCTTATCCCTGCACTCGTCCCTGCGCCCGCCATCCCTGCGCTCGTCCCTGCGTTCATCCCTGCACTCGTCCCTGCGCCCGACATCCCTGCACTCATCCCTGCGCCCGTCATCCCTGCACTCGTCCCTGCGCTTATCCCTGCACTCGTCCCTGCGCCCGTCATCCCTGCACTCGTCCCTGCGTTCACCCCTGCACCCGCCCCTGCGCTCATCCCTGCAAACGTCCCTGCGCCCAAAAGCCCTGCACTCGTCCCTGCGTTTACCCCTGCACTCGTCCCTGCGTTTATCCCTGCGATCGTCCCTGCGCCCGTAATCCCTGCACTCGCCCCTGCGTTCATCCCTGCACTCGTCCCTGCGTTCATCCCTGCACTCATCCCTGCGCCAGCAATCCCTGCGCTCGTCCCTGCGTTCATCCCTGCACTCGTCCCTGCTCTCATCCCTGCGCCCGTCCCTGCGCCCGTAATCCCTGCACTCATCCCTGCGCCCGTCCCTGCGCCCGTCCCTGCGCCCGTCACCCCTGCACTCGTCCCTGCGCTCATCCCTGCACTCGTCCCTGCGCTCATCCCTGCACTCGTCCCTGCGCCCGCAATCCCTGCACTCATCCCTGCACTCGTCCCTGCGCCCGTCCCTGCGCCCGTCATCCCTGCACTCGTACCTGCACTCGTCCCTGCACTCGTCCCTGCACCCCCCCCTCCATCCCTGCACTCGTCCCTGCACGACCCCCTCCATCCCTGCGTCCATCCCTGCGCCCCCAATCCATCCCTGCGTTCGTCCCTGCACCCCCCCTTCAATCCCTGCGTTCGTCCCTGCGCCCCCCCCTCAATCCCTGCATCCGTCCCTGCGTGAACGCCACGGGCCGCCCAGCCTCAGCCTTTGATTTTTTTGACCTGATTCTTTTTGGGGTGGATTCCTTACATCATCAGCTTCCAACTGGCCGAATTTCAGCCCATTTGGACAAGGTCGGCCAAAGCGCAGGGAGAAACGCAGGGACTAATTTGTAGGAGTGCTGAGGCACTCTCTTCTCTGTGCTTACAAAGCCTATGGTTATACGTTACAATTCCCCTATTACAGTTGGTCTCTGACCACACCCAGCTTTGACCTGGCTCTACCTTCATGGTACCCAGTAGCTGACCAAGTGAGACCTAGGTCTTGCGAGTCTCGGGTTTAACCCGAGGCGGAACGAGGCATCCCCTTGGGGGGGAGGAATGTAAGGGCGCGCTCCGCGTAGTCCCTTAGTGTCGTCTGGGCTGTCGCGGTTAACCCGAGGCAGCTACAGGATAATCGGTCACACCGCATTAGTGTGAGTTGGCAGGTAAAGCCTAGCAGCGTAAGCTGTGAGGACAACTGGTTCGATTCCAGGGGGCCCCGTTCTAAGCCCTAGCCTTCTCACGGTGGTGCCTTGTGGCCGACTGTTACAGTGCCCGCGGCTCGAGTGCCCTCGCGGCCGGCTCAGTGTTACATATGGTTCAAACGGTCCAACGTCGCCTTTATAAGGCTGCACGTTACACACCTTGACATGGCTGTCACATGTGGACTGAACCCGTGTTGAAGAATGCGATTTATAGCGCTGTTGCATGCTGGTTTAAAAATTAGTTTGGATGCGCCGTTCACGCCGCGCTGGGTCCAAGCTGCCTACAGCGGTTGCTAAGAGTGTCTGCGTGGCGCCAAAACACGTCGCGTGTTGGGGGCCAGCCACCCGGCAAACCGCTGGGGCTGGCCGCACTCTAGTCAAGCCATAAGCAGCTCATCGCACGATTCGGCGGCCTCATCCGTGCAAAAATGAGTTAGATGTGATGTCTTGAGCCATGGGGGTGCAGCCAATGGCGGGGGTGACCTGCTGCCCATCCTTTCTCCGCTGTTGCTGCTGCTGTACCCCACGCACCCGATCAATTGAAGACTTGTTGTTATAGTCTTTGGTCCCTTACTAGCCTCACGTCTTGTCACAGCTGCCATCACATCCCCACCAAACATCACATCCCCACCAACAACTCCTCTTTCTACCAGCCCCCTTGTCCCTCACTACACAGTAAGGTTTCTAATTTGAACAACCTCTGATGTTGAAGGCCCCGTGCCACTTCATTCATGTACATCTTTGCAAGCCAAGCACATAGCCGTGCAGCTCTTTATAACACCTCTCCACTGTGCCTTTTATTGTCTCATTATGCCTACCAGCTGCCAAGATATCACATGTTTTAGTACCCTACCCCCATGCCGTCGCCCCTATCCACCTACACAAAGACTGGTACCGAAACTTTTGTTGATGCGGCTACCCATCCCACTGCCCCTAGCAAGGCCAGCAGCCGGTAGCAGTCCATAGGCACTTAAAGTTGTGCACATGCACATGCAAGCATGCTACTTGCAAGATCCCTTCCTGGCCTTTGCTGCTTTCTTGGTTGCCTCAGCAACCACCTCATGCTTGAATTAGAACCTATCCTCTGCTGGGAGACGTAAGCTGGGCTGCGGTCGGGCTGATCGTTGAGCTGCTACACGCAACATTGCGTCATCGATGCCCAAGAATGCTGGTTGCTGCTTCCCACCCTCCATGCTGACTGCTGCTGCTGCTAGCATGTTATCTTTGCTATGGGGGTATAAACCACTTTTCTCGAATGCACGCTCTTCTCAGATGCCGCACAACACAGATTGTTATCAATTTATATTAGTATGCTAATTATGCTAATTACAACTAAATGCAGAGTGACGCCTTTTTTTGCCATGGGGCTTTTCTACTTTGCTCTTGCCCTCCGTGACCCATTGCGTTGTCCTCATGGCTGCAAGCAATGCTGTCTTGGTAACACCCGCACCTTGCTGCTTGACCTTCACTACCAAGTCCCGCAACTGCTTCTCTTCCACAGCTGACAATGTTGTTGGGCACCCACGTTTTGCAATCACCCCATCCCTCTTGATGACTCTGTAGAGGGTGGCATATGAAACGCTATGTTCCCAGGCCACAGCTGCCAAGGATGGCTGTTGCTGGACCATCTTGACCTTCAAGTCAACATTAGCAGCTGCCAAGAGCCTTCTGGCCCTCTCGCCTGCGCTGTACAGAGCCAAGTTGGACTGCCAAGAACCACCAGTGGTCGGTTTGGCCATGGGGGCTGGTGGTGTGCGGTGGGACCTGGACACATGAGACTGATAAAAAGACAGGAGCGATTAAAAAGAGTTTTTTTGCTCCCACCAGGGTGTCTATTGGGGCCGCGCTCGCACGGATAAGTCGTCGCGCCAGTGCACCCGGGACCTTAACAGCCGGGAAGGTTCAAATGGGCGTAACCGGCGACAGCCACATCTCAGCCGACAAAACGCGATGATCCTCCCCAAACCGATTTGCACCATCCTCACAACCTCCAACGACCGTGCATGAAAGGAAGCGTGCGTGTTGAAGGGCGAATTTGAGAGAACGGTCAAATCAGGCCTGTTCAAATTATGTGCTTTACTGTGTATGGCCTCCATTTGAGCTAGACCAATAGTGGCCACTAGGGACCACTAGCTACTATACTAGTGGGCAATAGTGGCCCGACTCAAATGGTGTTATTGGCACATGAGCCGCCTACCACCTACATTATTGCCTGACCCATTAAGGCTACTGTGTAGAGTTGGCATGACAAAACATGCGCTAATTGTAAGCTGATGACAGCTCAACAAAGGGGGGCTCACTATTGTGCCACAACAGGCTGCTGCTGCTCCTGGGCCTTGGGTGGCTTGTCTCGCAGCCGCTTGTAGCCCAGGCCAGGGTACTCCTTGCCCTTGGCTGGCAGAGCTCCCTGCTCTGGCCAGTAGCACAGCTCTAGCAGACGTCACCTGCTATCCCCAATGCGTTGCATGTTCAGCGCTGCATTGCAGTCCCTGTCCAACCACCTGCCTGGCTGTGGTGCCGGCTTGGTTTTGGCAGCCTTGCCCTTGCCCTTGCCCTTGCCCTTGCCCTTGCCCTTGCCCTTGCCCTTGCCCTTGCCCTTGCCCTTGCCCTTGCCCTTGCCCTTGCCCTTGCCCTTGCCCTTGCCCTTGCCCTTGCCCTTCCCTGTGCCCTTGGTGGGCTCAGCTGCCGGCTCAGCCTTGGTGCGCTTGCTGCGCTTGGCTGGCGGGGGAGTGCTGGGCCCTGGCTCTGAGGCTGCTGGCTGTGTGGCTCTGAGGCTGCTGCGTGGGGCCTGTGGGGGCTTGCAGGGGGCCACTACTGGGCACCACATCAGGCCCCGCGCTGGCTGGTCACGCTGCTGGCTCCAGGCTGGGCGCACCAGGCGCTGTTCCACCTGCCCTGCTGGTGGCTTCCAGCCTGCAGGCCTTGTGGCACTGAGTGTGTTCAGCTCCTCCTCACATGGCTGCTTCCCATTCACTGCTGAGCTGACCCGGGTGGTGCGGTGCTCATCCACTAGCACCACCCTGCCCCGCCGCTGGCCTGCGCCCCTGGGCCTGCACACTGCAGGCCCATGCCCAGGCCAAGTGCTGCCCCAGTTCAGTCACCTGGCCAGCAGTGAGCTGGCTGAGGAATGTTGGTTGCCTGCTGCAAAGGCACACATACCTGACTTGCAGGGTTCCCAGGCACACCTAAGGGGGCCACCACATCTCCGTAGTTAAGCTAAGGCGCCAGCCCCCTTGTCCCTCACCAGGGCCTCCATTTGAGCCGGACCAGTAGTACCCACTAACAGCCACTAGCGGGATTATACTAGTGGGCAATAGTGACCCGACTCAAATGGGCAGGGGAAAGCTAAGGCGCCAGCCCCGTAGCCCAGCCTGCCCAGCTGGGTAGTGGTTAGGTGGTTGCAGTCAAACAGCATTTAGCAGGAGAGGTGGAAGCCACGGCCTACTTGGCCTGGCCGACTGTGAAATTGTTTGTTGCTGTGCCTGCCACCCTCTCCCTGCCTCCCTCGTTGCCACTACTTCTGGCACCTCCATGAGCTGTCTGTCATATTGTGATAGCGATGGATGTGGTGCCCTGTATACGCAGCAACGGGAATGACATTGGAATTGGCAGCCCAGTGAATCTGCAGGTTAATGTGTCTTGGTAGGCAGCGCCCCAAGCAGAAGCTCTTCCCTCAATGCACGCCAGGTTCGCCGGAGTTTTCTAAAGCTAAGCCGCCAGGCTGGTATGCCTGCTGGGCATTGAAACCTCTGACTGAGCTCCCCTCATGCGGGCCATACCTGGCGCCCTCCTGGCCGCTGCACTGCCCTGGGCCTGGATGCTGGCCCAATGCAGATGGTCACCCCCGCCATTGGCTGCACCCCTGATAACTATCCGACTGATCTTTAAGAGTTTTTCAGCGATTCTTGCGCAGGGCTGTGCAGCTCACGAGCGCGAGGCTAGCGGGCTGCTCGGGCTGATGTGCACCTGTGCCGGGGCGGGCGGGGGTGTTGAGAATTCTGGTCGCATTGTGCCGGGAATGGCCTGCTTAGTGGGGCTGTGGTCAGAGAACAGCTATCGCGCTCAGCGGCCCAGCTTTTCAAATGTTTGAATTTCTTGTCGGGCGCAGGATTTCTTGTCGGGCGCAGGACCCCCCTTGACATGTGTTCTAATTGCGTTGATATGCTTTAGGGTGCTGGTATGGCTTTTGGGCTGCCCTTGCACCGCAACTCGTGTCGCGTCACCCCATGTCAGTTTTTATGTTTTTTTACTTTCTTGACAATTTTTCAGAGTCCAACCAGGACGTCAAATGATAAACTGTCAGTTCTGTGCTGCTCCTTGTGTGGGCTTCTTACGTCTAATCAGGACAGAAGCGCGATGTCATCATGTTTGGGCCGTTTCATGAGTGGGCGGTCAACTTTTTCCCAGCTCAGTTTCTACATGTTTTTGACCAATTCTTGCTGCGCGTGGTTGCTCGGAAGTCGCAGGCATCAATGATCCTGCAATTGGCAACTTGGCAGCAGCTTGCACATGGCACAGGTTCATCAGCAATCCGCCGTCGCGGTCACGCCCCCAGCTTGGGAGATGGTTTCGATGCGTGCTGGGACGCAGCAGCACTGTCGCGTGCTGACCTGAAAATTTGAATTGTCCGTCGCGGGTTGGGGCCAGCCACCCGGCAAATCGTTGGGGCTGGCTGCACTCTAGTTAGGCCATAAGCAGCTCATCGCACCAATCGGCGGCCTCATCCGTGCAGAAATGAGTAGGAAAGGTATCTCTTGAGCCACGGGGGTGCAGCCAATGGCGGGGGTGACCAGATGTGCTCCTCATGGGCTGCTCTGCTGCCTCTCCTGTTCTGCCGCCTCTCCTGCTCTGCCGCTTTGATGCTAGTGCAAGGGAGGTGGGAAGGAAAGCCAGGGCCTGGTAAATCCCCAACAGCGTACGCGTTTTGCAGAGAACCATCAGACTGACCCCAAGCATTGGGAACCAGGGTGTCACAAGCTATATGCAGCGAGCACGGCGCAACCCGGAAATTTTCCTGAAGCGCTGCTGAGCTTGCACTGGTGCCTGGGTTGCTTGTGCAGACTTAAACCGCATATTACCGGAGTGAGATTATGAAACGGAAGGCGAGTACGAACCACGACACGAAGAGCACACAGCAGACGCAGATGGCCGAACTTACACTGAAAGAGCTGGAGGCCCAGCCCTCTATCCGTGTGGAGCCGGGGCATGGGTACCACCTGCAGCTTTTCGGCAAGTCGGAGTTCTCTCCGGAGAACGTATACAGAGTTCTAATAGACCCTAGGATTGGCACCTGGAGGTGCGCGCACCAAATGGCTGCAAGTCCAGTCTGTTGCGTCATGACAAGCCCCATGGGAGCGAAGGGCAGTGAAGTAAGCCATCCAGGTGTTCATGGGCTGATGTGGCAGGAGCATTGTCAGCTGCCCTCACCGCTGTGTTGAAGAAGAGCGCGATGGGAAGCGAAGAATACGAGTCAGCCACAGGTGGGTGAGTCAGCCCCCTTGTCCCTCACTAGGGCCTACATTGGAGTCGGACTACTAGGGGCACTAGAGACCAGTAGCATGTGTGCACTAGGCAATGCACACAGTGAGAATGTCAGCCCAGTGAACCTGCAGGCTAATGTGTCTTGGTAATAGGCTATCATAGGTGGTGGGAGCAGGCAGCGCCCCAAGCAGAAGCTCTTCCCTGAATGCACGCCAGGTCCGCCTTTTCTTCTTCTCCTCTCCTCACCTCTTCTCTCTAGCTAGTCAGAGTAGTCTTCTGCTTCTTGTGCACAGAAGCTGGCTGGTGGGCTATTGGGGTGCCGGCTATCCACCATCACTGCATTGACATCTATGGGCACCCTTGGCAGCTGGATACCCTCGACCCTTTGATGCGGCTTGGCTCTGCCCCAGGCAAACCCAGGGACCCATGAAATGTTTTGAGAAACCACAGGGCAGCCTGTCAATGCTAACAGCTCTGCTCTACATAGCATCCATGAGCCGCATGTATGTCAAGCCACGTGTGTCTTAGCGGGCGGAAGAGGGGGCTTTGGGTGGTGGCCTAGCGGTTGGAGGTGGTGGCTGGGTAGGAGGAGGTGGCGGTAGTGGAGGAGGTGTGTGTGGGTGTGTGGATGTGCTCAGGACGAGAGCCGGGGCCTGGGGTGGGGACGGAAGGGGAGGGGGTGCTAAGCACGCAGTCTGACCCTGAACTCAGTCAACCCTTACCTGCCAGGGTTACCATGCCGCTACCCCCTCATCATGGGAGAGAAGGTTTTGGTGGAAGCACATGGTGCGTGTGCCGAGATGTCATGGGACCTGGGCTTGGCTGGCCCTTGCATGAAACCCAAGTGTGCTACAAGCCATGCATGGGGATACATCTTGGGGATGCATCTTGCACAACTGTGTTTTTCCCCTTCAAAATAGCCAAGCTGATGCTGGTCACGAAGGGTCCAGGACCATCACATGGCTGGTTACGCAGTCGGTCCTGACTGGTAACGAAAAACAAGTATCGCATTATTGTTTTAACAAAAGCCAGGCCTCGAAACAAGCTTTTGGTTCCGATCGTTACGTATTACGCAATAAAAAACACTGCTGCACAAGGGACCCAGACAATTAAGGTCGGTATAGCCAAGCAGCTGCTGGCATAGCACGTGAGTGCCATGCTGCCTTTGGCTGATCCCGGTACAGCCCATGCGTTTATATATGACCAGCTTGACTGGTAGATCGAGCATGACCATCATGCAAGAGGCAGGGAGTCCAAGCAGCACTGACAGCATGGCTGGCCGAGCAGCTGCCCCTGCGCTTGCCTGGACATGAGCAGGGCAGTGGCCAAGTTCCTGTTTCTCACCGTGCACTTTGACACTCACCTTCTTGTGTGGGAAGATGATGTTGCAAGGACCATTCGCTTCCAACACGCCAACTCCAATGGTTTCATGGTGAGTGCCCAGCACCTGCCATGCAGCAAATGTGAGGCAGCAAGCGTGAGGCAGCAAGGCAGGGACAGGTCAGAGCTGAGGAGTGGGTATGCAGTTTGGAGCCTGGCAGCTCAGGCATGTCCCCTCACCAGCCCTCCCTACCAGCACCCCTCCCTACATCCCACCACCCTACCACCCTCCCTACCAGCACCCTCCCTACCACCCTACCACCAGCCCTCCCTCCCTACCAGCACCCCTGAGCTACTGCTGGGGGCAGCACAAGAGACAGGCGCCCGGCTGGCAGCATGCTCATGATGTGCTTGGACGGCATGCATGCACCCAGTGCGCTGGTGGGGGGAGGCAGTGGCAGTGGCAGCACATGGTGGTCATGACCCTTAATGTGTCAGAGACCAGTGACATTGAAAAGTCCCTCTTATGGGTGTGGTGCTATGATGGCGCATGTGGCAGTGTATAGATTGTGCTGCATGGTGCATGGGGTCATGGGTGCATGGCACGTGGTCCCGCACCTCCCCTGCTCCACCCCCCACTCCACCTCCCGCCCCTCCCGCCCCCTGGTCGCCTGGCTGTGCAGGCCAAGTTTGAAGGCTCCTGGCATGTGCACCCCTTCACCCAGACTGCGCTGACCCAGGCCCTGGCCACCCACAGCAGCACCGCGGCCAGCAGAGGTGCACCTGGTATGGCAGCACCTCCGGCATCAGAGGCTGGAGCAGCTGGCCAGGCAGGGTGGGGGGGCGGCGGTGGGCTGCCGCAGTGGCGCCCCCCGTCCTGGCTGTCGGCGTCGGCCCTGATGGAGGCTGTGCAGAGTGAGACGCAGGGGCTGGATGGCGGAGGGGGAGGGGCGGAGGGCAGGGGCTGAGGCGCGGAGGCGGGTGAGGGGCTGTACAGGATGGTGGCTGCCTGCTGCTATGGCAGCCTGGCCCCCATGCTGGCCATCCCCCTGCCTCACCCGTAGCGCCCAGCAGGCTATGGGCATGCGCTTACCAACTGGAATACCTTGCCACACTTTCCCAGGGCCTGCTGCCAAGTGGCCTGTCTCCTAGGCCTTCATGTCATCAGTCCATTCTGGTGCTCGCTGTGTATTGCACAACTGTTGTGCATGACACGCCATGCAGGTGTATGCCCTGCCGCTGATGCACCCTCTGCTCCCCCCACCCCACCTACACACAAGCTTCCCCTCCCTTGGTTTCCTTCACTGCTGCTCCCCTCCCCCACCTGCCCTGCACACACATCCAGCAACACCCTCGCCCTGCCACCCATGTTCAGCTTGCTGCTGCCCCCGGTGCCCTGCCCACCCCTGCTACCTGCCCCTGCCCCTGCCCCCTACCGCCGGTGCCCTGCCCACCCCCACCCCCGCCCCCTGCCCCTGCCCCTGCCCCTGCCCCAGGCCACCTGCAGCCGTCCCCCCCTCCCCTAGCCCCGCAGCAGTCACTGGTTACCCTGGAGCAACACATCGTGCCAAAGGCCCCCACCCCTCCCGGCATCAAGCACCTGGTGCAAGGTCTGTGTGCCCAGCAGCTGCGCGACATGATGACGGACCTGGAGGCTGAGCTGGTGCGCCGCAAGCTGCAGAGGGAGGCGGCACAGGGGCAGCACACACAGGGTGAGGGCGGGTGGAGGGGGCAGAGACAGAGGCAGAGACAGCGGAAGGTGGTGTTAGGGAGGGAAGGTGTGTGAAAAGGTGGGCACAGGAGCAACCAGGTGGTGCAGTCCAGATCCATCATGCTGAGCAGTGCAGGCCTGTCTGTGTCAACGGCCTCAACCTGTGTGTTGCTGCCCCTGCCCCTGCCCCTGCCCCTGCCCCTGCCCCTGCCCCTGCCCCTGCCCCTGCCCCTGCCCCTGCCCCTGCCCCTGCCCCTGCCCCTGCCCCTGCCCCTGCCCCTGCCCCTGCCCCTGCCCCTGCCCCTGCTCCTGCTCCTGCTCCTGCTCCTGCTCCTGCTCCTGCTCCTGCCACCTGGAAACGCCTCCCTGCCTGCCACCCTGATGCCCGCAGTGTCAGCCAAGGCAGCGCCAGCAGCCAGCCTTATCAACTCGCAGCGCCTGCACAACAGAAGCTGCCCGCCCTCTGCTGGAGCAGCTGCCAGCATGACCCTGGCCAGGCCCCCCTGGGTTCAAGGCCTGGTTCAGGGGTTGGATGGCCCACTCTCAGCAGCAAGCGATTTGTGGACGGCTGCCCAGCCGCTGCTGACCATCACCGTGCAGCTGTGAAGGGGGATGGGGGTGGAGGAGGGGGGCAGCCTCCTGCTGCCCATGCAACCTGTTCCCTAGCCCTGAGCCCTGAGCCCTGACCCCTGACCCTAACCCTAGTTATGACCCCCCTGGAGGTGTCAGGCAGGGCTCCCTTTTCTTGCACCCTGCCGGCACTCCATGCTGCCCAGCCATGCAGCATGCTGCCCAGCCATGCCAGGCCTCAGCTTGGGAGCTGGACCTGGAGCTGAGAGAGGAGCACTGCAGCCCAGCCAAGCCTAGCCTAGCCCACCCCTTCCCTGCAGCACAGCTGGTGGCTGGGTGGGGCAAGTGGTGCCACTCACATGAGTGGCGTATCATGCTGGGTGCTTGCACACTGCACATGACATGGCAGGCAGGCAGCTGAGCGCAGCGCAGTCAGAGCCTGCTACTGTGATGCCATGCATGTTAGGCGGCAGGTTACATGCATGATGCATGGCATGGCAATGATGGAGTATGGTGTACAGGCTAGGACACAGGATTAGTTAAAAGCACGTGGCTTAGTCCTGGTGCACAATGCTTGTACCACACTCAGGCACCCCTCCCCTTTTCTTTGCAGCACACTCCACGCCACACGAGCTTCATAGGGGTAGGGTCACGTGTGCAAGGTAGGGTTAGGTGCTTCTTCGTTTGTGCTCCCAGGCACGCTGTTTAAACACAATGCATGGCCACTAGTCTGTGATTGCGGTTAGATCTGCTGCTTTTAAGAAGTTGAGGGGCTGGAGTTCCGGGCGTACAACGGTTTAGCGGTGTGCACTGTTAGTATAGGCTGATTGACTGCCTGGGCCACGGAAACATCGCGGCTTTAAATTGCCGCGATCACATTGGCCTGCTATCGATATGCTGTCGGTATGCAGGCGAGGGAAAGAGAGTTCAAAAGGAGCATGACATGTCGAGCCCCCTCACTGCTGGAATACTAGCCTTGCGAGTTGCTAGGTCGGGGGGTCATACCCCGCGTCGGCGGCCAGGTTAGGGCCAGAGTTGTGGTAATGCTCAACGCGAACTGTGTCGGAGGCAGAAGCTGGATGTGCGGGACGCGCCCAGCCAAGCCAAGCAAATCCATTTGCTTAAGCGTCCGCGCTCAGCAGCCGGCTCCATGCCGCCCACCGGTTAGGATACAACCGCCTGCGCGAGCAATCGGGGCGTAGGGACGCGCACGTCTGGCGGAGCGTCGCGGAGCTCAGATGGGAGGCGGAGCGCGGGGCTTCGGCGCGTTGTTCTGCATCCTGCTTGGGGGTGGCGCAGGCCGCAACTCCTCCTCCTTGACAGGCCTCCGCACGTAGAGCTTGTCCTCGTCGTTGGCGCGGAGCTTAGGCGGCTTCAACTCTCCCACCGTCTTCCCTGTGCGAGGCAGTGGGCAAAGGAATCAGTGCCCAACGGTCTTGATTTGGTTGCGTGATGGAGGAATGTGTGTGCCAGTGTGACAGTGCATCAGGCTCATTGACTGCCAGAGACTGCGAGTTGCAAGCAGACTGAGTCAGATCTTGATCTACTGCCACACAGAGCGCCCAGTGGGTTCCAGGCAGAGGTGTGCAGGCATACGAGGTGATGGGACGGCCAGACCAGCTTGGTCAACAGGGGTGGTGGGAGGAGGGCAAGGGGAGGGTCCAGCTGAGCTCAACCTAATGACAGCTCGTGTGCTGGCACCAACTCTCTCCCTGCTACTGCTCCAGTCTAAGACACTGTCGATGGGACCCCGGGTCCACGGCTGCCCTTGGCCTTGCCCTTGCCCTGGTCAAAGTTGCCTTCGACCTTAGTCCTGGTCACAGCTGCCCTTGGCCTTGGCCCTGGTCACAGCTGCCCTTGGCCTTGGCCCTGGTCACAGCTGCCCTTGGCCTGGCCTTGGGCTCTCCTGAGCCCTAGGGGTCTCTGGCTCCCTGCACAGCCCAGAGTCCAGGGGGGTGGGAGTTTGGGGCTGGGGATGGGCCGCACCTGACTTTGAGGCGTCCGCCATGAACTCCCTCCAAGTGCCCACCCGCTGCTCCCGTGTCGCCTCCCACTCCTTCTCCACCGCCTTAGTCTTCTTGGCCTTGTCACGAGACTCTGCCGCCACCCCCTCCAGCCGGGCGGTCTCCTCCTTCATCTACAGAGCAGCAGCAGAGTGCAGGGAGTTCACTCCGCAGGGAAGTGGGAGCAGTCTGGGAGAGCAGAGAGGCCAGGACGTGGGTGCATAAGTAAAGTGGGAGGTCGTGGAGGCGTCCAATCTGCAGGGGAAGAGCGTGGTGAGAGTCGGGGAGCTGAAGGCAGGGAGTCCAGGGAGAGTGTGCATGAGGAACCTGGAGGCTGAGGAGTGTGGCCAGCGTGGTGCAGGATGGTGGCTGTGACAGCATGGTTAGGGTCGCCTGCAGCCTGGCAGGTCGGCATCAGGCTAGGCAGCAGGCTAGGACTAGGAAGACGTGAGTGCTGTGTAGTGCGCACCTCTTGCCCTAGTACACACAGCCTGCACAACCCACCCGCCAAGCAGAGTTTGAATGTGGGCTAGACATCCACGATGGTAGATGCTGGCCGGGCAGGTTTTCCGCCTACCCCTTTCCCATGCATTCTCAAACAGACATAACAGCCATGCCAGCTAGGCCATGATGGCAAGGCCTGCCCCTCTCCCATTCCTGTCCCTCCTGTGTGCCACCTTGACCCACGGTCCATCCCTTGGCCTGACCCTACCCCGCCCTGCCTCAGCCCCCTACCCGCTTGCCCAGCCTGCGTTTGCGCCACTCCGCACTGGCCAGCAGCTCCCGCCCCTTGAGCCGCCAGCGCTCATGGAACTCATCCGTCTTCTCCCATGCAGCTTGCACCCCCTCCTTCCCTGCCTGCGCACAGCACAGCGCTGCCCAACACCCATGTACCGCTCTGCCATGCCCTGCCACTCTCCCAAGGGTCAGTGCTCTCCACACTGCATGCTATGGAGCATGTTGTGCATGCTCCATGCAATAAGGGCCCCATTTGCTGCCAGCGCCACGCTGCCAGCCTGCCTAGCTGCTGTGCAGCACTCACGTCATTCAAAAAGCTGGCCACTCGAACCAGATTGTCATGCTTTGTCTCCTTGCGCCAGGCTTTCAGCACATCCTCTGCAGCGTCACAGCACACCCCACGCAGGCAGGACAAGTCACCCTTATGTGTCACACTGTGGCTGCTGGGAAGAAGAACAGAGCATGAGTTCCCATGCCCTTGCAGTGGCCTCCGCTGCAGCAGCAGGCAGAGCCAGAGCATTGGCAGCAGACCAGCCTGCTGCACAGCCTTCCAGTCACCAGCATCCTGAAGGAAGCTTCAGCACCACATTAAACATTCCTGGACCGTTGCAAGTCTTAATCAGCTGACTGCCCTACACAGCGTGGCAAAGCCTGGCTGCCCCACACCTTATCATCTACCTGTGCCTCATCATCTACCTTGGCAGCCTGGGTTGATTGCCCCTGTCTGTGACACACACGTCGCGCGGCCCTAAGCCAAACCTGCATATGCCATTGCTGCAAAGGGCCCTAGCATCAGAAGTCTAAGCATCGCTGCCGGCAGCTGCAGCTGCAGCCTACCAACCTACTGACCCTTTGCCATGTTCAGCACTGCCAGCAGGTGCTCCCTCTTCTCATCATTCATTAACTCCTTCTGGGCCTCGCCCAACACTGCGGTCAACAGCAGCACATGGAGCCAAGACAGGCAGAACTTCACGCAAGCAGGCAAAGGAGACAGGGCGGTGCAGGCAGGGTATGGCAGGAAAGGCACGGCGGTTGACGACAAGTGTTGAGGTATCCTAGGCACAGGGACCATGTGGAGCTGCCATGCATGCATGCGAGGGCATCAGGCATTGTGGCATCATGTTCAGCACTCACGGTCAAAGGCGGCTGTGGCCTGCGGGTGTTTGCACTTGTCAGGGTGCACCATGAGGGAGAGCTTGCGGTACTGCTTGCGTACATCCTCAATTGGAGCATCGAAGCGCAAGTTCAGCTTTTCAAAGGGATTGAGTTTGAAGGCCCATAGAATTCTGCATGCCACCAAGCCATGCACATCTCCAAATCATGTGCTTGTGTGTTGAGTGTTGACGGCCATCAGGTGTCAGCCACCCACCTGTTGACCTCATTGTCCCTGTCTACATCTTTGAGTTCCCCAAAGAAAGCCTGCAGTCACAGGAAGACAGCTGCTAAGTGCTCCTCAATGCCATGCAGCTTTCTCACTCGATACAGCTCCATAACTGAGAGATTTGTTTCCATACCTTCAACAGCTCTTCTGCATCTACCGGCTCCGCGCCAATCCCACCAGCCTCGACTTGCTTTGTTTCACTCTGGGCCGCTTTGTCCTGTTCCAGAGAGGGTGGGGTTGCTTGCGCTCCTAGCGCTGCACTTGCTGAGCCGCTGCACTCACCAGTGGTCATCTGCACGCGGGGTTGCGTACAGCTGTATCCGTGTTGTTCGGTTTATGGTAGGGCAGTTTAGAAAGCAACCACCTGCTGATGTCGCCTTGCGTACACACTGCCAAAGCCGCTGGGCGTAATGGTGCTGCTAGCGCCCGATGCATTCCTAAATGAACTTCATAAGCTCTTTGAGAGGAGCAAAGGCGCGGGCACTATCTTCGTGACGGTGAAACGTAGCAACATGAAACCACGCAAGACCAAGAACCCTGAGCCAATCCCCGAAGAGGCGTACAAGTGCTTGGTGCGGGCCAGCGATGGCAAGAAGCATGTGTCCACCAACGTGTCTGGGGCAGCCCACGCCAAATTTGCAGCTTCTATGAACGTCATTATGAAGGCGCATATGGATGCATTGAAGAAGAAAGCCAAGCCGCCAAAGGCTGACAAGGCCACAGCCCAGAAAAAGACTGAGGCTGACTAGGCTAGCCCAGGGTGTGGGTGCCCAGCAGCACTGTGGCTCCTTGGCGGCAGGGCAATACAGACCACAGCTGCCATGGCAGCCTGCGAAGGAGGGCGCAGCCTGAAGGCAGCACCTAGTTAACTGGCATCGCCAGCATAGGCAAAGATTGCAGGCACCAAAGAGTATGAGGCCAGCAGCAAGCCACTGAATGACTGCGTGAGGTCCGGCAGCAGGAGCAGCAGGCATAGGAGGAGAAGAGGGTGGTGGAGCTGGAGCAAGGCAACAGCTGAGCTAGGCCCCCGAGGAGGAGGAGGAGAAAGCCAGGCCGCACTCTTTAGAGCTGACCGCCCACAGCTGACAGGGTTGTGTTCCTACATGGCATTGTGTATGGCTGTTCCTTGCACCATGGTTGGTTAGTTGTTGCTTTATGCCACTGATTGACTGCTGTCCTATGCTGACTGCGGATGATCTGCTCAGTCAAGTTTACAACCCTCTGAGCTGGCAGAGGCCATGTACTGGCAGAAGTGCTGCTGCTGCTGCAAAAGTGTCACCATGGGCTTTGTTGTAACACCTGTGCATGCTGCATCGACACCACTGCATGTTTAGCATTTATAAGGGAATACGGTGGCAATTTGAACTATAAACGGGCAATGTCAGATCACAGCCCCCTTGGTCCTCACTAGGGCCTCCATTTGAGCCGGACCAGTAGTGGCCATTAGGGACGACTAGCGGGAACATACTAGTGGGCAATAGTGACCCGACTCAAATGGTGTTATTGGGCTGTGTGGAGTAAACCCAGTGCACATGGCACATGAGCGCCTACCACCTACATCATTGCCTGACCACGAGGGCTATTGTGTAGAGTTGGCATGACAAAACATGCGCTACTGTAAGCTGATGACAGCTCAACAATGGGGGCACACTACTGTGCCACAGCAGGCTGCTGCATTTTTATTGTCGCTTTGTTAATTGACTGTGTGATGCATTCCAACTGCTTGAGACACACACTGCAAAACTAGAAGGTCAAATGTCCGTTCATAGTACGGCAGTCTTACACAATGATTGTGGACTATCCGATTTAAGCCTCAACACGAAACCCTACCCTGTCAGGCCACCTGCCAGAGCAGAAAAAATAAGCCGCATTATCCAATGCATCTGGCGGATGCATCTTGCATCAGGGGATGGAGCAATTACAACCAGCTGATCAATGTTCGAGCCCAACAGGCAGTACAGCGTGTAGCTTGCGGGTTGTGAAGGGGACGCTATGTGGTTCCTGCTTGAGCCCCACCCTGTTGCATGTGCTTTTTTGTTGGTTGGTGAAATTGTGCCGTCCGCAGATTTAGCCCGCAGATTTGCAGAGATGGCAGGGATGATGCTGCGGTCCAGTGCTGGCTCGTGCATTGGACAGAATGCTCATCAGAGCGCACCAGCGATGCCCGCCGTGGGAATCAGGTCCTTATCTGGAAGCCCCAGCGCCTTTCCTTGCACAAGCCGCAAGAGTCTCGCCTGCCCCAGTGGCCCCGTGCAGCGCGGGATCGTGCTGCAGAATTCACGACAGGCAGGGTGCTGAGTACGGGTGTCACCGCTCCCACGCCCCCTGGGATGAACAGACCCTGCATACTCGCCCACGTGCAGACATGGCTTCGAGCACCTCAACCGCTCGCCGTCGCGGCGACCACACAAGAGACCTCCACAGAGGATCAATTCATCGAGGTGTGCTGCATCTGGCACCCCCACCCCACTGCGCCACCCCCGTGCAGAGCCCGAACAAGATACTGGCTTGTTGCCATCTTGGGTTACCCTTCAACACACCCAAATGGTGCTTGCATGTGCAGCTGGACTTGCAAAAGCCGTTGGGTCTGAAGTTTGCACGGGGAAATGATGGTGGTGCATATGTTGTCGTCAATGACCCCAAGCTTGGCAACACTGATCCACGGGTTCAGGTATGTTGTTGTGTACTCTTCACCAGTACCCCAACAGCTATCCTGCTGCCTTGCGAGCTAGCTAGGGCTGGGAGTGACCCCCTTGGGGCCATGACTACCGTATGCAACTCATCACATCCTGCGCTGCTCCATGCAGCCTGGCGACAAGATCACACAGATCTCAGCTTCGTTCGGTGAAGATGTGTGGGATGCCCAAAACTATGGCCAGGTGGGGCACCTGTGGCATGGCAGGCAGTGGCATGGCAGCCCCTGACCTCCCCCGCACTCATGCATCAAAGTAGCTCCATGTCAAGCCAATGCCCTTGCACAGCGCCCAGGGTGGCAAGATGCCCATGTGTTGTTCCCTTGCGTCTCCCTGAGTTTTGCATTCTGAGAGAGGGCTCTGTGCAGCTGAGTTCTGCTTTTGCGCGCCAGCTTGCAGCCTGATGGCTGAGCCATCTCCCCGCCTGCAGATCATGTACGCCATTCGAACCCGGTCAGGCTCTGTCTATATGAAAATTAAACGCAACTTTGGGGATATGACTGCTCTGGAGGTGGGTGGCCTCGCAGCCCTTGACAGTGACAGGCATGCCCCCATGTTGCATCAACGTCGGCAGGCAAATACCATGTTGTGATGGTGATGAGGAGAGGGATGCCACCACCCACTCCACGGTGCCATCAGGCCCACACCTTCGCCTAGCGCAACTTGATACGGGTCAGGTTCATACCCTCAAGTTCATAGCTTGACCATACTTGGCTCAGTTCACGGCTCAGGTTTAAAAGTCCATGAAAGTTCACGACTCAGGCCCTCACCCACGCCTGGGCGCAGTGCGTCAGGGGTATGCAGCTATGAGACAGCACCCTGAGGAGTATGCGGTATGGGGTGAGGGGCCAGGCCCAGGTGGAGGCGTGCACATAAGTAGGGGAGCGCCTGCAGGGGCCTGCAGGGTTTGTGTTCAAAAGCAGCTGGCAACCATGCTGGCGACACAAGCATGCGTGTGGTAGTATCAGACTATTTGCCGTTGTCCTTAGCACGTTCATATGTCACAGATCATGATATCCCGTGTCACTGTGTAGCTCACTGTTGTTGCTGTCTCACTGCTGCCAGGATGATGTGGAGTCAGAGAAGCAGTGGAAGGCTGAGCGTGCAGGGGGCAACTATGGTGTGGGCACCAAGGAGGTGCAGCAGCGCAACTACGTAGCGGTGGGTGGTCTAGGGCTCAGTGGGGCCCTGCAGCCCCTGGCACTGTGGGGCACAGCCGCTCTGAGCAGAGGGCTGGGCTGCTGCAATGGTGTCCCTCTGCAGGCAGACTGCGAGGCAGTCGCCCTATAGCAGCACCACTACTGGGCGGCGAGTGGGCCTGGCTGCTGTGATGAGGGGAGAGCATGTCAAAACCTAGCCTGCCCACCCTACCTCACCCTCCTAGCAGCTACAGTATTGAGTCAGCAAGCTCAAGTAGGCGACTGGCTTGCATGGGCATTGCTGCTCATGTTGCATCAGGGGTCAACATGTGAACAGCAGTAGCTTGCTGGCAGATGGCCAGGGCCTGCCGCACCCCTGGGCTGTGTGCTTTGTGGTGCAGCGCAAGGAGGCGGAGCGCAAGCGACGGGAGCTGTTTGATGATGCCCTGGCAAAGTTCAAGTCGGGGGACATCCAGGTGGGCTGGGTCAGACCAGGTCGTGGAGCGGAGCGGTGCCGTGCCGGCATTGATAGGGAGCATGAGGGAGGTGCGCTCTGCTGCAGTGGGTGTTGCCGACGGTGACGACATAAGGTAAGAAGGTAAGGTGAGGGAGCGGGGCGCTGTAGCAGGGGGGCCAGGGAGGAAGAGGAGAGCTGAGGGAGCGGGGTGGGGAAGGGAGGCTAGCAGAGGCTGAGGTACTGTGAAGGGCGCGCCATCCTCCACTCATGGCTGTGTGCCTCTGCCGTGTGCAGTCTGCGCTGTTTGACTTTGAGAACATCATCGCCCTGGAGCCCCGTAACTATGTTGGGGATAACTTCAGCCGTGTCACCCCCATCTACAAAGTCACCCAGTACAACGTGGCCTGCTGCTACGCAATGCTGGGCCAGGTGCGCTATCACACGAGCTGGACCAGCGGCTGCACACATGTCCTGCTGGGCAGGCCTCTCGTCCACACAGTGGGCCATGTAGGTTGTGAATGCCATGGCCTAGTCAGGTGCCACACCAGGTATGGACTGGGTGGAGGCCCATGGCCCATGGCCTCGATCACTCTTGTGTGGGGGCCTGCGCTGTGCAGGTGGATGAGGGGCTGAAGTCCCTGCAGGCCGCCATGTCTGCAGGCTTCGACAGCTACGACCAGGTGGGGCTCTGGCCAGGGTGCAGTGCATCTGAACCTGGAGCTGGACGACCCGTTTAGTTACGCTGCCGGGCAGAACGTGTTGACATGGCATGTCCGTGTGGTGTGCTCGCAGATTCGCCGGGACAAGAACCTCGAGGCACTGAGAAAAAGCCCGAAGTTTCAGGTGTTGATGGACAAGTACGACGAGCCGGTAGTGAACTGGGGCGCCATCAAGGCGACTTTCAACTTTTTTGGCAAGAAGGAGTGATCTCGTGGTGTGAGAATCACGACATTATCTAGAGAGAAACTGCGAGTGGCCACCATAATGTGTAGCTGCTGCAAACTGTTGACGCCTCTGGCTAGCGAGACGGTGCAGGGATGCATCTGGGGGAAGAAGGCGACTGAGGGCAAACCGCGGTGTGGTGTGGATTGAGGGAGATTGGGGAGCTGGTTTACACTTGAATGGGGTGTGAGGCTTTCAAAATATGTGTACTGTCGCTGTACCTTTCCTGCTGCCCCTTTACCTCATGCAGAGCTGCTGTTGGCGGACTAAGAATGATTATCCTGGTCGTTAAACCAGGCTGCCTGGCAAGGTGGTGACAGTGGATGAGTTTCGCACCAGCCAGCTCAACTCAGCTACGAACAACTCCCAGCCATATCAGAACCGGCTGAACCGTGTCAAGCCCACCAGCCTGCAGCCTGGAAGCCCCCAGCAGGTTAGGTGCAATACTGCCTATCGCGGTAAGCCTGGAGCCAGCCGTGGAAGGCGCCAGTGCAGGCCTCGTGGTGCTCTAGGTGATCAGGCTACCCCGGGGGGCCTTGGCAAATGGGTAGATAGGAATTGCGACCCAACCCTCAACCTCCATCGGTCAGGAGGCCCCATGCTCCCAGTAAAGCTGTGCTGGTGGCCAGGCCGGGCAGGAACTCCTGCCCTAACTTAGGGCCTAAGCGAGGAGTACCCTGACAAGAGTTTTAGGAAGCTGCGAGACTAAGTACCCTAAGCCCAGGCTCAGCAGCCTGTAGCACATCAGTGTGCGCACTAGGCACTGTGCGCTATGCTGTTGCTTACATAGGACATGCTGTTGCTTACACATGTGTGCTCATGCCAAACATATATTGCCACACATTTGAAAGGGGACGCAGGGAAATCGCAAAACTCCGCACTACTCCGCACTACATCTGACCACACGGCATGCTACGGAGTTTCGCTAGCCATTGCCTACAGAACATCCGCACCCAGCGGGCATCGGTCTGCGTGCGCCTGTTCAGTAGTGAGCCGGGCACCTTCTGTGACTATGAATCAGACCAGTGTGCGCCACAGAAGCAATCCCTTCCATGCGCCTCCACTGACCTGCCTAGAACCAACACTGAGCTGCCGCAGCTGTGTGCAGTGCCAAAGAAGAGGGTAAGCTGCACGTCTAGACTGCATTGTTCTGCGCTGACCAACAGCCAGGTTGTGCCCCGCCCTGCATCCTTGCTATGCAGCTGAGCATACAGCGGCGTGCTAACCGTCGGACAGCCTACTGGCTGAGACGCAAGGAAGTGGTGGCCCAGTGCTCTCACTGCGGCCAGGTGGGATTGCCTGACAGCTGGATCAGCGGCGCCACAGGCAGCACGTTATGCACAGGCCAGTGCATGGCCCATGTACCTAGGCAGGTGCAGTATGCACCAGAGTACCGCCCGCCCTGCTGAGCCTCCACATAAATTGGAGACAGCGATGCTATTCATGGCACCCTCACCAACACTGCAATGGCCAACACCACCAGTATGAGCAGCATCCGCATCCGTGCTTCGTGGCAAGGGGGCGGGGGAGGACTTAGTGGCAGGGGGTGAAGCTATGGATAGGGACTTGCTGCCTCCTGTCCACCCCTGTTGCCCTTTGTTGGTCAGACAGCTGTCACGTGGTGCGTGCTAGGTAGGAAGGAGAGGAGAGGTTGAACAAAGCTCGGATTGGACCTCACAGTGCAGGACACAACCGCAGGTAATGTCCATGCATGGCCTTGTATCCGGGCTTTGTATACAGCTAAGAATCAAGGTGTTGGAGCAAGGCATGCTAGGTTCAGCCAGCCCATCAGGGGTTGAGCTAACTGTATCTCAAGTGTGACTTCTGTTTTAGGCTCCGCTCAGTGACGTAGTGCTTTACTGTGTTTGTCCGGTGAAGCGCTGCCTCTTAGCGAGGGCCTCTTTCTCTTTCAGGTGGGCTTTATACTTGCTATAGTGTGTAACTGTGTTTGTCCGGTGAAGCGCTGCCTCTTAGCGAGGGCCTCTTTCTCTTTCAGGTTATGGGCCCACGGCACTGGTGCCGATGGTAAAATCAGAGGCAGACGTCAGCGCTCCAGCCGAGCAGCCACAGATGGCGCTCGTTATGCCACAGCCGTTGCCCCTGAATGAAGCCACTTCGTTTGTCGAATGGCGACATGGGGCGATGGGCCAGTTGAGGCTGGCCGGGCTGTGGAAGGCAATGGTTGGCGAGGACACAGACCCAGTCCGTTGTGAGCGTGCGTATGCATGGCTGCTGTGCAACTGCAAGTCGCACTACTTGCGACTTGTAGTGGCAGCCGAGACAGCACCTGCAGCCTGGAAAGCCCTGCTGGCGGACCAGCAGCCGAACAGCTACCAGCTGTGGGAACAGCTCAACAGCCTGCAGATGCAGCCCGGCGAGACTGTGGGGCAGGTGCACAGCAGGCTGCTGGAGATTGTGTGGCAGCTGTCAGCTGCCAAGGAGCAAGTCAGCGAGCCCCAACAGGTCATGGCCTTGTTGAAGGCTATGCCTCCCTTGCCGCAGTATGAGAATGCAAGGGACTTCATCACATTTGGGTCTCTGCGCTCCCCACTCTCCCTCACCGAAGTCAAGCGCACACTGCAGATTGCAGAATCCCGTGCGCAGCAGGCTGGAGTGTCAGCCCAGCTGGCTGCAGTGCGTCTCCGGGGCAAGGGTGGGGGTGGTGGGGGTGGTCGGGGTGGCAGCAGCAGCAGCGGTGGCAGCAGCAGCCGCACGCAACCGGCTGCCGTGCCGGCAGCCTCCTCCTCATCCTCAACCGCACCGCCACGCCCACGGGCAGCCGCCAACGTCAAGTGCTTCAGATGTGGCAAGCGTGGCCACTACGCACGAGACTGCCCAGAACCCGCACGAGATGGTGGTACGGCGGGGCGTGGGGCTGGTGGTGAGGGTGGTGGTGCAAGCGGGGGTGGTGCGGGTGGTTGGGCTGGTGCAGGCAAGAGCAGCAGTGGGTCAGCAGGGTTGTCGAGCGTCACCCTCGCTGCTGTGCATGCGGGCACACTGAGCCATGTGGCTGATGCAGCCCCCCCCTTGCCTGCCTGCATGCCTGCTGAGGCAGGTGTGGGAGTGGGTGGGGCTGAGGTGCACAGCTGCAGCGCAGAAGGGGGCAGTGTGGTCAGCTGTGGGGACATGACCTGCTGTTGGAGCCATGCAGTAGGGCTCTCCCCTATGCTGCCCTGTGTAGTCGACAAGCATGCCTCTCTTGCCCCTGAGACAGCTGCAGAGCCAGGCTTGCTAGCTGTTGCCTCTACCCAGCAGCTGGACAGCAGCATGAGGGTGTGGGTGGCAGATTCTGGGGCTAGTCACCACATCACCCCTGAGCGCTCCTTGCTGCATGGGTATCAAGGGTTTGCGCAGCCAGTCTCTATGGGGCTGGGCAAGAGCTCAGTGCAGCTGTATGCCTATGGGAAGGGCAGGGTGCGGCTGGCAGTGGATGGGGTGAGGATGGAGCTGCAGGATGTGTTGTGGGCTCCAGAGGCCAGCACCAACTACTTCTCCACCCTCGCAGCAGCTCAGAAGGGCTGGGAGATCAGGCAGACAGCTGACACCATCACCATGAAGTCCAGCAAGGGGGAGCTGGTCAAGGGCAGGGTGGTTGGCAGGCAGTATCAGCTCAGCGGTAGCGCGCAGCCTGCTGTGGTGGCATGTGAGCCGCCCGCCTCAGCGCAAGCTGTGACTGCAGTCACACCGCAGCTGCTGCATGAGCGGCTGGGCCATCTCAGTTACCGGGCCATGGGTGATATGATCAGCAAGGGGATGGTGGAAGGGGTGGAACTCAGCGCGGGGCAGTGCAGAGCAGCAGGTAGTGGGGTGTGTCCTGGCTGTGCAGCGGGCAAGCTGCACCGGCGTGTAGCCGACACGCTGCCCTCCCTTGCTGCCCGGGTTGCAGCACCCTGCGACCTTGTGCACACTGATGTGTGCGGTCCCCTCCGCATTCCCAATGCTGCTGGCTACTGCTTTGTGCTCACCTTTCTTGATGAGCACAGTGGGCTGTCACTTATAGCCCTTCTCAAGGCCAAGTCAGAGGTGCCAGCAGCCATCAGGGATGCAGTCGAGTGGTTTGAGACACAGGGGGGCCGCAAGGTCAAGGTGTTGCGCAGCGACCGGGGGACTGAGTATGTCAACCAGGCTGTCAGGGAGTTCCTCAGTGGGAAAGGCATCATCCACCAGCAGACCGCCCCGTACAGCCCGCAGCAGAATGGCAGCGCAGAACGCCTCAACCGCACGCTGTTTGAGAAGGGTCGGTGCCTGCTATACAACAGTGGGCTCTCAGTCAACTTCTGGCCCTATGCCTTGCGCTTTGCCAATTATGTGCGCAACCTGTCCCTGGTGCGAGGCAAGGCGGGCACTCCCTGGGAGCTGTTCTGGGGGGTGCGGCCCGATCTGTCAGCGTTGCGGGTGTTCGGGGCACGGGCGTATGCCCACGTGCCCGAGCACATGCGCAGCAAGCTGGGCAGTAAAGCGGTGCAGGGGGTGTTTGTAGGATATGAGCTGAGCAGCAAGGCTTACCAGGTGCTGCTACCTGGTGGCAAGCTCTTGATCACCAAGGACGTGGTGTTCGATGAGCTTGACCGGGGGCTGCCCACCCGGGAGGCAGATCTGGCCATGCTCTTGCCACAGCCTGAGCCAGAGCCGGGGGTGCTGGTGCCGCATGCTGTGCATGTGGCGGTTGAGGTGCAGTTGCCTGCACCGCCAGCAGCTGTACCAGCTCCGCTAGAGCGCGCGCCAGCACCACCAGGTGGTGCAACCAGCAGCGCAGAGGCTGGCAGCAGCAGCAGCGCAGGGGCTGGCAGCAGCAGCAGCGCAGGGGCTGGCAGCAGCAGCAGCGCAGGGGCTGGCAGCAGCAGCAGCGCAGGGGCTGGCAGCGGTGCTGCTGGTAGTGGTGGGGGCACAGAGGCTGTTGGCAGAGGCAGTGGCGCAGCGGGTGCAGCAGGTGGGGAAGGTAGTGGTGCTGCAAACCTCCTGCGCCAATCCAGCCGGCTGCGGGGTATTCAGCCTGAGTTCGCTGGTGTCAGATCTGTGGCTGTGGCAGAGCTTCCTGCAGAGGGGCCAGCAATTCCAGCTACCATTAAGGAGGCTTTGGCTGGGCCGCAGTCAGAGCAGTGGTCATTGGCTGCTGATGAGGAGATGCAGTCGTTGCTGAGCTATGGCACCTGGGAGCTGGTTGAGCTGCCCGAGGGGTGCCGTCCTCTGGATAACCGCTGGGTGTCTTCAGTCAAGCGGGATGGGCGGGGCAGCATAGTGCGGTTCAAGGCAAGGCTGGTGGTCAAGGGGTTTCTGCAGCGGGAGGGCATTGACTTCCATGAGCTGCATGCCCCGGTCAGCAAGCATGCCACGGTGCGGGCCCTGCTAGCTGTAGCAGCAGCTGAGGACATGGAGCTAGAGCATTTGGATGTCAAGACAGCCTTTCTCAATGGCAAGCTCGAAGAGGTCATCTACATGCACCAGTCTGCCGGGTATGAGGATGGCTCGGGGCGGGTCTGCCGCCTCCACCGTGCTCTCTATGGCCTGCGCCAGGCCCCGCGTGCCTGGCATGCGCGTCTCAAGGAGGAGCTGGAGCAGCTGGGTTTCACAGCCTCAGCTGCAGACAGCTGCCTGTTCACTATGATGCGGGGCAGCAGCAAGGTGTTGTTGGCAGTCTATGTCGACGACTGCCTGCTAGCAGTCAGCAAGGGGGACATGGGGACGCTCGAGTGGGTCAAGCAGCAGCTGGCAGCTGTGTTTGATATCCATCAGCTGGGGCCTGTGGAGCAGTTTCTGGGCATGCGCATCAGCCGGGACCGTGCTGCCCGTCAGCTGGTGTTGAGCCAGGAGCAATACGCTCTGTCCGTGGTAGACCGCTATGGCCTGGCTGACAGCAGACCCCGGGCTGTGCCACTGAGCACGGCTGAGCAGCTGCAACGGGAAGGGGTGCAGCAGCAGTCAGAGGGGGGTCACAGCTTTGCAGAAGTGATCGGCAGTCTGCAGCACTTGGCTGTGGTGTCACGGCCAGACATTGCACATGCTGTGGGGGTGCTCGCCAAGTTCATGTCTGCTCCTACCAAGGAGCACTGGCGGGTTCTGCGCGGGGTGCTGCGCTATGTGGCTGACACAGCAGCCATGGGGCTGATGTATGGGGCCTCAGCCGGGCTGGTGGGGTTCTGTGACGCCGAC
Organism: Haematococcus lacustris; assembly: GCA_030144725.1. NCBI lineage: Eukaryota > Viridiplantae > Chlorophyta > Chlorophyceae > Chlamydomonadales > Haematococcaceae > Haematococcus > Haematococcus lacustris. Next base: position 5,785,038 of record JASKMD010000014.1, on the reverse strand, counting down.
TTTGCCGGTGACACAGATACCCGCCGCAGCACCACGGGGCATGTGTTTATGCTGCATGGGGGTGCAGTGTCCTGGTCTAGCCGTCGGCAGCCCACAGTCGCAGCAAGCACCACCGAGTCTGAGTATATGGCATGCTCAGCAGCAGGGAAGGAGGGTCTGTGGCTGCGGGGTGTGTTGGCTGATCTGTCTTTGGGCTCTGCTGTGGTGCAGCCTGTCACCATCATGTGTGACAATGAGGCTGCTCTCACTCTGGTCAAGCATCCTATTGCATCTGCTCGTTCTAAGCACATTGATGTCCTTCATCATTTTGTGCGTGAGCGGGTGGCGCGTGGTGAGCTGGTCTTCAAGTTCTGTGGCTCTGCAGCCAATGTGGCTGATGTGTTCACCAAGGCTCTGCCTTCTGTCAAGTTTGAGTTTTGCAAGGCTGGTATGGGAATGGTGAAGCTGTGACGTAGGGCTGAGACCCAGTAGCTTTGATGTTTAGTCTAAGTTGTGAGGTCTGATGGCCTGGCCTGAGGGGGTGTGTTGGAGCAAGGCATGCTAGGTTCAGCCAGCCCATCAGGGGTTGAGCTAACTGTATCTCAAGTGTGACTTCTGTTTTAGGCTCCGCTCAGTGACGTAGTGCTTTACTGTGTTTGTCCGGTGAAGCGCTGCCTCTTAGCGAGGGCCTCTTTCTCTTTCAGGTGGGCTTTATACTTGCTATAGTGTGTAACTGTGTTTGTCCGGTGAAGCGCTGCCTCTTAGCGAGGGCCTCTTTCTCTTTCACAAGGTCTCATTTCTCAACCACATACCCAACCTTGTGCTTCAGTGCTTGTAGTTCAAACCCGTAGCCTCGTGATGTCGATGGATTAGGAGTCAGCATGCCTATGTATCAGCCGAATCCTTTCAATTGAATCGAAGTGGGGGTAATGCGGTCAAGCAAGATGTGTTACCCGTTAAGTTTTCTCATCATCAGGTGGCAAAGAAGGTGCCGACCCTGTCCTTCCTCCCCCCCACATTGGCGGGACAAGGAGCCAGCAACGCCGCTCAACCCTGCATGCCGCATTGCAGTCCCGGTCTACCCACCTGCCTGGCTGGGTTGGCTTTGGCAGCCCCCTTGTCCCTCACTAGGGCCTCCATTAGAGCCGGATCAGTAGTGGCCACTAGCAGCCACTAGCGGGAATATACTAGAGGGCAATATTGACCCGACTCAAATGGTGTTATTAAGCTGTGTGGAGTAAACCCAGTGCACGTGGCACATGAGCCGCCTACCACCTACAATATTGCCTGACCACGAGGGCTATTGTGTAGAGTTGGCATGACAAAACATGCGCTTATTGTGAGCTGATGACAGCTCAACAAAGGGGGCACACATTACTGTGCCACAGCAGGCTCCGGCTGCTCATGGGCCTTGGGTGGCTTGTCTCGCAGCCGCTTGTAGCCCAGGTCTGGGTACTCCTTGCCCTTGGCTGGCAGAGCTCCCTGGTCTGGCCAGTAGCACAGCTCCAGTGGGCGCTATCTGCTCTCCCCAATGCGCTGCATGTTCAGCGCTGCATTGCAGTCCCTGTCCAGCCACCTGCCTGGCTGTGGTGTTGGCTTGGCTTTGGCAGCCTTGCTCTGGGCCTTGCCTTTACCCTTGCCTTTGCCCTTGGTGGGCTGGGTGGGCTCAGCCTTGGTAGTAATAGTACTTGTTACACTAGGGAGGTAGGGCTTGGGTGGATACAAGCCAAACTCCAGAGGTAAAAGACTAAGGAGAGAACAGAGAAGGAGAGAACTACCTAGGAGAGAAAGAACTTAGAGAAGGGGAAGGGAGCTAAAAGGGAACGGGGGAAACGGAGGCGCCAGAGAAGTGGAGGAGCTAGAGACGCAAAAGGTTGGAGCTAGGAGGGCTAGAAAGGAGAAGGGGGTGAAACACGTTGGTGCGCCTTGGTGCGCTTGCCGCTCTTGGCTCCAGCCATCCCGACGCTGCTGTCGTTGCTTGCCTTGAGGGGAACGAGACGCTGCGAACAGGAGCGCGACGGGCCATTACATAGCGCGTAACTCACGGAGCTCGCAATCGGCTAGGGACACGAACCTTTTTGTTTCTTTGGCGGGCCCTTCTTTTCCTTGACGCCGCCCTTCCGCTTCTTCTTAGCCTTAGCGCGATGTGAACTGTCGCTTTGTTAACTGACTGTGTGATACATTGCTGGAATTCTGGAAAAAAACATCATTTTTTTACAGAATAATCCCAGCAGCCCTCCACTTCTATTGCAACTGCTTACTTCCCAGCAGTTCAAAGGGGTTGATGCAGCCTCAATGCAGCCTCACCCTACCAAGTCTTGACAGGCTGGGAAACCAGCCGCATAAGCCAGCAGCTGACACAGCAGCTGCAGCCGTGGCAAGAGCAGGAGCAGCAGCCGGCGAGGGATCACCAAGGCACAAGCGCATGCCGCAGCAAACAATGAACATGCTCAAGGTCGTCCATGCCCAGACCGGGCATGCAGTCTTACCCCACCTCCGCAGCCAGGCCAGACGAGCTTAGGCCAGGCCAGGCTGTTGATGCAAGCAAGCATTGCAATGTGTACACCTCAATGCTGTCTGAGGCTTTCAATCAAGGCTGTGCTGAGCCAAGTTCGGCCGTGACGTCACAAGCCGCTGCCTCTTAATAGACTGTGAAGCAGGCCGCCTGTTGCGGTGGCAACGTGCAAGTACTCCTCTGTTGCAGTGAACATGGAACATTCCACACAGGAGCGGCTGGGTTGTCACTGGCCACGCTGCCAACGGGTGCCACAGCAGGCTGCCGTGGCCCAGCATAGGCAGTCAGCTCAGCAGCGCAGGCCGCCTCAGTCAGGCCGGGTGCAGCAGGCAGTGCCAGGGGGTGTGCCAGGCGAGCAGCACAGCAAGGCAGCAAGCCCTGGGTACTGCTGGCTGGGGTGGCGAAGGGAGGCGGACCAGCCTCCATACATAAGTACTGCCCTCCGTAATGCACGCTTAAAGGGCCATACCTGGCCAGTTGTTCACATTTCTATACGTCTGCTTAGCGTCTTTTAGCTTTCTCTTAGGTAGTGGCTCAGTCGTGCAAAGCAGCAGCAGCAGCAGCAGCAGAGGGAGGGCCACAGGGTCAGGCATACAGGGTGAGCAGCAGGATGACCCCCGCGGCGATCATGGCCAGCTGCTCCAGCACCATGCGCTGGAACCAGGTATTGGGATCGACTCCTGCAGGGAGCACACAAGCCATGGGGGACTAGGGGGCTGGCCTGCAGCTGATGACATGCAGGCAGGGGGGAGGGGCTGACGGTTAGGGGGCAGGGGGGCAGGGGTTAGGGTCAGGGGGGAGGAGGCTAGGGGGGCAGGGTGAAACACTGTGACTCCTGGGATGTGAATACCCTCCTGCTTTCCATGCTGTGGTGTGGCATCCCAACTCCGTCACTAGCAGTCAGTGTGACAGCAGGCAGTGTGAAGTGTGAGCAGTAGACGCCACAGCTGGCAACCCCTTGGTGTGAAGAAGCATGACTCCAAGCAGGCACAGCACATCCCCTACACCCCATGGCTTCTCTCACACTTCCCTCAGGGTACAGGGGAAGGGAACTGTGGCCTCCAGCCTGACCTAGACCTGCTCATGCCAGACTGCTGCTGCCAGGTTCACCCGCCCCTCCCCCCCGACCTCCCCCCCGACCCACCATGCAGGTATGCTAGCGGCCCAGCAGCCTCCCCCCCCCCCATGGCGGTCGCAGCCATTCGGGGAGGTGACGGCAGCAGCCTGCCCCTGTGAGGGCCCGGCAGCCCCCCCCTGGCCTGCAGCGGCTGGCCTGCCACGTCCCTGCCGCCCCACAGCCCTAGCTCATGTGCCACCAGCTGCAGCACCCTGAGGCACGCCTGCAGCCGCAGCAGCTGGCTGTCCAGGAAGGTGCCCGGCTGCATGGCTTGTGTAGGGGGCAGGGCGGCACCCCCTACCCCGCCGCCCCCACCCCAGCTCTGCCCTGCACCGCCCCCCGCACCACAGTTTGACCTCGAAGGATTAGAAACTGGTGGCTTGCTTTGCACCAGATTCCGACTGGCTATGGCAGGGCTCCCATGAAACCCCCGGCCAGGAGCACCTGGGACCCCCCCTGGGTGCCCCCACCCCCCCCTGCTGCCGCCTGCCAGGCCTGCTTCCTCCAGGGCTTCTCCCAGGGGCTGACCCAGCCAGCGGAGCAGCTGACCGGCCCCACTGGCCCCTAACACCACTACGGCAGAGGCCACCTGCATTGTGGCTGCTGCGACCCTGACCAGCAGGTGGGTTGGGTCAACAGCAGCAGCAGCAGCAGCAGCAGCAGGCGGGGGCAAGAGGGTGGGGGTCACAGCTGGCCTGCTGCTCCCAGCACCACCCACCCCCGGCTGATGGCAGGGGGAGGCAGCCTGAGGGTGGGTCGAGGGGGACGTGGGTTCAAATCTGCAGCGGGAAGCTGACCACACCCATGACCTCCCCCGCCCCCCTGCCTGCTGATCAAGATCAGCCTGCTGCTGCGCTGGGCCCCCCACCGCCCACTGCCCCCTCCCCTCCCTCCCTCCTAACCCCGCAGCACCAGGAGGGCAGTCAGCGGGAGGGGGGTGGGGGGCGCAGCTGTCGGCCACCAGGGGTCCCCCCCCTCCCAGCCCCTCCTGGATAGCGCTGGTCAGGGCCGGGTCTGTCTGGTGGCTGGCACTGCCTGCCATGCTGGCTCTGCCGCAGGTGAGGGGCCCTTCACTGCCCTCCTGCTCGCTGCCCAGGGCCTCCCCCCCCTCCCCCCCCGCTAGCTGCCCCAGGTTACAGTGCAGCAGAGCTGGCGCCATGCCTGACCATGCCTGATGGCGGCTGGGGTTCGTGGCATGGGAGGTGGCCGTCCCGCTGCCCCTGCTGCTGCTGCCCCCCCGGTGGCTGCTCAGCTCAGAGCCGAACCCTGTCTGTGCATGCGTAAGGAGATGGTGCAGGTGCGGGTGCGGGTGCGAGAGTGACGGCAGCAGGAGGAGGGAGGGGGTGGCACTGGCGGAGGGGGCGAGGGGGGCTCCTTGACGTGGGCTACTGGGCATGCTGCAGCCCTTGCCCTGGCTGCCCTGCTGCATGGGGGCGGCAGGGAGCCCTGGCTGCGGCTGCAGGTGCTGAGGGGCGCCAGGGGCAGCTGCCTGGTGCTGCAGGGGGAGGTGTGTGGAGGTCGGAAGAGGGGAGGGTGGTGGGGGGCGGTGAGGAGGGGAGTGAGGGAAGGGGGTGGGCTGCAGCATCCAAGGAGGGTGGCTGCCTGGGGGCAGCTGCTGGGCGGCGGTGCTGGCCGCAGCAAACACGAAGCTGCTGTGTGAGTCACTGCTGTGTGAGTCAGCTTGGGGGACCGCTGGGACACCTGGCGGTGGAGGAGGAAAGCACTGCCCCAGCCGCCCAGCTTTGCCCGCTGGCAGGCTGCCCTGGTGCGTGGCTGACATGGCAGCTGCCGTCATGATGGGCTGAGGCTGGAGGGGAGAGTGGGGCAGGGGAAGGGGCAGGCCAGGGGCAGGCCAGGGGCAGGGGCTTGGGCCTAGCTGCTGGCAGCCCAGCCCCCCGGCCATCCGCTGCAGTTGACTCTCCTGCCCTGGACCCCTGCTAGCCTCAGACTCTGCCACAGTGCTCTCTGCCTCATCCTGGTCTGCCAAGCCCTGACCAGGCCTGGTCTCCACACTGCGCCTCACAGGACTCAGCACCCCAGCCCTGACTGCCCCTGGAGGGACCCCCCTGAAGCCCTGGCAGCCAGGTCCTGCCCCCAGCCCTGGCCCCAGCCCCTGGCCCAGCCCCTGCTGCTGCGTCGCAGGCAGGCCCGACCCCAAGCTGTCCAGCCAGAGGGCAGCAGCCTGCAGTGGGCTCATGTCCCAGCCCTCTGCAGAGCGACCAGGCTGCCGGGGCGAGGCGGCTGGGCGGTAGTGCATGATGGCTGACCCGGCTGAGCCGTACAGGCTGTGGGCGGCCAGGTGCTCGAGCAGGGTCGAGGTGTCCAGGCGGGCAGGCAGGGTGGTGGGAGTGGGTGTGGGCCCACCCTGACAGTCGTGGGGCACGCTGCTGCTGCTGCTGTCAGTGCCATGACGGAGGCTCGGCGGGGGCAAGGAGGGGAGGGGCGCAAGGGCAGTGGGGGGGTGGGCACAGGTTTCAGTGGGGAGGTTGATTGAAGCTTGCAACCCGCCCATTGCACACACAGCCTGCTGCTGCTGCTGCTGCTGCTGTGGCGTGGAGTGGGTGGGTGAGTGGGAGCATTGGGTGGGCGCCCCCTGCTGGTTGCCTGATGCCGCCACTGCTGTCGCTGCCGCAACCCCAAGGCAACGAAGAAACGTGCCCAGGCCAAAGGCAGTGCGAGCAGCCAGCCCCCCCACACCCCGTGACCCTGGGCGCTCCCCCATGACCCCCTCCCCCTCCCTCCCACTCTCCATGCACCGGCCAACTGGGTTGCATGGTAACACCCAAACTCCCGGCCCCCCCTCCTGTGCCTCCTGCCCTTCCTGCCCCTCTTGCCCCACCCCTTGCCCCGCCTGCTGCTGTGTGGGGTGTGGGGTGTGATTAGGAGTGGGAGGGGGTGTGTCCAGCCTGGCCTGTCCAGGCCTGCTGGCCACCAGGCGAGCCGACAGGAGGCTGGCTGCTGCTGCTGCCATGGCTGCTGCTGTGGACGTAGCCACGGTGGCCGCTGCAGCCGCCAGCCCCGCCGCCCCCGCCGCCGCCACCACAGCTGCGGCTGCCACCACGGCCCCATCTGGCGGTCCCTGAGCGCTAGGGCCCAGTCCCATGGCCACCCTGGAGGCTGACCACACACCCGCCATCCCTGGGAAGCATGGTGACTCTCTGCTGCTGCTGAGCCCCAGCAAGGAGGGCTGGGGTGGTGGGAAGAGATCATAGGGCAGTGCCTCAGGCTCAGCATCGTCAGGGTCATAACTGACCTGCGGCCGAATGGGTTAAGTCGGGTGGGGTGGGGTGGGGTGGGGTGGGGTGGGGTGGGGTGGGGTGGGGTGGGGTGGGGTGGGGTGGGGTGGGGTGGGGTGGGGTGGGGTGGGGTGGGGTGGGGTGGGGTGGGGTGGGGTGGGGTGGGGTGGGGTGGGGTGGGGTGGGGTGGGGTGGGGTGGGGTGGGGTGGGTGGGGTGGGGTGGGGTGGGGTGGGTCACCTGTATGTCTGCCGCTGCCGCATGCTCCAACAGGACTCGTACCCTGAGGGGGGTGATGGACCCACGGCTGATGCGCTCGCCCTGGTACTCAATGCTGCGCCCACCCCAGCAGCAGCAGCAGCAGCAGTAGCAGCAGGCGGAGCAGGAAGAGCAGCAGGGTAAGCAACATGAGTGAGGAGCACGTGTGAAGGAGCAGTGGCAGCAGCGGCAGTGGCAGAGGTCAACGCTCCTCCTGCATGCCCTCTCCCTCTTCCGCAACATGCAAGCTGGGACAGACCCCCACTGGCGGCAGCAACTGACCCACTGCTGCTTCACCTCCCAGCCAAACCCGCTGGAGTGGGGCTGGCAGCGCAATCTACCTTGGGTAACCACGCCTGGGCTGCAAGCGCCTGCCTGCCTGCCTGCCTGCCTGCCTGCCTGCCTGCCTGCCTGCCTGCCTGCCTGCCTGCCTGCCTGCCTGCCTGCCTGCCTGCCTGCCTGCCTGCCTGCCTGCCTGCCTGCCTGCCTGCCTGCCTGCCTGCCTGCCTGCCTGCCTGCCCTGCCTGCCTGCCTGCCTGCCTGCCTGCCTGCCTGCCTGCCTGCCTGCCTGCCTGCCTGCCTGCCTGCCTGCCTGCGGCCCCACACCCACCTCACGCCATGCTGGGCAGTGTGCTGCAGCAGGGCGCTCAGCGTGTGCCACAGCTTATGGTGCTCAAGGTAGCCGACCATGCGAGCTAGGGAGGCGCAGTAGGTCTGCAGGGGAAAGGGGAGGGGGAGAAGGGGGGGGCAGTGCTGACCCTTCATATCTCATGCAACCTTTTCCTTGCCTCTTCCCCTGCCCACTGCCCCCTACCCCTCCCCTTCCCCCTCTCCTCGCCCTTTCCCTACCCATGCGCCCTGCCTGTCCCTTTTCCCTTCGCCACAATCCTTCACTGCCCCTGCCCGTCCCCGTCCCCGTTCCCTTGCCATGAACCTCACCTGACCCTGCTCGTTCCCTCATCCCTACACCCCTGCCCACCACCCTCCCTTACTTCCCACCTGACGGTCCCAGGACTGCTCTGGTTGCAATCCAGCAGCCAGCGACCAGGTGCTCTTGCTGCGTCCCAGGCCCCCCCACCCCCCTGGGGCCCCCCCTCTGCTCCTAGGACCTCCCTCCTCCACCCCACCGGCCATCAGGCCAGACACGCTCACGCGCACGTGGTCAAAGGTGGAGGGCACACACAGGATGAGGAAGGCCAGGTCGCGAACGACCGGGTGGAACAGCTTGGCCCAGGCCCGCAGCGCATTGCTGGCCACTGGGCCCGGCAGCAGCCAGGGAGGTGGGCAGCTCTCGTATGCCGCCAGCAGGCTCGCCGTGGCTGCTCCAGACAACGGCAAGGGAGGGGGAGGGGGAGGGGGGTGGGCAGCCATGGGCGTGGGTGGAGGGGTGGGCTGTGCGGTGGGCTGGGGTGGCTGGGCGGTGTGGTTGATGGCGTTGCCCTGGACGGGTTGAGCCAAGGTGGGCAAAGGTGGGGAGAGTGGCTGCCTCAGCTGCTCCCTGGGCTCATCTGCAGCAGGCCCCTGGCCCCCCTGCCCCTCAGCCTGGACCCCACCATGCGTGGTGCTGGCAGCGGCAGCTGGGCCAGGGCTGGTAGCAGCAGAGCAGGCGGCCCCTTGTTGAGGGTGGGAGGACCAGGTGGGCCGCAGGCTGGGGTTGGCGGCCCCAAGCGTCTCACCCCCCACTCCCACACCACGTCCACCCACGTTCCACAACTCCATGCAGAAGGGGGGGCTGCTGCTGCTGCGGGAGTGGGTCACCCGGCCCCCAGTCCCTGGCCTGGCCGCACCCTCCAGCTTCCCGGCAGCTTCCTCAGCGGCAGGTGGTGTGGCCGCTGCTGCTGGCTGTGGTGAGGGGTGGTGGTGGGGTTGGGAGGTCAGGGTGTGGTCTGTGGAGATCGCCTCAGGGGCAGCAGTGGCCAGCTGGGCCCTTCTGGCTGCCAGCGTGGCTGGTGGAGTGGCAGCGGCCCCCTCCCTGCCGTGATGTCCTCCTACCCCACCACCAGCTGCTGGCCCACTGCCTGGCATGAACAGGAAGCCTGACACGTCCCTTAAGTAGCTGCAGGTGGTGGCAGGCAGCAGATGGTGGCAGGCAGGTTAAGAACGCTCAAGCTGATGTTCAGCTGAGTGAGCACCAGTGGGTTTTGTGCGCTACAGATAGCATTCGCTACGAAATGCCAACTTGAGAACTTTGAAGGTCGCCATGCAGCATGAAATGGTCGTTTTGCGCGCTATGAAAGCGACCTTTGACTGGCAATGTTGCGTACATTTTGACCTTCATTTTGGCCTTCATTCTCAGCCATGTGTCAAGGGGCTCAGCTGAGTCAGCACTGCCCCCCCCTGGCAAGTCTTTACCAAGTCTGTCAAGGCGTGTAGCAGCAGGAAGGGGCCACGGTGGGGCGGGTTGTGAAGGAAGGCTAGGTGTTATGCGTTTGCTATGCGCGCTATGAAAGCCGCGTTTACTTCAACAGCGATGGCAATGGTGGGGTGGGTGGGGTAGGTGGGGAGGGAGGGAGATGTTGGGGCCGGCTTAAAAGGGAAGGTGGGGAGGGTGGGTGGGGGGGAGGGAGGCTGGGGAGGGCATGCCCGGCACTCACAGGTGTGACAGGCTGGGGTCCTGCTCCAGGTCCAGCAGCTGGCCCACCATCTTGGCTGCGAGGGGGGTGCAGGGGAGGAGGGCTGGAGCAGGTGGCCATGGCGAGAGGGGCATGGCACTAAGCTAGGTAGGAAGCTAGGTAGGAAGCTATATAGCAGGTGGGGAGCGAGGGGGGCATGCCAGCAGCCCAGGTGGAGTGTGAGGGCAGACTGGCATGGGCACCGGCAGGGCCACAAGAGGAGAAGGGGAAGGGGAAGGAGTCGGGTAGAGGCTATGAAGAAGAAGGGGCCACATGGTGCTGCATGGTGCCCCCTCCCCCAGCCCCCGTCATCCCCCCTGCTGACCTGGCTCACACAGACCCACCCAGTGCTCTCACTCCCACTGAGTGACTTGCCAGGGCTGCCAGCCCAGCCAGGCTGACGGCTCAGCGGTGTGCACCAACAGCACCAGGGGTGGCCATCAGGACCAACAGGCAGTCTGACGCCCCCTACCCCTGCTGCTTCACCCCCCCTCACGTCACGTCACGCCACGCCACATCCCGCCCCGTCCCCGACCCCGGGCTCACCATAGAGCAGGTGCAGCTCATGCGCCACCAGCTCCGGCACTGACAGCAGGCTCACCGCAGCCCCAGGTGCCGCCCAGCTGCCTGATGCAGCGTCCAGCAGCGGCAGCGGTCCAGTGTAGCCCCGCTGCAGCCCTGAGAGGTGGCGGCTGAGGGAGGTGGTGGACTGGGCCTCCCCCTCACCGCTCCCCTGTGCCTGGCTGCCCTGCCCCTGCTGCCCCTGTTGCCCCTGCTGCCCCAGCTGATCCACTTTCCCTGGCTGCCCTGCGTGGGCCAGCTGGTAGAGGCTGGTGTGGGAGGGGGGGCGGGGCAGCAGGAGGCTTGGGCGGCGGCCAGGGCCGGGGCGAGTGTGAGACGTGGAGGAGCGCCGGTGGGCTGAGGGCCCCCCCTCCCACTCCCCTGGCTGCAGGTGGGCGACAGCAAAGGTGGTGAGCACATGGAGCTGGCTGGAGGCAGGGGCAGGGGCAGCAGGTGGGGCGCCCAGGGCTGGGGGGCCTGCAGGGGGTGGCTTGCTGGGGTTGGAGCCGCTCTGGGAGGCGGGGGTAGGGGGGGAGCCAGGCGGAAGCTGGAGGGGGGGTGGTGGGGTCACAGGCGGGCACGGGACCCTGGGCGGTGGAGGTGAGGGGGTCCACTGCCAGCTCAGCCACCAGCATGTCGTCCAGCATGACGCACACACATAGCTGGGGGCCGCCACCCCGCCCACCCTCCTCCCTGTCCCCCTCCTCCTCCCCCTCCCCCTCCCCCTCCCCTCCCCTCCTCCCTCCCCTCCCCTCTTCTTCCCCCACACCCCTGAGCTGCCTGCCTGGCGGAGTGAGCTTGGTGGGGTCAGCCCGGTGTGACTGCTGCTGCCCGGCCTGCCCCGTCTCTCGCAAGTCCTGCTGCCAGGGGAGGGGGCCGCAGCTGCAGCTTGCCTGCTCCTGCCCCGCCCGACCTCTCAACGCCCCGCCCGACCCCACATCTGTGCTGCTGCTGCTGCTGACAGGCGCCATCAACGCCCACCGCTGCAGAGGGAGGGGCAGCAGGCTGTTGCTCTCACCGCTGCTGGACCTGCCAGGGGCTGGCTGAAGGCTGCCATGGCGAGTGCCAGGGCAGGGATGTGGGCAAGGAGGGGTGGAGTGTGGCTTAGGGTGGGCATGACGGCTGCAGGGGTGGGCACCCAGAGGCAGGGCGACAGGGGGGAGCACCCCAGGTGAGGGGGTGAGGGGGGGGGCCTCCTGCACCAGCACTGGCCCCAGCCCCTTGTCCAGGTGGGGGGCCTGCCGCTGCCCTGCCTGGCCCAGCGCAGCCTCCCCCTGACCCCCAGGGGGGACAGCCGCAACCTCCGCTGCAGAGCACCTAACGTCAAGGCCATGAACAGCGGCAGCAGCAGCAGCAGCGGCAGCCACAGAGGCCCGGCCAGCTCGCGGGTGGGGCTGCTGCCCGAGCGGCCCAGCCCCTGGCGCCTCAGGCTCTCCTGGACCCACTGCCGCCCTGGCTGCCTCTACATCAGCCCTCACCACTACCCCAGGCCCCTGCTTCTGAACAGTGGTGGGGGCGGCGCCTCCAGCCCCCCCTGCCCCAGGCCTGCCCCCCACACGCCAGGCGCTCGGGCTGCTCTGCTCAGGGTGGTGGGCTGTGTCACAGCTGCTGCTGCAGTATGCGCTGCTGGAGCCGCCCCGATCAGCCTGACCCCCCGGGGCTTGGCAGCCTGGCCTCGCCTCAGGGGCTGCGCCCTGCCCCACCCCGCCCCCCAACCCTGTCCACGCCCCCGGTCTGACACCAGGGGGGGTCCACCCCCCAGGGGACCGGCTGCTGGCATCGCCCGAGGTGTTGGAGGTGTTGGAGCGGGAGCTGCTGCCGGTGCCGCGCCCTACACACACCGACATGCAGGCTGTGCCGGAGCCAGCAGTCAGGCATAGGGGCCAGAGCATGATGATCTCTGGCCGCAAGGCGCTCGGCTGCCAGGGGCTGGCGTGGCTGGTGCTGCTGGCCGGGGGGGTGGGGGTGGGGGTGACGGCAGGGAGGGCGGCAGCTGCATGGGCTGGGTGTGGGTCCAGGCATGATGTGCAGCCTAGGGTGGGGGTGGGGTGGGTTGATCCTTGGGGTGGGGAGGGTAGTGGGAGGGAGGGGGGAGGGGAGGAGCTGCTGCTGTGGTGAGCAGTGGAGGCTGGGGGCGTCCAGTTGATGCTTTGAGCGGGAGGGGCAGCGGGAGGGGAAGGCAGGCATGGGTCAGAGAGGGGCGCCCCTCGTTCAGATACCAAGGAAATGGCCAGTGAGGAGGGGAGGGGGCTGCCGCTGCTGCTGTCCCAGCTTGGCACCCAGCCTGGCTGAGCTTCTGTTGCAGGTTGAGGCGGGTGGGTAGCTTCTTGGGTAGCCTGTGGTGCTGCAGGCAAGGCCAGCTCCACACCTCTTTCCCTCGTTGCCTTACCAGGCAATGCAGGCTCAACGCCCAGGAGGGGGCAGCGAGGCCCAGGGGCTGGAGGGGTGTGGGGCCGGGGAGCAGCATGGGGAGCAGGACGGTGGGCAGGAGGGGAGAAGGGCAGGGCGGGGAGGGGTGCAGTGGGGAGGGGTGAGGAGTAGGGCAGGGCAGGGCTCTGCCAGGCAGCCACCCCCCGCCCCCCCGGACCACTGTCAACAGCGTGTTGGAGGCAAGCCCGCCCCTCAGCCAGCCAGCCCCTCTCAGCAGCAACGCCCATGCAGTCCCCCATGCAGTCCAAGGGCCTGGCAGCCCATTGAGGCGAGTAGGTCCGGCTGCCAGCTGCCTGCGGCAGAGACCCTGACCAGGATGCTGAGTCCCCTTCTGGAACCACAGGCAGCAGCAGGCTGCTGGGGCAGGCCAAGGCCAGGCTGCTGAGCTGCCCGACCAGCTGCTGCTGCTGCTGCTGCTGCTCCAGCTGCTCTTGCAGCCCTTCAGCATGAGCCGTGGCAGCGGCAGCCACAGTGATGAGGTGCGCAAGGTGCCGGGCCTGCCACTGCGCCCAGCTGCGAGCCGCCTGGGGGCAGGCAGAGGGTGGGAGGGCTGGGTCGGAGCAGGCCGGGCTGGGTCCCTGGGAGGTGGGGGGGCCTGCTGGGTGAGGGGCCTGCTGGGCTGGTGGCTGCACTCGTGTCAGGGAAGACTGCGAATGATGCTCAGCCTCAGGCTTCTCATGAGACGGCAAGACGCTGCGGAGGTTAGTCTGTGTTTGGGTCTCAGTCTCAGTCTCAGTCTGAGTTTCAGTCTCAGTCTCAGTCTGACACTGAGGCTGAGTCTGAGACTGAGTCTGAGTCTGAGTCTGAGTCTGAATCTGGGGGAGCGGCTGGGTCTGGGTATGGGTTTGGGGTGGCGACTGTGGGTTGCCTGGCACAATCAATGAGCTGTGCATCTGGGCTGGGCCTGGCAAGGGGGCAGCCAGCTGGGCGTTGCCAGCAGCCGGGCCGCCCAGGGTCCATGCAGTGGAGGGCAGGCTGATGGTGTCAGACAGGCCCCGCACAGCCAGGGGGGGGCTGGGCAGGTGTGGCCTGCTGCCTGGCGCTGCTGGCTGCTGCTCAGCTGAGTGGGTGCGGCTGATTGGGGGCTCTGGGGTGGAGTCAGCAGGATGCAGGGGCAGGGGGCAGGGGGGTAGAGGGGGGAAGGGGGGCAGGATGTTTCCGCAGGGAGCCTCCTTGCTAACAGCACAGGTTCCTGCGCAGTGCAGACCAGCCTGCTCAGCAGCAGGAGAAGCCACCTAGCCCCCGGTCTCAGGCCATCAGGACCCCTGGCTCAGCCCAGCCTGGTCTGGCCTACCCCAACAGGCTCCCTGCCTAGCTGGCCGGAAGCTGGCCGGGAGCTGGCCGGAAGCTGGCCGGAAGCTGGCCTGGCCCCTCGAGCTTCCAGCCCTAAGACCACAACGGGTTTGCGAGAGCTCAGGCAGGATGCAGGTGATGATGCTGGGGGGACACCTGTGCGTCCATCAGCCCGGCCAGGCTGGCCTTGCCCTGGCATTGGAAAGAGGTGGAGGGGGGCAGCAAGGCAGCTCGCCTGGGGATGCGCTTGTTGTCCTGGGGCCCGGGGCACGGGGGGTACTGGAGTGTGGCTGCGCTGCACCGGCTGTGCAAACTATAGAGCAGTCCATGCCTGTGCCAACTGTGCAGCTGGGTGTGGGGTACTTGGTTGGATCAGTAAGAGCACTGCGTGTGGCTGTTCTCCTTTGTGGTAGTACTGAGACGAATGGCGGCACACGCTGACACACCTGAGCTTGAGTGGGGCTAGCGCTTGAGGCTAGAGATTGAGTTTGACAGCTGTGCGTGCAAGCCTTTCGTGCAAGCCTCGGCTTCAAGCTGTGCGAATGATTGGACGGGCGACTACGCAGGCGACGGTGTTGAGATGCGCAGGAATGCTGGGCATTGGAATGTTTACCACGCTATGCTTTTGGTGCGCCGTCTCGGCCAACCAATATTCACTGCCAATAAGGCGCGCTTAGCTTAGCTCAGCATCCAACCGTGTAAACGATACTATGGAACATGTTGGATGGGCTTCAAACTCAATAGTCATGGAGGCACACACACACAATAGGCGTTATACTTGTCAATATATTGTAGTAGCAAGAGCGATGCAGGGTGCAGTATCGTGTAGCTCGGCACACAGGATCAGCCCAAAACGCAACCACCTCAGTTCAATGCACGCTGCCTTCCGCTTGCATGCTCTCCAACAACGTTGTGTACTAACATGTCCTGACAAAGCCAGCAGTAGCTATTCAAGCACTAGCGACCGCGGACACACCTCAGCTGCTCACAACCGACTGTTCTAGCGGTATGTAGTGGCATCAGTGATTGAACTGCGCCTGCTATCGAGCCGGAAGTACAATCACATTTTTGCCCTCCACCTTCGCGAACTTTTTACTGGTGAAGGCGGTGTCGGTAGACCATCGTTGGGCAAGAAATAACTCGACATTGCACCGATGTGCGAAACGTGCGTTTCTCTAGAGCCAACCATACAGAAAAGGGGACCCCCTTTGGTTTTTCCATCAATCAGGCCCGCCGAAAATGACCTTGGCGCGACCCGGCTTTGCCTTGCAGAAATGACGAGCCCACTCTGAGGGCCTGGACCCTGCCCCCTCGCACCCCCCGCACCCTCACCCCCTCCCAGACCCAACATGGCCCGCACACCTCCTCCCACCTCCTCCCAGCCTCAGCCTCGCCCTCCATCCCCCCTCCCACTCCCTCCCACTTTTACATGCGGCAAAGTGGGGTTGGGCTGGCCTGGGCTGGGCTGGGTGATGGTGGGGCTGGATGGCAGCAGCAAGCTCAGCCGGCACCTCCCTGGAGGCCAACCTGAAGCACATCACTGTCACGCTGGCCACCTGGGATGCGGTGTGGGAGGTGTACCTGGACCCCAAGTGGGCACGGCAGCGGCTGCGGCTGTAAGGAGCCCAGGACCGGGCGCTGGAGCAGTTCTTCAAGAAGGTGAGGGAGGGTGGGAGGGAGGGTAAGGGACTGGGAGGTGGTGGGTTAGGCATAACGTGAAAAGGTAGTTGACTGTGCCATACCTAACCTGGTGCCACCATGTCAGCCACCATGTGTGCGCCTTGTGTGCATGGCTGCAGTTAAAGGAGGACATGGCGGAGGTGTCCATGGAGCGCCATGGGCATGCCAAGCAGCTGGTGGTGTTCTTTGGCGCAGCTGGCATTGGCACAGCAGGAGGGTGGGGTGCTGATGCGGTGCTACGTGCCTGCTGCAAGGTGGTGTGCAGGCCCAGGGGCGCAGGCCAGCGGCGGGGCAGGGTGGTGCTAGTGGATGAGCACCGCACCACCCGGGTCAGCTCAGCAGTGAATGGGGAGCAGCCATGTGAGGAGGAGCTGAACAAACTCAGTGCCACAAGGCCTGCAGGCTGGAAGCCACCAGCAGGGCAGGTGGGACAGCGCCTGGTGCGCCCAGCCTGGAGCCAGCAGCGTGACCAACTAGTGCGGGGCCTGATGTGGTGCCCTGTAGTGCCCCCCCGCAAGCCCCCACAGGCCCCATGCAGCAGCCAGGAGGCCACACAGCCAGCAGCCTCAGAGCCAGGGCCCAGCACTCCCCCTCCAGCCAAGCGCAGCAAGCGCATCGAGGCTGAGCCGGCAGCTGAGCCCACCCAGCCCACCAAGGGCAAGGCCAAGGGCAAGGATGCCAAAGCCAAGCCAGCACCACAGCCAGGCAGGTGGCTGGACAGGGACTGCATTGCAGCTCTGAACATGCAGCGCATCGGGGAGAGCAGGTGATGTCCACTGGAGCTGTGCTACTGGCCAGACCAGGGAGCTCTGCCAGCCAAGGGCAAGGAGTACCCAGGCCTGGCCTACAAGCGGCTGCAAGACAAGCCACCCAAGGCCCACGAGCAGCAGCAGCCTGCTGTGGCACAGTAGTGTGTCCCCCTTTGTTGAGCTGTCATCAGCTCACAATCAGCGCATGTTTCATGCCAATTCTACACAATAGCCCTAACGGGTCAGGCAATGATGTAGGTGGTAGGCGCTCATGTGCCATGTGCACTGGGTTTACTCCACACAGCCCAATAACACTATTTGAGTCGGGCCACTATTGCCCACTAGTATATTCCCGCTAGTGGCTGCTAGTGGGTACTACTGATCCGGCTTTAATGGAGGCCCTAGTGAGGGACAAGGGGGCTGGATGGCGTGTAGAAACCAAAAATGGAGGTAAACTAGGTTACCGTACTATCTCTTTTGATTCGCGAGGCCCCGAAAAATAAAATTAAATACTCTTTCCCGACCCCAAAAAAAGATTGTTTATTTCTTCCCGATGCAAACAATGCTGCAAAACACAGTTCTGAGAATATTCTAGGCTGCCATACCTTGCATACCATGTCAATCCTCCATGGTTCTAGCACTTCTTGGACATGTCACCATGTCAAGCTACCCGGTCACCCAGTCAAAGCCAGTATGCAAGGGTAGTGTCACCGTGCACCAAGTCACCAAATCTTGACTTTGCACTAGATACGGCACTGAACCTCCCCCATGAAGTCATGGTGCTCCTGTGGTTGCTTGCAGTGCCGGCATATCTCTGCATCCTCCTATGAACACTCAAACTTGCGTGCCCTTGCAGTCACCCATGCCGCAGCTTTCGCCAAGGCGAAGACCCCAACAGCTGACTCGGTGCGGCCAGCCACCCCGGCTGCTGACCTGGTGCGGCCAGCCACACCGGCTGCTGCCCTAGCCTGGCCAACCACCCCAACAGCTGACTTCTTGCAGCCAGCCACCCCGGCTGCTAACTTGCTAACTACCCACTCCTCGTTGTTGGCACTGCCATCTTCGCTGCTGCTGTTGTCGCCGCTGCTGTTGCTGGCGCTGCTAGTGTTAGCACTGCTGTTGTTGGCGCTGCTGCTAGTGTTGCACACCAAGCGTGCCTGCTTGCGTGTGGGGGTGGGTGTGGCTTGTGCTGCTGGTGGCTTAGGCTTGTTCCTAGAGCCCAATGGCCTGCCACGCTTGCGAATGGTTGGACCATCTGCCGTTGTTGCAGCTGGCTTGACTGAAGGCTTGGCTGTTGGCATCGCTCTTGTGATGGCAGACCACTGCTGAGCTGCCACCATCAGCTCAACGGCTGTCATGGACTGAACATCGATCCCTGCCACCTGCTCTGTAAGCAAGGGGGAGCCCTTCGATGGAGCATTTCATCGTGCTAGTCAACCTGGCGTTGCAAATTTTTGGCTGCGTCGTTGGCACTGATGCCACGGACCACAGAGCGGTCCATCGCATCGATATTTATGCAGGTCAAACAATTGTTTGACCACTTCGCGGTTCAGTCAAAAATCACATTGTTTACTCGTTCGCGAGTTCGCGAGGCCAAAAAAACGATTCGCGGACGCGAATCAAAAGAGAGAGTACGGTAACTGTGATAACTGACAAGTTTAGTAACTCATGTACCCCTGGTGTAGGGGGAGGTGGTGGCTGTGCGATTCAACTTGATGGTTGCACATACAGGAAGCATGGCAAAGTGCTCGTAATAAAACAAGTTGCACCGCATAGATGACAGAATTTCTATCCGGGGATGTGCGGCACATAATCAGAAGCCACGTGGCTGAGACGTGGCGTCGTTTTGGTTACCAGGGGTAGTTAGTTGGGGACACCTGAGACCTAGCCTATCTGACAATATTTAAATGGTCGCCTACATCAAGTGCAACGCAACACTATCAACAGCTTCACAGCTCATTGATTTAACAAGCCATGCTTGCACTACATGCAGCCCCATGGCACCCACCTAGCACCTACACGGTGTGGGGTCTTTCTACTACGGATTTGTGCAGTTAGCCTGGGGCAGTCTGCGACAAGGGGGGCTGTAGGCTGGGACAGAGGGACAGGGGAGGGGCTGTGGGAGGAAAAGACGAGGGGCTGTGGGAGGAAAAGACGAGGGGCTGTGGGAGGGACAGGGGAGGGGCTGTGGGAGGGGCTGTGAGTTGTAGACAGGAGGGACAAGGGAGGCTATAGGCTGCCCGGCATTTGCTAGGCACTTGGCCGTCAGCTGCTTAGGCAGCCAGGGGGCCGTCCACGGGGAAGTTGACCCCTAACTCCAGGAGCTTTTGAAATGCCGCAGCAAAGTCATCAAAGAAGCGTTGCTCGTCCTGTGCATACAACTGCGTCCACTTCTTGAACGCCCGGTCCTGGATGAGCGCCTGTAAGCCACAAGGTCAGGCGGAGGGGCCCGAGGGCAGTGGGTGAGTCAGGGTTGGACTCAGTGGGCGGAGGCTGGGGCACCCTAGTGTTAGGCTGAGAGCCAGGAACACGTAAGGGACGACACCTGTGCGAGAGTTGGCTCTGCTTCATGGCTGCTGAAGGCCAGGGCGAGGTGATGAGTATGAGGAGTGGGGTAGGGTGAGGGTGAGAGTCGGCAGGTGGGGTAGGCAGGCTGTCAGACTGAGCACCTTAAGGTGGGTCTGAGGGAGGTCGAGGACCAGGTGGGCCCACACCAGCGTGAGAGTCAGCTTGACGCTAGGGCCACTTGCAGGCTGGGCCCACTACTTACTGGGCCAGGGTTAGGTAGTGGGCAGGGGTAGGGGTAAGTGGTGTAGTGGTGCAGGCTGTGGCCCCTCACCATGTCAGTTGGCAGCATCATCAGCTTGCCGCTCTCCTTGTCCTCATACTGCAAGGGCCCTGACCAGGACTTCTTCCGCCAGTGCCGGTTGAGGAGCTCCTGAGTAGGCAACAGGCAGCAAGCCACCCAGCACTGCCTAAGCAGGCAACACCTCAGCTGCCCAGCTACTGAGCTCTCTGATGCTGAGCAGGACGCTGTGGGCTGTACTAGCATAGGGCCTGAGTGCAGCTGCACTCCACAAGCTGCACTCTCTCATGGCAGCCCCTGCTGCTGCTGCCGCCCCTGCCCCTCCCCCTCTACCCAGGTCCCGCTGGGTGCAGCTGCTGCCCCCTCCCAGCCTCCCCTGGCCCTGCACACCTGGAAGTACAGATTGGAGAAGGTGGTGGGAGCATTGGTCCAGGGCCCTGTGTAGCCTGAGCGGTCGGTGTGGCAGCGGCCTAAGGCGTGCGCCCCTGAGAGTGGGCACACAGCAGCCAGCTGGCTCAGGCTCAGGGGCAGAGGACAGCAGCAGCAGCAGCAGCAGCCAGGGACAAGGCAAACAGCCCAGCAAGAGGGAGCAACAACATGAAGGCAGACTCATCCAGACTTACTTCCTTTCATGTCCCTGCTCCTTCTCCTGCCCCTGCCCAAACCCCTGCCCCTACCATGCCCCTGCACCTTCCCCTGCCCTTGACACGCCCATGGCCTGCCCCTCCCTCAAGCCTCAACTGACCCTCCTCTGCCCCCTCCCCCTCCCCCTCCCCCTCCCCCTCCCCTGCCTGCACCTGACAAGGCCACAATCTCCTGGTCATTGAAGCCCATGCGGTTAAAGATGGCCCTGATGTGGGCTGCGCCCTGGCTGGCGTCAGGCAGACGCTTGTCAGGCGGGCAGCTGCTGGCGTCCACATGGTCCTTGCGGCCTGGCCGCCACTTGATGTGCGGCCCTGGGGAAGGCAAAGGGCGCAGGGGCTGAAGGGCGCAGGGGCTAAAGGGCGGAAAGCCCAGTGGGGTGCGATGAGAGTGAGGGAGAGAGGGGGCGGGGTGGAGGCAGGTCCTATAGTGCAGGGATATACAGCAGAGGGCGGCAGGGGGGCAAGGTGGAGGCAGGTCCTGGTAGGTGAGGATACTCACACTGAGGGTGAGTGAGGAGGTGCACCAACCCCCCACGCATGGGCACATGGAACGCAGTGGTAACGTGTCCACCTCCTATCAAAGCTTTTGAAACGGGCTATAGGAGGGACGTGATGCTTGCGCTCGTGCTGTTGGCATGGAGTATCTGCAGCGTAGCCATGTTTGAGAAATGCCATGATGTAATGGTGATGATGGTGATGGTGATGATGATGGTGTTGGTAATGGTGGTGTTGGTAATGGTGATGGTGATGGTATTGGTGGTGGTGGTGATGGTAATGGTGGTGATGGTAATGGTGGTGGTGATGACGAGGTGACGATGGCACCCACCCCCCATCTCCTCCACTGCCACGCAGCCCGCCAGTGTCCACAGGTCGGCGTAGCTGATCCAGGGGAAGCGCTCCTTCACTGGGTCCAGCAGGTCACGGGCCACCTGCAGCGGTGAGGCCATGGCAGGGTGGAGGCGCTGGGGTGGGCTAGTGAGGGACAAGGGGACTGATAGCAGCTGTAGGGATGTAAAAAAAAGGGGTGCATGCAAGGGGCGAGGTGGCGGTGGGGCGTGCAAGGGGTGGTGTGGCGGTGTGGCTTGCAAGCCAGGAGGGTTGCTGGTGCTGGAGGGCCAGGGGTGCGGCCAGTGGTTGCCAACGAGCTCACAGCAACCTGTCATTCAGATGACCTGCAGGCTGGCTGGCTGGCTGGCTGGCTGGCTAATTTAGTAGCTGAGCCACATGGCCCACAGACCAGGAGCGGGTGCAAGGACAGCACCAGCCCGTGCTGCTGTGAGGCTGAGGTCAGCCTGATAGGCAGCTGGAGCCACTGACCTTGAGGCCGGCATTGGCGTTGTGCTCACACTCCGGGGGAAACCTGGGCACACACAGCAAGCACATGACTGACCTGCCCGCCCTCACGTTGCCAGTCGCCCGCCCGCCCGTCACCCGCCCGCCCGCCCACCCGCCCGCCCGCCCATCGCCCGCCTGCTCGCCCGCCTGTCAGCTTGCCGTCACATGTCACATGAGACGCTTGCTTACTTGGCCTGCCCCTGCTGCAGTGCCTAAGGTCCTGCCCCTGTGGCTACAGCTGTGGCTGCAGCGCTGCTGGCAGCTGTCCCTCACTGCTCGCCTCCCTCCTCACTGCTGCCGGCAGTCACCCTGGTCACCTCATGGTGGAGCCATTGGAGCCGCCAGTGTTGCTGGCCTTGTCATAAGTGCCGGAGGCGTGCCAGGCCAGCCGCACCTGCGCCACCAGGTCAGCCGGACACAGCCAGAGTGACAGCCAGAGGAGACTGAAGAGGCTGCAGGTGCGTGCTGTGTCATGCACACTATGGTGCCAGTGCGCAGTGAGGCAACGGTGGGGTGTGCGCTGCGTGTTTGCAGCCAGGAGAGTAGAGGGCGGGCGGGTGGGTGGTGGTCGTGCTAGTGACTGCTGCTGGCAGCACTGCTGGCCAGGTGGCACCTGCCCTCACAGCCAAGCTGCTGCCTGCATGCCTTGCAGCACCCAGCAGCCCGGCTGCACTGACCAGCACTGGGCCATAGGAGCCGTCATCGTAGTCGTCCTTGTCCAGGATGTTCGCCACTGCACTGCGCACCGCACCGTAGTCGCCCTCAGTGGACGCAGGGGCCTGCGCACCACCTCATATGCTGCTATGACTTCCGCTCCACAGGCTGCCATGAGCACTGCTGCACATGTCATGATGGACGCTGCACCTGGCGCAGATGAGGGGGCAAGCTCAACATCAGCCCTACCCTGATCCTTGGATGCAGGTGGCTGTTTGACTCCATGCCACCCATGCCCCAGCATCATGTCTCTAGCCAATGTTACGGATGCCACAGGCACGCCACATATCGAAGCCAGCCACAGGGTAGAGGGTGCAGCAAAGCTGCTTGCTTGCATAATGATGGTTTGTCTCACCGGGGTGGTGATCAGCGCCCCTTGTTGCTGCAGCTTGGAGGTGAACAGGGAGTACGAAAACACCCCACCAGTGAGAATCCCCCCGAAGAGTAGAAACCGAACAACCTGTACGAAACGGGATTGCAAACATTGCGATTGCAATCAACGCCGAAACGTCCAATTGGTCGTATGCCTGTAAACATTACATTAGCAGGGTTTGGGCCTTTTGTTGCGGAGGCATCGGCAGCTGCTCCCACTGATACGTAGATTGAACGCAGGCTATGCGCTGGATGCGGTTGGATTGGGCGCAGCGCAGCCTGGAGCACTTGCGAGTGCCTGCTGTGCTGCCTGCCGATGCGTACGATGCTGGATAGAAGAGACATTCTAGGTGAGATGCAATCGGCGGAGTGCAGAGCGCAAATCACGTAGGCTCACACAAACAGGGTGACGTTTGTTGCAAGTGTCTATCCTTGACTGAACTGGCCTAGACGGGCGCGTCTACAACAAACTCATAGCTAACTGCTACTGGTTGGGCTTCAGTAATCAAACCCAGTGCTTACACGCAGTGGAGGGCGGTTGGTGAGAGGAGTGCAAGATTGTGCTTGCCATACTGCCTGCCACGTAGTGCCATCCCACATAGTCCATGGCCCTTCACTTGTGATACAAGAAAAACCAGCCCAACGCAAAGAATGCCAGCATGCTGGAAAGAGCGCTTGCATAGTAGGGGTAAGCACAGGTGAGGAAGCGTTCATACTCGTTATGCTTGAACGGGTGCACTGGCACCTGCAGCCAGCCAGGCAACCAGCCAGGCCAGTAAAGGAGCTGCACATTGCCAGCTGCTCAAGAACGCCACACCAACAGCCAAACCCACAGGACCCCTATCGCCGCTCTCCCAACATTGGCCACTGGGAAGCTAAGACAGAAATCAACAGAGACAGAGGTGTTGGACAGGCACAGCCCAGACTCCCTTAGCTGCCCCTGCCCCTCCTCTCACTTGTAACCCCTAGCTGTCCCCTCAACCCCCTGCAGCCGTGTTGCCCACCTACCTGCTGCACCAGGTCCACATAGCTGTAGCCAGGGCGGCGGTAGGTGAGCACGTACTTGAACACCCCATACACATCAGGCACCTTGAAGCGCACGCTGAAATTGCCTTGGCCGTCATGGCTCAGGGGCAGGCGCACATGCGGGTCAAGCATGGTGAACTCCACCTGGACATCATCAGCCCTGCAGCAGCACCAATGACAGCCGCAGCAGGGGCAGGAGCGGTGACTGCAGAAGCAGGAGGAGCAACAGCAGCAGCAGCAGCAGCAAAGACAGCTGGGGCCGCTGCAGGAGCAGCAGTGGTCCTGGCACAGGGCCCATGGGGCAGGGGTTACAGCGCGGTTGCCACCAGTGAGCCCCCTGCCAGCACTGGCTGTGGCAGCACACCCACAACCTCTGGTGGGCCGCTCCTGAGCCGCTCCTGAAGACCTGGCTGTTGCAGCCAAGACCATAGCCAACTCGGCCCTTGGGGTCGGGGTGGACGCTCCCCCTCCTAGGCGACACCACTCACAGGTAGGGCCGCCTGGCGCCCGCCTCCCTCTCCCACAGCTTCACTGAGAACTCCACGTCGTCCAGCACTCGGTAGTGGCTGGGGGCTGGGCTGCCCAGGGGCGCAGTCACCAGGCGGTGCTGCAGCCCCTCAGCCTCCAACACGCCGCGATCCTGCAGCGCCCAGCGCGCTACCGACAGGGCGAAGGCTGCGTTGCCCGAGGCGCCCAGGCTGTGAGCACAGCAGGTTGCAGGGAAGGGGCAGGGAATGACCGGGCGGGCTGTAGTGCAGAAGGGGTTGGTGGAGGGAGCGGCAGGCTGAGGAGCGCTGCATTTGCCACCAGCATGTACGTGCCTTGCCTGTGATATTATGTGCCTGTTACTACCACTGCGTGAATCTGCGCAGTGGCTGGTGGGATGCGTGGTGGGGTGCCTTCCTGTTAGTGGGGTGCCTGCTGGTAGGGTGCCCTCCACCCTCAGTCCTACCCACCATGGCAGGCACAGCCCGGTGCCTGTGCATCCCTGGTCAGGCTGCAGCAGTAACTGCCCGCCTTGCGCGTCCTGCACGTCATTGCCTGCTTGCCTGCAGTCCTCTGTTCCCTCTGACCCTGTGCCACGCAGCCAGCCACTCACGCTGCCCCGTCGCTGCCGCGCACCACCTGTGCGTTGAACAGCTGGTTGGTGAACAAGTCCATGGAGCCGCTGACCAGCACTCTCGCATTGTTGCGTGCCTGTAGCACCAGCCGCCATGGACAGAGGCGGGGGCTGAGAGCGGGGCCAAGGGCAGCAGGAGGAGAGGGGATGGTGCAGGGGAATGAGTTGGGTTAGGGCCTGCGCACCTGCACCAGGGCCACTAGCGCTAGGCCGGAGCCAGCCATGAGCTCGCCTGCCTCCGGGGGTGGTCCCCGGGGATTGAAGGAGTAGGCAGTTGTGGGCGCCCCCAGCGCTACCGCGACCTGCCAGCACCAGGGGCACGCAGAGTGGGTCTCATTGCAGTTAAGGTTGGGGGTCTCAGTGATACGCAAGGACCTAGTTTGGGAGACTTGGGGCCAGAGTTGCCACTGCTGCTGCTGCTGCTGCTACTGCTGCTGCTGTTCAGATGTGAGTGGAATTGTTCATCTCCAGGGGTTCTGCAGGGCAGCACCTGCTACATGAAGCCTTTGCATTTGCAAGGCTCTGGGATGTTTTGCTTCAAGCTATTAAAACCATCGTTATCATCACATGGCAGTTGCAGTGAAGGGTGGCTGCCCCTGCCCATGCCCTGGCCGGTTGACCTTGTTTATGCCTGGCCGCTGCGAGTGTGTGGTTGGTGACGATTGTTGACGTGCACCCCAGCAGCTGGTGGACATGTTTAAGGAGGGGCTCACCAGCTCTGAGTCAGGGGCAACCGAACAGCCCACTCCGCGGTACAAGATAGGGCCCTGCAGAAAGTGTCCATGCCATGCAGGAGCACCATGTAGGTGCATGGCTGCTGCTGTACATGCTACATGAGAAGCGCGAGCAAGCGTGCATGCAGGATGCCCTGGGTATTGCCAGCATGTGCAACCACTGGAAAACCAAGCAATATAGTTTTGTCACTCTCCTGTATCTCAACAATTGCTCAGCTACTTAGGGAGTTGAGAATAAAATGTTCAGGAGCTTGGCAGGAGCAGGGATATTATGCAGGCATGGGCATGTAAAGTGCATGTAAGGCAAGCTGAGCAGGGGAGATTGCTAGTCACAACACGATGGGGGACGGGTGATTGCTCTATGTGACCCTGCTGCCGCCTGGTCAGCAGATGAGGGCCACACAGTGCTTGCTGCTGCTGCTGCTGTGTCGAGGCCACTGGTTGGCTATCGGGCACTGATGTGGCACATGTACGCTGGCAGGGCAGCTGGTGCGAGGCAGCACACACCTGCGTTGGGATGCCTGCACTGCTTGCGGTGTACTCTGTGCTGATGACCAGGGTGTGGTCGGCTCTGCCATCTATGGAGGCGTGGTTGAAGTGGTCAAACACCTTGCTGCCCTTCTCATCCATGTCTACCCCCACTTCTGCAGCAAAACCCCGCATGGTGTCTGACACGTCGCTGCTGGCGCCGAAGATGACATTCCTGCCGCTGTCGACGAAGTCCAGCAGGGCAGGGACGTCAATTGAGCCTCCGAATGCTGCGGAAGGGTGCGATCAGGGTGAGATCTTGATCGCGCAGCTCGCAGCTGTTGATGCGGACCCGCCTAACGCACATTCTGCCTTGGGTGCGAACAGGATCAAATGGTCGTAGTTCCAATGGTCGTATTCCTTGAGTTTAATGCCTTTGTCTTTGTGACCGCGGACCGTGATGTCGAAGTTTAGTTGAGCTAGGCTGTCTAAGAATTGGCTGTAGTTGTCCCTGTCCGCCTCGCTCTGCAGCAGGACCAGCACTCGCTTGCCTCCCAGAGGGGCTGCAGTGATGCTAGCTACCAGGACACCCGCTGTGAGTGCACAGATGAGCCCGATGAGCTTCATCGATGCGGCTGTGCGCTTGCGTGACGCGAGATACAATAATCGCACTAGGTGTGAGCCAGCAGCACTCCAGTGAAAATACATGTATCCCTATTCTGAGGAGCCTCTTCACAACAGGCAGCGACAGGTGGTCCTGAGCCCTAGCTATTACTCCAGGAGTGCTCGAGCCCTAACCTATGCATGCGCTCGATGTGTGTGGGGGGGTGTCCTAATGTGTGGGATAATACACATGATACTATAGCTGCCGCTGTGTCCGCCACTGCCACTTGCGCAGCAGGCCTTTGTCACGCACGTGCACCCACTCTTGGCCTGGTGTGCCTGGGTAGGTGAGCACGTACTTGAGTACCCCATACACATCAGGCACCTTGAAATGCACGCTGGAGTTGCCCTGGCCGTCATGGCTCACCCAGCAGCAAAATCAAATCTGCCAGTGCGTTAGTGCTCTTCAGCTTCTTAAGTTTCTCAAACCAAAGGCAGATGAGGAGGGGCAGGGGAGCAATGCCGACGAATGGCATGTAACTAAGGCGCGACCGGCCAACCTAGAATTCTATTTCTAGGTTTCTAGGCTCAGGAAAAATTTCTAGGAATCCAGCCGGCCAACCTAGAATTCTATTTCTAGGTTTCTAGGCTTAGGAAAAATTTCTAGGTTTCCGAGCCACCTAGAATTCTATGGGCGTGCCCTACATGTAACCCTCTGCTGCTGTACCCTCTGCTGCTGGGCGCCTAGACCTGGGTGCTGCCCACCTCAACCAGCTGGGACAGAGACCAGGCTGCGGCTAAGAGAGGCCCCTGAGCCACCCGGAACACTCCCGTGACCTCCCCACCGCCTCAGCCACCCCCACTGCCGCCCCTCCACCTACACCTCACAACCCACCCGCAACCCGCTTGAACCCTTGAACCCGGATGGCTGACGGCTGCAGCGGTGTAAGCCAGCATGCCTGTACGCTGACCAGGCATACAGGCATTTATGCCAGAGTCGCCCTCCCAAACCCCCACCCCTTTCCCAACCCATTCCCAACCCAACTTTAGTTGTCTCTGTCATGTCCGAATGGTGTGTGTCGTCATAATGCGTGTCATATGCGGATGTAAAAATCGATGTTGGACCCCCAACGGCCATTCCAATGGCCATCCAATGGCCATTGGTCACCCCGGCCGTTGGTCCCGCCAATCCGTGACAGGCGCGACGCTCACACCACGCGCTAGTGAAGGGTAGCTGAGGCTATCGCGGTAAGTCACGCGCGCTAAAACTCGCGTTTTGGACTGAAGCCTCCCAGATCACTCCGCCCGCCATTCCCGCGAACTGTGAACATGGTCGCTCGCTGCAGCTTGGCACTCAACGGGATGCGACCGTACGTGGGTCGCAGGTCGAAGCGCAAGATTCCCTGGTTTGGGTCGGGACCCCTCATGGCCCGTGTACTTCCTAAAAACTGGCCCGGGCCCTTCTAACACTTGAGCCGGGACCTGCCTGATCCTGCCTCCAAGCATGCACAGCATCTCACTGAGGTGTCAGCAGCACCGTGCGTGGACTTTGTTTCGCTACCGTGCACTCTGTTGAAGCATTGACCTCATCATTCCTGGGCTTGTGTCAAGACCTTAAACTTTTTGGCCAGTGGTCCTTTCCACGTGCTTCCACCTTTCACCGATAGCTGGGCGGGTCTATATTCCGGGATGCGGTCCAAGACATGCTCCATCACCTGTCGTGGTACATACAATGACAAAATGCGGCAGAGGGTTAATGTGGCATGGGGCGGTCTCATCACTGGGGGGGATTGGCGGCGTCCTCGGGGGTATCCCCGACGGGTTGGACCATGTGTAACCGCTAGGCGCCCACATCGCTGCGTTTATTGCACTGTGCGAGAAACTCAAGCCGAAAGTTGCGACCTACACCCCGACGCCGCGCTGGCCTGGCACAGGCGACAGCGATGCGTGCCAAGCTGGTAAGAAGTGGCAGTGGCAGTGGCGGGAACCTCCATTTTGGCGGGAACCCCCATTGTGGCGGGAACCTGTACCTTGACATCCTCCTCCTCCATCCTACACCCTGCAGAGCCCTACCGAGCTGCCAGCCCTTGAAACAGCCCTTGCAACATCACAACAGTCAAGCAGGGGTGCCAGCACATGGGGCCACAAGCGCCCACGCACCTGCCTCGGCCGGGGCGCCCAGCAGCAGCTGAGCATGGACCAGCAGCAGCTGCAGGGTGCCCAGCACCAGCTGGCTGTGGACCAGCAGCAGCTGCAGGATGCCCAGCACCAGCTGGCTGTGGACCAGCAGCAGCTGCAGGGTGCCCAGCACCACCTGGCTGTGGACCAGCAGCAGCTGCAGGATGCCCAGCACCAGCTGGGTCTGGACCAGCAGCAGCTACAGGATGCCCAGCACCAGCTGGCTGTGGACCAGCAGCAGCTGCAGGATGCCCAGCACCAGCTGGCTGTGGACCAGCAGCAGCTGCAGGGTGCCCAGCACCAGCTGGGTCTGGACCAGCAGCAGCTGCAGGGTGCCCAGCACCAGCTGGGTCTGGACCAGCAGCAGCTGCAGGGTGCCCAGCACCAGCTGGGTCTGGACCAGCAGCAGCTGCAGGGTGCCCAGCACCAGCTGGGTCTGGACCAGCAGCAGCTACAGGGTGCCCAGCACCAGCTGGGTCTGGACC
Source organism: Haematococcus lacustris (assembly GCA_030144725.1). Lineage (NCBI taxonomy): Eukaryota > Viridiplantae > Chlorophyta > Chlorophyceae > Chlamydomonadales > Haematococcaceae > Haematococcus > Haematococcus lacustris. The sequence continues at coordinate 5,756,124 of JASKMD010000014.1, read as the reverse complement.
AGCAGCAGCTGAAGGGTGCCCAGCAGCAGCTAGCTCTGGACCTGGAGAAGCTACAGGGTGCGCAGCAGCAGCAGGCTCAGGCCCTTGAGCAGCTGCAGAACGCATGCATGAGGTGAGAGCTTGACATGCTGTGACATGCTGTGACCTGCTGTGACCTGTTGTGCTCCATGCGCTACTGACCTGCTGTGACCCATGTGCTATTGACATGTTGTGACATGCCCCATGTGCAGGGCACACACCATGGACTTGCCGAGCCTTGCAGCCATGCAGCCATGCAGCCATGCACATCGATGCACAGCCATGCAACCTGCCATGCAACCAGCCATGCACAACCATGCAACCGGGCATGCAACCAGCCATGCAAATGCACAGCCATGCACAACCATGCACAGCCATGCACAACCATGCACAACCATGCACAGCCATGCAACCTGAGATGCGGCGCATCTGTTTCATGCGCAATTGTGTCCCCAGAGCTGCAGCCCAAGCTGCTTATTCTCTGGCTCTCCCACCCGTGAGGCTGCACAACCGCTTTAGCACTCTGTCATCCCCTTGTCCAGGAGATGACAACAGCCCTCTTGCCCCAGTCACCCCAACACCTATTGCACGGCGGGCAGCCCGTCAAAAGGAGAGGAGAAGGTTTGCTTGCCTCCACAAGCTGCACAATGCGCAACGGCTACGGCTACGGCGTCATCAGCATCAGCATCAGCATCAGCATCAGCATCCATTTTGCCAGCATTTTGCCATTGCTCAGGGCTGGACTCGGCCACACACACACCTGCAGGCAAAACCCATAGCACGACGCAAGGAAGCTCACTTGTCAAGGCCATCATCAATGGGTACAGCACCGATGATCGCTTTGCTGATTGTGCATACACCCAGGCCTATGAGTTGAGCGAGACGGGGCTATGGATGTCGGGCGGAAAGGTGGTTGTACCCAAGAGCCCCTTGGTCAAAAGAGAGGTGCTTGAGGCGTGCCACGATGCAAAATATGCCGGCCATATGGGCATGAGCAAAACATGGCATACTGTGGATCTCAGCTTCACCTGGCCAGGCATGCGCAAGGATGTAGAGGACTATGTCAGGCAATGCGATGCCTGCCAGCGCAACAAGCCCAGCACTCGTCTCAAGGCCGGAAAGCTCCAGCCCCTGTCTATACCTGGTCGTCGCTGGGAAAGTGTGAGTATGGACTTCATTGTAAAACTGCCAAATAGTGGTGAGCGTGGATTTGATAGTATCCTAGTATTCGTAGACAGACTCAGCAAAATGGTGCATCTCGTACCCACCAAGGAGAGCATCAGTGCCTTCGACATGGCTACACACTTCTTCCATGAGGTCGTGCGCCTGCATGGCATGCCAGCCTCGGTGATCACAGACCGTGGCCCCCACTTCAACAGCCACTTCTGGGAACATGTATGCGCCCTGTGCAAAGTGGCCCATTACATGTCCAGTGCATATCATCCCGAGTCTGACGGCCAGACAGAGCGAGTAAACAGAGTCATTGAGGAGATGCTGCGACACTATGTGAACGATGCCCACACAGACTGGGCAGAACACTTGCCTTGGGTTGAGTTCGCTATCAACAACTCCTGGCACGAGTCAATCCGCCAAACGCCGTTCTTTCTGAACTATGGGCAGCATCCGCTGACTCCTGCGACGTTGGATCTACCGCGCAAGGTTCCTCAGGCTTCTGCGTTTGCGGAAAATGTGGAGAAAGAGGTGCACAAAGCCAGACAGTGTTGGCGTGAGGCTCAACAACGCATGAAAGCTCTGGTAGAGGGCAAGCGTCGTGAGGTGACGTACAAACCAGAGCAACTGGTAATGCTGAGCACTGTCAACATGAGAAAACGAAAGGATGAGGTGGGGGTGCGCAAGCTAAAACCCCGATATGTCGGCCCCTTCGTGGTGCTACGCATGATCGGGTTGGTTGCGGTGCACAACGTGTTCCATGTCTCCCTGGTAAAACCCTACCAAACATGGCAGCACCTCCGCCTGTACAGTGGCTTGACGGCGAGCCAGTTTACGAGGTGGAAAAGCTGTTGCAACACAAGGTGGTGAAAGTGAGAGGCCGGGGAAATGGGAAAGGGCGCAAGCCAGGCAAGAATGTGAAGCAAGCTCTGGAGTTTCTGGTTCGATGGGTGGGCTACTCTGAGGAGCATGACACCTGGGAGCCTCAAAAGAATCTAGTGAACTGCGACGAGGCTCTGCAGCAGTACATTGATGAGCATGGACCACTGCCGGTTCCATAGGCTCATTACAGACTGAGAAAGAAAAAGATGAATGAGTACGAAATGCAAAAAAGCAAAAACATGGCATTCTTGACACCGAGCGTTGAGGCGCGAGTCAGGAGTCCCCAACATGGGGTTGGTAATCTTCATGCAAGTACTCGCAACAAAGTGCACCGGTTGCGATAGCGTTTGTTGCATTGGCACTTGCGAATTACTCCGCATCTACTGGCAAGCGGCGCGTTAATCCTTGCATCAGAGTCCATGCCGGCGCAAGCGAGCGCGGACACACCTCAGCTGCTCACTATCGATTGTTCAAGTGGTGAGTAGTGGCACCAATGAGGGAACTCCGCCTGGCATCGAGCCTGAAGTACAATCTATGTTTAGCCCGCCAGGCTCACTCCGCAAGCCTTTTGTTGGTGCAGGCGGTGTTGGAGGGCCATCGCTGGGCCTGTGATGTATCGACATTGCTGCAAATGCGGGAAATGTGCGTCTCTCTCTCGCTAGTCACACAGGAAAAGGGACCCTCATCCACAAAATGGCATGTTGTGAGCTGACCACTGTGACTTTCCAGTTTTTCGATACATAACTCTTTTCCTTACTCAACGCCACAACTGCTGGAGAAGAAAGCATGGCAATTAGTTGATCAGGCTCGTGGGAACATACTTTGGCGTGACCTAACTTTGCCTTGCAGTGCTGACTAGCCCAACCGGACCACCCCCTGGCAGCCCCACCCCCCCCCTCAGCCCTGCCACAACTGTCATCCCCCTCCCACCAACTGCCACAACTGTCATCCCCCTCCCACCAACTGTCATCCCCCTCCCACCCCCTCCCAGCCCCCTCACGGCCCTCCCACCCCCACCACCCCCTCCCAACCTCAGCCCCGCACTCCACCCCCCCTCCCACCCCCTCCCAACCCCTTCACTGCCCTCCCACCCCCGCCACCCCCTCCCAATCTCAGCCCCGCAATCCACCCCCCCTCCCACCCCCTCCCAACCTCAGCCCCGCACTCCACCCCCCCTCCCACCCCCTCCCAACCCCTTCACTGCCCTCCCACCCCTTCACCCCCTCCCAACCCCTTCACTGCCCTCCCACCCCCGCCACCCCCTCCCAATCTCAGCCCCGCACTCCACCCCCCCTCCCACCCCCTCCCAGCCTGGCGCAGCCGGCGGGATGCCCACCTTCAGGCTCTGAATAATTCACCAAGAGCTGGTTATCTGCACTGCCCTAATGGCCTAAAAGATGAGCTGGGGGTAGCAGCAGGTGCCGGTGCTGGTGCCGCCCCTGACCTGCCCCCCCCTCCTGCTGCACCCCCCTGGCAGCAGCAGGCAGCTGGTGCTGGTGCTTCCCCTGGGCTGCCCACCCCTCCAGCTGAGCAGCAGGGGGTCAGGGCGGAGTTGGACACAAGCTCGACACGCAAGCGGAGGGCGGGCGGGAGGGATCGGACCCAACATGTCGAGCAAGGTAACGTAGCAATGGCCTACACACCTTGAGTGGCCTTACCGAGTGGCCAGGTAGTAGGTACTACTCACGAAGCGGTCAAGCAATGCAGCAGCCTTGTATACTTCCGAGCATGGGTGGAGGGGCGTCGTTACATCGGTTTGGCGTGCCATGTGCATTGTTTTGACTGCGGCGACTGTCCCTGACTGTTTGCAGAGGCTACTGGGCCACGTCGGTCGCGGCGGTCGGTCGCGGCGAGGCCCGCATGAGCAAAACTGGCATGAATTTGAATGTCAAGATTCGAGCCGCCATAGCACTCAGCACAGTGCACAGTATTTAATGTTACAAGCTGCACCGCATAGCTGACAGAGTCCTCTATCCAGGGATGTGCGAAACCTAAATAGAAACCACGTGGCTGAGACGCGGCGTCGTTTTGATTACCAGGGGTCGGTTTCCTATCATTTCAAGCCATTTTTTGAATGTTGGGGACACCTGAGCGCGAGTCTCGGCACAATCGTGGGTTGCCGAGGCGGGGCAGTCACCTATAGGCACAATCCTACAGTTGAGGACAACTGCGTCCAGAGAGGACCAGGTGGGGGGGAATGTTACGTGGCAATGCGCCTGGCTGATATGCCATTTAAGGACAACCATATAATGCCCCCATGCGCCAGTGTAACTCTCAAAGTGCGGTGACCGGTGTCAAGGCCGGGTTCGACTCCCGGGAGCTTAGACATCGCCCAAAGCTCTTTAGCCGCACTAAGAGGATTACGCTGGCCGTGCAAAGGCACGTTACAAGCCGGCATAGGAACTGAGCCAATAGAGGAAGTGAGCCAATAGAGCCGAAGAAGTGAACAGCGCCATGCACCCGACTTGCACCGACTTGAGCGAAGCGTGGCGTGACTCAGTGTCGTGGTGTAATGAAATGGCTCGCTAGCATGGCGCACTGCGATGGCCTACTGCGCAGTACTGCGAGGCTGCCTCTTTAGTGCGAACTTTGCTACGGACGCCACGGAGCGCCTCGCCACCCTGCTCTTAAACGTGGGTCGCTGCTTGTTTGCGCTATCTCAATTTTCGACCTGGTGGCGGGCGGTGATCTGGTACAAGGCTTCAGTCCAAAACGCGAGTTTTAGCGCGCGTGACTTACCGCGATAGCCTCAGCTACCCTTCACTAGCGCGTGGTGTGAGCGTCGCGCCTGTCACGGATTGGCGGGACCAACGGCCGGGGTGACCACATTCTATTCTATCCTTTCCTGGGGCCGGTTGCTCCCTACCCACAGCCCCGCCATTTGCTCATCCACCCACTGACCAGGGCTCCTACAGCACGTCCCCTTGCCACCCTCTCTGACGGGCCGCTGTGGGGTGGGGCTCTAGCAACGCGCTGCAGCGGCGGGGCCGGGCCAGGGCATCGCCACAAGGGCAGGGCAGCATCAACAGGTGAATAAGTGGGTAAATGAGGGTAGGCCGGATGGACTTGGCCTTGTAGGGGGGGGCTGAACCAGATCTTGAACCAAGAAATGATAGTGAGACGTTTGACGCCCGGGCCGACATGTGACGTTTGACTTGTGACGTGTAAAGTGCGCATCTCTGGAAGGGATTGTCGCTTCGCGTCGTCTGGGCTGTCTCGTGAATGCGAGCCGTCGCGGGACGCGGGATTACACGTGTAGTGTGAGATTTGGCAGGTAAAGACTAGCGGACATTGCGTCCGTGAGTACAACTGGTTCGATTCCAGGGAGCCCCGTTCTAAGCTCTAGCCATTCTCGCAATACACCACTGTAACCCAACACCCTAGTCGGAAGTCTCCGCCTCGACTGGACCGGCCTTCGAGCTTGTGTCACAAGGTCATCTGACGTTGCGTCTTCGCACGTTACAGCTGGTTTCCGACCCCGAGCATTTAAGCTCGCGGTCCAGTCAACATGACTTCAACTACCCAAAATGTCGCTTCGGCGAATAAGACCAATGGCGCCTCTGGCGTCCTTCCTCCAGCTTCAGCTGTTGCAGCTACAGCGGAGACGGGTCCTGCACTCGGTGCAGCACCGGAGCCGGGCGAGTTGCCCGCTTCACTTCCCGCAGGAGGCCAACAGTTGGCTGAAGAAGAAGAGCTCCTGGACGAGTTTGGCCTGGACCAATTCGACAGCACTTCGACTCCAGTCGACGAGCTTAACGCGCAAATTGCCACCCTCCAGGCGCAACTGGTCGCAGCGCAGGCCAACAACCAGCAAGCTGGTTCGCTGGTGAGTCCTCTTGCTGCTAAGCGTGCTGCTAATGCTGCTTTGCTGTCAGCAAGCCCTAGTCCAGCTAAGAGGCCAGTCGAAGTAGCGTCGCAGCTAGTCAGGCCTTTGGCTGCTGCTCTGCGCGCACTCCAACACTTGACTGCTGCAATGCACCAGCCTGTTGCGCAGAAAGATGTTGCCTCGGGTTCACCCGGCACTTCGAATCCTCGCACACTTGCTGCTGTGCGGGACAAGTATGCTGGGGTTCGCCCCACTGCTGCGCCCCTGCCTGCCAATGCCACTGCTGTTGCTGGTCCTGATTCCAACTCACGTCGCGGGTTGCCCGTGACTGAGCGGTGGACTGATGCCAGTTCGACCTCCGGTCGCCGTGCTCTGTCATTCCTGGAAGACCTTGAAGCACACTGTGTTGCACATGGCCTGGACCCTGCTCTTGCTCTGCCCTCTTTCCTGTCAGGGAAGGCTAGGGATGTGTGGTTCCAGTCTGTTAGGGACTCATATGCCCTGACCCACTCTGGCTACCCCACATGGCCCTACCTGTCACAGCAGTTCCTTGAGTTTGTAGGAGAGGACCTCACCACTGATGCTGATGCAGCACGTGCTAAGCTCCTTGACTCAACTCACCTGCGTATGACTAATGGTGTTGCCCTGTCAGCATACATTACTGACTTCAGGAACACCCTCACCTTGGCTGGCAAGGACTGCATGACAGATTCCATGCTTGTGAATGTCTTCCAGCGTGGCCTGTCAGCAGATCTGCGTGGCCCTGTTGCCAAGGATCTGCGTGCCCTTGTGGCTCCCACTTTGGATGAAGCCATTAAGGCTGCCATCACCAACCACAAGGCCCTTGTGGCTGTTGCTGGCTCTGGTGTGCATCCTGCCTCAAGGCGCCCGGTTGCTGCTGTGCACCAGGTGGCCCAAGTGCAACGTGGGCTGCAGAACCTGGCCAGGTTTCCTGGTCCACCTCCTGGGCGTCCTGCTGCTCCCTCAGCTGACAGTGAGGGTCCCCCTCCAGCCAGTGGCTATTGCTACCACTGTGGACTGTCGTCCCACTGGACCAAGCATTGCAAGAGGAAGGCCTCTGGCATGAGCAAGGAAGAGGCCATGAAGGATGCTGGTACCTGGGAGCTGATGCAAGACCTGAAGAAGGGTGGCTCTGCCCCCTACAAGGCTGCAAAGCGTGACCGCAGCCCTGACCGTGGTGGTGACCATGCTGGTCCCTCCAGGCAGTACCAGGGTAGACGCCCTCAGACTGCCAGGATGGAGGCCAATGGCATGGTGAAGCACTTTCAGAAGTTTCAGCGCAAATAGGAGTTTGCTCAGCCAGTAAACCAAAACTGTGCTGAGTACTCTGAGGCATGCATTGTGTGTGAACCTGCTCATGTGCTGACTGCTGCACATGCTGATGGGGAATCCCTGCACTTTGCCTTTGCTGGTCACCTGAATGAGCATCCTGCACGTGTCCTGTGTGACACTGGTGCTACCCACAGCTTTGTCAGTGCATCATTTGTTGCTGCACATGCTGTACCTGTCCACATGTTGAAGCACATGCAAGAGTGGCATGCTGCTAACAACACTGTGTTGAGCTGTTCCCAGTTTGTCAAGGCTGAGCTGAGATTGCCAGGTGTTACTGTACCCTGCCAACTCAATGTCATGCCTTCCCTCTTGCCAGACTTTGATGTGCTGCTGGGGAATGACTGGTTGAATGAGCATGAGGCCGTGATGTCATACCAGGACAAGACACTCAGCCTGGCATGTGACAAGAGTGAGCCAGTAGTGCTGCCATGTCCTTCTGCTGGTGTGCTTGGGCCAGGGCAGTCTGCTGTAAGCAACCCTGCCTCTTTCCTGGTCAATGCTCTACGTGCAAAACCCCCTCTGGCTTCTGCAAAAGTTGCTGCCAGGTGGTTACGAAAAGGAGGCACAGGTGTCCTGGCCCTGATCACTGTGGACAATTCAAGTACCCCTGATCCAGCTCCAGCTGAACCTGACCTACCTCCAGGTGTGTCCCAGGCACTCAATGCTTTGCTGGATGAGTATGCTGATGTGTTTGCACCCATCACATCTCTGCCACCTGAGCGTCCTGTGGGCCATGCCATACCCCTTGTGCCTGATGCACGACCCTCTGTGGTACCTCAATACCGCATGAGCCAGGAAGAGCATGCAGAGCTGAAGAAGCAGGTGCAGGACCTACTTGCCAAGGGCATGATAGAACCAAGCTCCAGTCCTTTTGCTGCTCCTATCCTGTTTGTCAAGAAGAAGTCTGGTGAGTTACGCATGTGCCTTGATTACCGTCAGCTCAACAAGATCACCATCAGGGATCAGTATCCACTGCCCAGGATTGATGACTTGTTTGATAAGCTGTCAGGTTGCACTGTGTTTTCTTCCCTAGACCTTCAAGCAGGTTACAACCAGATCAGGATCACCCCTGAAGATGTGCCAAAGACGGCCTTCAGGACCCCTGACGGCCACTACCAGTTCAAGGTACTGTCATTTGGGCTCTGCAATGCACCTGCTACATTCCAGCGTGTCATGAATGATGCCTTTGCACCAGTCCTGAACT